>NW_012194797.1:916238-1023341 GCF_000504015.1 Erythranthe guttata | reverse complement strand
ATATATATATATATATATATATATAGATAAATATATATATATATATATATATATATATATATATATATATATATATATATATATATATATATATATATATATATATATATATATATATATATATATATGCACGGCATACTAAGGGGTAAAAATGACAAACAATAAAAAAAATCAGTTATAATTGACAAAGTCAACACTCCACATCATCATCAACTAACATATTGTAAACGGAGGGGCCATTTTGTTACGTTTCGTAGTTCAAGGGAGTGTTTGTGACAAGCCCCATAGTTCAGGGGTGCAAATTGTACTTTCCCCTATAAAAAATTGTATAAATTCATCCATATTGGATTAGTTCATGTTGATTTTAAACCTCTAACCTTATAAAGGTTATCAGAAAGCTTTATAGCCGCTCTAAGAGACGATAAAAATTTAGATTGGAAACAATCGTTGATGGGTATTTTACAGTCCAGTTTGGCCTATGGCCTAGTTTATTTTAATGTTTATCCTAATTTACAATTATCATTAACTGATATTAATATCTTCGGTACTTTAACATTGAATATTAAAACTCATGGTTATAATTATGCTCCAGGATCTGAAGTTATATGTGTTTGTTATAGAATCTATTACAAACCTCTTCATACCTTGAATCCCCACCGTCAAATGGTTGATAAACAATTAAATGAAACCATTCTTATAGAAATAAATTTTAGTAGATCTGAAATCACTACTAGAAGATCTATCAAATGGAATGAAATAACATTCCCATAAAATTGGATCATAGAAAAAGTTGTTCCTGCTCTTCCTAATACTCAGGATAAAGCTACTAATATAGTGCAAACTCCTGAGGGAAACGTTGTCATCAATTTTCATACATCTCCTCTCGATTATGAGGTTAAGTCCCCTTCTAGGTGTTCCACTTCTCAAATCAGAGAAACAGAAAAATCTTTTGATGATGCTCTTCCTGATACAGTTGAAGAATTAAGAATTCATCCTGACAATATTGTTATGGGTGTTTATAGAGTTGAAGCAGACATTTCTGCATCTGAAATGAATTTTCTGTTTAACGGACTTTAAATCAAAAATTGATTTTAGCCCGGGATCACCGGCAAGAAAACTTATTCAGCAAGAATTCAATCTTCCCAGATGGGAACCATTCAAAAATGGTTTTTTGAAAATTTTACAAAAGAAGATAGAAAAATATTTCAAGAAGAATTTTATAATGATCTTTCGAGAAAAAAATATTAAAATATCTTTTGTCCCATGGTTTATAACAAATTATGCTGAAAATTATATTTCTGTTATTGAAAGAGAATATAAGTATTCTCAAAATGGAAAGGTTTTAAAAACAATTTTCCCTCCTCAATCTTTTCAAATTGAAAAAGATACTGAAACCAGATATTATACTGCTTTCCAAAAACTTCTTGATAGTGAAGTCTTACCCATTACTACTGCTCATATTAATGGTTTAATAAAACAAGAAAACTTTAGTAATATTTATTTAATTGTTCTTGGAGAACAAATTGTGTCTTTACATGATAGGGTAGAAAAAATTATTTCTAGCATTAATGAACTCAAAAGTTCATTTCATATTAATAAGACTTTTAATCAAGAAAGCATTGTTACTCCTATTATCCAACCTCCTCAAGATGTTAAGGATTTTAAATTAAAATCGATGTCTGAACTTGAAAAAATGCTTGATGAAAAATTCAAGAATCTTTCTATTAAAACTCTTAATAATGGGTTTGGAAGCGATGTGAGTGATAATGATGATTATCAAAATACTATCCGAGAAGAGATTAATAAACTCTCAAAGTATGCTGATAAACCTACCCAAAGGATGTATTATTATCCTAGGCCTACTCCCCATGATGTTCTTTTTTAAGAACAAGAATATATTGTTAATAATTCCTATAGTGGTAAAAATATTTACGAATAGAATATTGATGGTTTTACTGAGAGACAGATTTATAATGCTGTCCATAGGATGCTCATGTATAGTACTATATGCAAGAACAATGGTAATTCTGATAGAGCTATAGCTATTATGGTTATACGGGGTTTCACCGGACAACTTAAAGGTTGGTGGGATAATTATCTTACCCTGAATAATAAAAATGATATCTTAAATATGATTAAAGATGAAAATGATAGACAAGTTGAAAATTTTGTCTATACTTTAATTATTAATATTATAGAACATTTTACTGGAAGATGGTCTGATAATAGTGATAATCTTAGGACTTTCCTCCAGAATTTATGATGTCGTACCCTTACATCTTTTAGGTGGTACAAAGACACTTTTCTTAGTAGGGTTATGGAACTTTCTGTGTCTATCAGTCCTCACTGGAAATCCAAATTTATTGACGGATTACCTCATTTATTTGCTGAAAGGGTTAGAAAAAACCTTAGAAAAGGAGATGTTAATATAAATTATGATAATTATACTTATGGTAAGTTAATAGGAACTTGCATTCAGGAAAGCTTGGCTTTGTGTAATGAGATAAAATTAAGCCAGCAAATTAAGAAGCAGAATCTTAATGAGAAGAAATAGCTAGGTCAATTTTGTGGCCAGTTTGGAATAGAAAATCCATCTACTAGCCAGGATAATAGCAAGGCAAAGAAGCACAAGAAAAGCGATAAATCTCATGAGTTTTCTAAAAGGAAACATAAGAAAAGACGAGAAAAAGGAAAATTTAGAAAGGAACAAAGGAGAGACAATGCGCCCCCTGTTGTTTGTAGAAAATGTGGAAAAATTAGGCATTATGCTAATAAATGTTGGGTTAAGAAAAAACTCAACAATTTAGAAATTGTTCATAATCCCAAAGAGACTCTTAGTAACTTACTTCTTCATTCTGATTCTGAAAAAGAAGAAGTGCTTATGAAAGGACTTGAAGCCCTGGAAGATGAGAATAGCTCTTCTGGTAGTGAAGACTGTGAGCCTTGTAAAAATGCTTTAACCTGTGAAAAATAGGATAGATCCGACCTATAATAATAATAATAATAATAATAATAATAATAATAATAATAATAATAATAATAATAATAATAATAATAATAATAATAATAATAATATATTATTATTATTATTGTCCACTATTGTACTATTACTATAACCACAATAATATTATTGTGGTTGACGGTAATATTATTGTCGTTACAATAATATTATTGTGGATGACACTAATATTACTGTCAACTACATCAATATTAATTATTTTTGGCATTTCATTATGTATGCCTTTGTTAACGGTCAACATATTAATATTACTTTTTGTATTTTATTACAAATTAGGGGTAATGGCAAATAGCCCATGACAAGGCCACTTAATTAAAAGAGGGAAATTCAACTTTTTTGTCTTTCAAATAAATTCAGTCTATTCAAACTTATTTGCACATAAGGAAAATCCTTTTATATATACCGAAATTACCCCCAATTCATTGAAACCCAATTCAACTCCAATTTCATGATTTGCACCCCAATTTAGCCCAATTTCATCAATTAATCAATTTTAACCCTAGTTTCAATTTTGACCCCAATTTTGACCCGCCACCACCGGAGACCGCCGGTCGCCGCCGTTACCGACGTTGACCGCCGGTCTCCAGCTTTGACTTTTTTTTGTTTTTTTTTTTGAAAAACTTTTTTTTTCCTAAATTTTTTTTCCAGTCGGTCAAATGCCGTTGACCGCCGGGTCTCCGGCGTTGATTCTTTTTTTTTTTTTTTTATAATTTTGTTTTTTATTAAAAAAATATTTTAATTAATATTACTGCCTTGGCTGCTAAATTACTGTCTCCGGCAGTTATTTAACGAGACAATAATTTAACTCTTAATTGACTCTTTTTTTTTTCCTTCAAAAATATTTTAATTAATATTACTGTATTCGTTGCTAAATTACTGTCTCCAGCAGTTATTTAACTGTCGGAGACAGTAATTTAACTGTTAATTGACTTTTTTATTTTTAAAAAAATAATTTTTAATTAATATTACTGTATTAGTTGCTAAATTACTGTCTCCAGCAGTTATTTAACTATCGGAGACAGTAATTTAACTGTAAATTGACTTTTTTATTCTTAAAAAAAATATTTTTAATTAATATTACTGTATTCGTTGCTAAATTAATGTCTCCAGCATTTATTTAACTGTCGGAGACAGTAATTTAACTGTTAATTGACTTTTTTTTCATAAAAAAAAATATTTTAATTAATATTACTGCCTTGGATATATTAATGTGATATATTTGTTTAAATCCGGGGTCAATGTGTAATATTAACGAAGTTTGAACATAATGGGTGGAATTGATAAGAATTATATTATGGAGGGTATTTTAAACTAAAGACATGGGGATGGGTTTAATTGATAGACTGTTTTTTTTGTGTACCAAAATGCATTTAAGTCCCATGTGATGGGCCTTTTTGCCATTCGCCCTACATAATAATGGTGATTTTTTTGTGTTAATATCACTGTGTTAGAGAGTAATATTGCAATATTTATTGTGTTAAATTGTAGTACTGTTAATATTAGAACGTGCTAAATTAATAATTCGCAAAATTTATAAGATAATACACATTCGAAATTTTAAGAAGCCCAATATAATATATAAATTAATAATGCTTAAAAATAATTCTTAAATTACATGGTACACTACATATTTTATAGATCTATGAAGGGTTAATAAAATATAATATAATTATCTATTGTTTCTTCCTGAAGTTCACATTACCATTAATTTTGTCCCCCACTTTTGTTAACATGGTTATAACTTCTGTTATAGTTTCTCATATTTCAATAGAAAATTATTCAATGTTGTTGTTGTTTTAAAAGCTTCCGTTCGTGAAACGGGCTCTATAGTACATTGAACTAATGGTACAATGAATAATATACATGTAAGAAATTAAAAAAATGTATTTATTGAAAATAATTATGAAAATTTCATAAATTAATAAGTTATTAATTAATGTATAAATTTATAATTATTAATTTATCGATAAGTTGATATTTCGCTAAATTAATGGGATTTTGATGGTCCCACTGTATTAATTTATAGATGTTTAACTATAGTAAAAAAAAAAAAAAAAAGCAGCTCGAGAGATGTGGAACAACTAAAACTGGGCTCGAGTTCGAGTTGAGCATTCGTCAAGCCTGCTCGGCGAGATCGCGAGCCGGCTCGACTCGTTTACCACCCCTAAACCAATCATCGTTATTATTCTAGGTTCAGGGGTTATATCACTTTTGCCAATAAGCTCATATTTTTAATATGCATTACAAATAAAGTAAAAACTAATGTTTATGACAAAATTACATCCAAACCGTTAAACTCAATTCCTAGTTGCAGCCCTAATTTAGCTTAAATTTAGTCAATTTGGACCACAAAAATCCAATTTTAACTTTTTCGTTTTTGAAACTTTTCTATCGTGATTTTTTTTTGCCGCATCTTTCCGGCGTTGAATTTTTATGATTTTTTCTTTATTTTCTGTAAGCTTTTTTCTACCGCCGGTTTCCTGCGTTGACTTTTTCTAAAAAAAATTCCCTAAAATTTTTATCTGTTTCTTTTACACCCGATGCTGAACGTTGACCGTAAAATTGTACTGTCATTCACAGTAATTATACTATCATTTTTTTTTTTTGGATTTTTATTTTATTTTGTTGATTTGTTGACAAGTCAATGGAATCATAGTACTGTCTTTGACGGTAAAATTACTGTAAACACAATAATAATGTCAAGCACATCAATATTATATTTTTTGGTCCTTTTGTTTTGTTTGATTTGTTGACCGATTAAGCTAATAATATTACTGTCCACTATTGTACTATTACTATAAACACAATAATATTATTGTGGTTGACGGTAATATAATTGTCGTTACAGTAATATTATTGTGGATGACACTAATATTACTGTCAACTACATCAATATTAATTATTTTTGGCATTTTATTATGTTTGCCTTTGTTAACGGTCTACATATTAATATTACTTTTTATATTTTATTACAAAATAATGGTGATTTTTTTGTGTTAATATTACTGTGCTAGAGAGTACTATAGCAATATTTATTGTGTTAAATTGTAGTACAATTAATATTACAACGTGCAAAATTAATAATTCGCAAAATTTATAAGATAATACACATTCGAAATTTTAAGAAGCCCCATATAATATATAAATTAATAATGCCTAAAAATAATTCTTAAATTACATGGTACACTACATATTTTATAGACCTATGAAGGGTTAATAAAATATAATATAATTATCTCTTGTTTCTTCTTGAAGTTCACATTACCATTAATTTTGTCCCTCACTTTTGTTAACATGGTTAGAACTTCTGTTATAGTTTTCTCATATTTCAATAGAAAATTGTTCAATATCGTTGTTGTTTTAAAAGCTTATGTTCGTGAAACGGGCTCTACAGTACATTGAACTAATGGTACAATGAATAATGTACACGTAAAAAATAAAAAAAAATGTATTTATTGAAAATAATAATAAAATAATTTCATAAATTAATAAGTTACTAATTAATGTATAAAATTATAATTATTAATTTATCGATAAGTTGATATTTCGCTAAATTAATGGGATTTTGATGGTCCAGCTGTATTAATTTATAGATGTTTATCTATGGTATATATAAAAAAAAAAGTTGTTCGAGAGATGTCGAACAACTAAAATTGGGCTCGAGTTCGAGTTTGAGCATTCGTCGAGCATGCTCGTCGAGGTCGCGAGCCGGCTCGACTCGTTTACCACCCCTAAACCAGCCATCTTTATTATTCTAGGTTCAGGGTTTATATCACTTTTGCCAATAAGCTCATCTTTTTAATATGCATTACAAATAAAGTAAAAACTAATGTTTATGACAAAATTACATCCAAACTGTTAAACTCAATTCCTAATTGTAGCCCTAATTTAGCTTAAATTTAATCAATTTTGACCACAAAAATCCAATTTTAACTTTTTCGTTTTTAAAACTTTTTTTTCCTGAATTTTTTTTCTTCGCTTGTTTTCGGCGTTGAATTTTTCTGATTTTTTCTTTATTTTCCGTCAGCTTTCTCTATAGCCGGTTTCCTGCGTTGACTTTTTTTAAAAACAATTTCCCTAAAAGATTTATCCGTTTCTTTTACGCCCGCTGCTGAACGTTGACCGTAAAATTGTATTGTCATTCACAGTAATTATACTATCGTTTTTTTTTTTGCTTTTTATTTTATTTTGTTGATTTGTTGACAAGTCAATGGAATTATATTACTGTCTTTGACGTTAAAATTACTGTAAAAACAATAATAATGTCAACCACATCAATATTATTTTTTTTTGGTCTTTTTGTTTTGATTGATTTGTTGACCGATTAACCTAATAATATTACTGTCCACTATTGTACTATTACTATAAACACAATAATATTATTGTGGTTTACGGTAATATTATTGTCGTTACAGTAATATTATTGTGGATGACACTAATTGACACTAATATTACTGTCAACTACATCAATATTAATTCTTTTGGCATTTTATTCTGTTTGCCTTTGTTAACGGTCAACATATTAATATTACTTTTTGTATTATATTACAAAATAATGGTGATTTTTTTGTGTTAATATTACTGTGCTAGATAGTAATTTAACAATATTTATTGTGTTAAATTGTAGTATAGTTGATATTACTATGTTAAACAGTAAAATAGTAAATATGACGGTCAACCGCATCAATATTACTGTTTAAATAGGCAAAAAGATGTTGAATAATAATAAAAAAAAAACGTCAACGCCGCTAGAGACCGGCATTGACCGCCGGTCAACGGCTGCATAAAGGAGAAAAAGAAAAAGAAAATCGAAAAATACAATGCCGGAAACCGGCGGAAAAAGTAGGAGTGAAAAGAAAAAAAAGATCAACGACGGCAACGGACGAAATTATACTCAAAATTGATTTTTGGGCCAAAATTGAATAATTTGTGAAATTTGGGGTCAAATTAAGGTTAAATTGAATTAAAGCATGAAATTGAAGCATATTAAAATGTGAGGGGGTATTTTAGTCTTTTACACGCCTCAGGACAATGTCAGTATTATTTTGTAAAAGAGTTTTTGTCTAGAGCCTTTATGAAATAAGTATCCAATGATGGACTTATTTGTAAATGACCATTTAAAGTAAACTAACATTATTTGTCAATAGAATCTAACTTTTTCTAATATTGAAATCATGAATGATTCCATTTATCTTTTGTATTTTATTTTCATCTTGGTAATGTAAGCTAATTTTAAAAATCTTCATGTGCTTATGGACATCGTTAGAAATTCTTATTTACTTTGTTTCTTCTTATAGGTACTAGCAAGCACTATTTGTGTTATACGTGATTACGTATGATTTTTACTTAATATATATATCTTATGATTAATTAATAAAAATTGCATATTATATTTTACAAAAAATATTTTTTTAAATATGATCAAATAAGTACAAAACTTCATATTCTATTTATGTATCAAAACGCATGATGAAATAAAATTATAAACAAATTGAAATCAATAAATATAAAACCAGAAGAAAATAACTAAAGTAAATCGTTATATATTAATTCCTGCATGAAAAATGCTCACATTAAAATTTCTCGTATTTGGTGGGATAGTTTTTTTTTTTTTTTGCCAAAATATTTTTATTCCATTATATACTTTGTAAAGTACAAGGGGGCCTCGTTAAAAACATTGTGGGCCCTCACAAGGAAAACTGTGCCCCTAATGAGGAAGAAATAAAAATGAGAAATAAAATCCTACTACAACCTATTACAAAATGACCCCTAAAGTGGGTTACCTAAACTATCTATCCTGTGATACAACCTATTGCAAAAAAATTCAAAAAGACCCAAAAAATGGATTAAAACATAAATATGTAAATCTTCACACCACCACCATCACTCACTTCTTCTCCAACATGATAGGACTCCAGTTCGCTTGATAATTTTCCTTAACTTGAATTTCTTTGCATAGGTATTGTTTGAAACGATTAAGTCTTTTTTTCGTGTTATTCGTATGTTATGATCACTCTTGCCAAACATTTGGTGTAATTACAGTTAGACAGCCTCTAACTTCCTTGAATATGGAGAGTAGCTAAGACTTTACTCATTTGACATTTACTTTTTTACAATTATTTTTTTACCCGTGACCAAACTTTGAGTAAACTATATTGACTTCCCTTCTATCTAATTATATGTATACATCCTTATATTTACTTTCTTTTTTTTACCTCAATATTTAAAATAGTTTTAATCATCAACGTCTATTATTTAACTTTTTCTTTATTTTCATAATATGTTTTTTAATATTCTTTTATTAATATTGATGTTTGAGTTACAGTATAATATTAATGAAATATACTTAAGGTTTAAGTAAACAATAAGACTAATTACTACTATTAAGTACTCTCTGTCCCATATTATTTTATTTTTTTGGTGTTTTTTTTTTGTCCCAAATTATTTGTCATTTTAGAGTTCCAATAAAACATTAATTACATCAGTTTGCCCCTTATCACTCTTAATTAGCGGGTATTTTAGTATTTACTATGTTATTTTTGGTATAATCTATGCATATTTATTGAGTTTGTTAATATCGCGCAACCACCCAAAAGTACATCTAATATACGACGGAGGGAGTATGTAATAAGACTAATTATTACATCTAAATACATTAAGCGTGGAGCCCTCAATTTAAAAATGTAAAATCAATCTTATGTCATTACTTATTTATATAAATATTTATGATATTATGATCGTTGGGAAACTCTTGAACGTTCCCTTACATGTTTATGATATATCATTGAAAACTCTATTATGAGTTTTACATGAAATAAATTTTCTTTAAAAAATTAAAAAAATAAAATTTGACTCTGAAAGAAATTATAATATATAAAAAGATGATCATACTTTTCATATAACATAATATAAATATTATTACTGGTATTAGTAAATAGTAATTAGTTTGAGTTTAAACTATTAAATTTTCATATTTGTGTAATTTACATTATAAAGTATAAGAATTAATTTATAATTTGAAACTGCTTTAGGTATCTAATGCTTAACTTAAAACAAGAGGATTTATTCTAAACAAATGTTTACATATATGTGCTTATAATATTAAGATCATTGGAAAACTCTTGAAAAGAAAAATCACTGTTGAAATTTAATGTATAAAAATAATTATGATAACAAAAAAAAAAATTTAACATGTTTTGTAGTATACTAACAGGTCCTTGACATTAAAATTATATTACTAAAAACTAAGTAACATATATAATCATTTATCAAATTATTATGTTTTTTTACATAATTGACTATAATGAAATCATATTATCTTATTTGTAGACATATTACTTATATATTTGTTATCAGTATTTTTTTTTCTTTCTAAATAATCCTTAATTAACTTGATAACGTTCACTTACATGTTTATGATATGTCAAACTCTATTATCGTATTATGAGTTTTATATACATGCATTTTATTTAATAATTTAAGAAAATAAATTTCGACTTTCGAAATAAATTATAATATATGAAAAGATTATCATACTTTTAATATAACATAATAAAAATATTATTATTGATATTAGTAAATAATAATTAGTTTGAGTTTACATTATTATATTTTCATATTGTTGGAATTTACGTGAAAAAAGTTATATGAGAATTAATTTAAAATTTGAAAATACTTTAGGTATCTAATGTTAAACTTAAAATAAAAGGATTTATTTTAAATTTAAGTTTACATGTATATGCTAATAATATATCATTGGAAAGCTCTTCAAATGTAGTTTTATACTAATTAAATTACATCAAAAATTTCAATATGTAGAAAAAAATACAATAAAAAGAAAATAAACTCTCACCTTAGTATAAATATCAAGGTTCTAAAAGGCGGTTATCGGGTTCGTGGCGGTTAGGAACCGCCACACGATAAATCGGCGCGGCGGTGATTTATCGGAGATAAATCGGAAATAAATCGGTTTTTAAATTTAGTGTAATATATTTCTAAATATTATTTGTAGATACTCAAAATATAATTAAAAAAGTATTTTAACATAATTCGATCCTATCATTCATATGTTATAATATAATTCTAATTACTCAATAAATAACAAAATTTTAAAAATAATAAGATCATAATATAATAAAAGATTCTTACAAAACACAAATACTACGCAAGTCTTTTGCATCAACAATTAATATAAACACAACAAAGCATAAACTCATGTTTTGGGTTATCGCCAAGTTCTTCTTTCTTGCCAGCTACAAATTGCGGGGTAGTACTTGGTTGGGTTTTGGAAGTTGAAAGAATTGGAGAAAAACAAAAAAACAAAACATATTTTCATTTTCATTTAAATTTAAAAAAAAAAAAAAAAAACCGATTTGTTGACCGATATATCGGTTTGACCTGCCAAAAAACCGCCGCAAACCGCCTCGCCGTAAAAAACCGATATTTCAAACCGCCTCAACAAAATCGTAAAGGTTTATAACCGATACCGATATGGCGGCCAATATATCAGCCACCATGGCCGCTATTTAGAACACTGATAAATATAGAACATGAAAGACATTTGATATTTAGACTACATTATTAAGCTATGTTAATTTATTATTTTTAATTTTGTTATTGCACAATTGACCATAGCTAATTTATGGTATAACTTTGTTATAAGGGGCATAATAGGAAGCACAAAAATGTTAAGAAACAAAAAGCATTCATACTTTTAAAATTGATAGAGAATAGAGATAGAGATTATAATATTTTTTATTTTTTTATGTTTTTTCTGGCAACCATTTTTTTGTGCCTTATTAAGATATAGGTCTTCGACTACAAAAATTATTAGAAATAAATGACAAGTTCAATTAAACTTTTACTTCATATCCTTTATAAAATTCATTGCAAAACTGCATTTGCACACACAATTTCGAAATATGCCCTAAGTAAAATTCAAACTTCATTCATCATTTTTTATTCTGCATTTAACAATTTGATTTTTGCTTCTAACATTTTAATTTTTTTTTAATCTACATAATTGGTCATCTTCATCGTTTTTTTTTTCTTTTTTCCATTTTAACTTTTTTTCATACTACATAAAAGACTTTTTTTTTCTTATTTTCTATATAAAATTGCAAATTACGAAAAAAACACAATCTTTTTTTGGTTTTTTTTAATTTAAATTGCATGTTTTTTTAATTATTTTTAATATTTTATCTATTATAAATGTAGACATATATACCTACCCCCAGTCACTATCCTCAGTTGTACGCATAACTTGAATTTCACTTCACTGTACGCCCTATCACCTATGTATGTACATATATAGTACAATATATTGTAATATACAATGATGTATTGTGACATACTATGGTATACTATAGTGTTCTATAGTTTACTCTTTTGAACCCTATCAACGGACAATTCCCAACCGCCACAAAATCCTAACCTCCAACAACTTTCGACCGCCGCCACACTCTAGTAGTCAACAACGACTCCCCAGTCGGCGCCAAACGCTATCTACCAAAATCTATCCACCGACCAAACTAAAACCTTGCCACCATTTATGCCACCTCCCACCATCGATTTGACCTTACACCACCTTCTCGCATCGCCAAAAAAAAAAATTTGGGATGTGGCTCATATATTATTTCAATCTAAAGATTTAATAAAAAAGATTGGATTTTGGCTTGTAATTTAAAGGGTGTTTGACCAAGCATATAAGATGTTAAAAAAAAGCTTATAAGATGTTTAAGAGCTTATAAGCTCTTTCTAAGTGTTTGGTATTTTTTTTTAAAAGATCTTAAATTGTTAAAATAGGTTGTTGCAGATCAAATAAGACCTTCTAATAAGTACCTCTACCCCACATTTGTATTTAAGATCATATAACGAATAAATATACAGATGAGTTCATTATCCCAACACTTTAAAAACTAGTTCTAAAAATAAGATGTAGCAGCTTATTAGCTCTTAAAACATCTTATCAAACGTAACAGTTTATCAGCCGTTTAAAATGAACTTAGCCAAGCAGACCATTAGTTCGAATTATGTAGCAGCATGTTACCTTTTTTTTTAATTGTATCATATTTTTTGGGTGAATTACAATAATGAATGCATGTTTTCTCCTTTTTTTAGAGACGTACTATTTCCACCCTCAAAATATCTTATTTCACCAACAAATTAAATATATTTTCCATTTCGCCCATTTCTTCTTCTTCAACCTATATTTTTTACAAATTTATAAACCGTCTACCACTAAAATAATTAAAATATTTATAAAAAAAACCCCACCAGTTTCATTGGAAATCTCACACTCACCTTAAGTGAATAATATTTTCGTCAGAGCAAAACATTTTTTAATGTCAAAAAGAGCAGCAATTCACTTTTTGAAGAAATAAATTAAGGGTGCTTGTATGGAAGGTCCTGAACTTACTTCGGAATTGACCAGTTTGGCTAAATATAACTTTTTTTCCTAATAAAAAAAGTACATAAACTGTAGGTCATCTGATATGGAAGTTTTAATCTTGTAATAAATATTTCATTGCAAAAAATATAAAAAAATAAAATAAAATAAAATAAAATAGAAATAACTTAGAACACATGAGGATTAAGTGAATATAAGGAAGGGTGGTGGATTGTAAATTTGAGGGGTATTTATAATATTTTATATTTTTTGGTGGTGAATTGAGATACTTTAAGTTGGAAATAGCACCACTCGTTTTTTAATATCTAACTCTATAAGTTTTATTGCACCAACTGCCATTATATTTGTTTATCAGTCCTTAATATAATATTTATTTAGTGCTAGCCCCTGAGAAAATAAAATTCACGGATGGTATAAGTTTGGGTATATGTCCTATTTAAATTGTTTTCATCTTTTCAATATCAAATATACAGTAATTAGTAAATACCTATGTAGCACGGACGCGAAAACGGTGATACAGGGAAATGGAAAAACGGACACAAGAAATGCATATCCCAAAAACGAGAATTTGAGATTGCAATTTGGTTTATAATTATGGTGGAAATGAAAAACGGACACGGAGAAACGCATATCCCAAAAACGAGAATACGAGATTGCAATTTGGTTTTTAATTCTGCTCTTTCTTTTAATCAATGTAACAAATTTGAACCATGGCATTCTCGCATTGGTCATCCATCTAGGCCTCGTTTTGATTTTATTGCTAAGAAATCTCAAAATATTATTTCAAATAAGGATTTTATTTGTGATATTTGTCCACGTGCTAAACAGGCACGTCTTTCGTGTCCTCAACGTACATCTTGTACATCTCATTGTTTTGAATTGATTCATGTTGATAATTGGGGTCCTTTCTCTATACCCTCACAAAATGGATGACGATTCTTTTTAACTATTGTTGATGATTATTCAAGATGTACTTGGATTTATCTAATGAAACACAAATCCAAAACTTTTAACATGATAATTCATTTTTTTAATCTAATATGTCGTCAATTTAACACAAAGATTTCTCATTTCAATTCCGAAAAAGGGGATATTTTTCTTCCTCAACTTCAAACCATACGATCAGATAATGGTTCTGATTTTCTTTCCAAACAAATAAAAAAATGGTTTCATCATAATAGAATCATTCATCAACGTAGTTGTGTCGCGACCCCACAACAAAATGGCATTGTAGAACGTAAGCACCGACATCTACTTGATGTTGCAAGAGATTTGCGATTTCAAGCAAACTTGCCACTTTCGTTTTGGGGGTGAATGTATTCTAACCTCTGCATTTCTTATTAACAAACTTCCAACTCCAGTTCTTCAATATAAATCCACTCATCAAGTCTTTATGGGACATATTCCATCTTATTCCTCTCTTGAGTTTTTTGGTGTTTATGTTTTTCTAAAAATATAAATATTCAACATAAATTTGATGAACGGGCAAAAGCTAGTATTTTTGTAGGTTATCCATATGGACAAAAAGGATATCATATATACGACCTTAAAACTCGTCAAATCTACGTTTCACTGGATGTCATATTTCATGAGTCAATTTTTCCATATAATGATCTTTCAAATTCATCTTTCAAAAAATCAATTTCAATTACTTCGATCGATGATGATGGGTATTTTGACTACCCTAGACCACTCATCGATCTCCTTCCTCACCTTCTCAAGTTGATGGTTCAACTAATTCTCCATCTATTTCAAATGGTACACCATCCTCTAATCCACCTTCAACAACAATTGTCAATAATTACCCTCAACGTATTCGTCACCAACCAAAGCATCTCAATGATTATATTTGTAATCATATTTCACTATCCACTGATGTTCCACTGGTGAATTATATTTCTTTCTGTAATTTAAGTCATTCTCATCGAGCTTTCCTCACAAATGTCATTAAGAATAAAGAGTCGCGGTCATATTCTCAAGCCATAAAATCAATTGAATGACGTGATGCAACGACCGAGGAAATTCGAGCTCTAGAATCAAATAACACTTCGTCCTTATGTTGAATTCCACGTGGAAATCACCCATTTGTTGTAAATGGGTCTTCAAAATTAAATATCGATCAAATGGTTTAATTGACTGATATAAAGCTCGTTTAATTTTCAAAGGTTACACTCAAATTGAAGGAATTGATTATCATGATACC
Source organism: Erythranthe guttata (assembly GCF_000504015.1). Next base: position 1,007,711 of record NW_012194797.1, on the reverse strand, counting down.
TTCGCACCTGTGGTGAAACTAGTTACTTCTATCAATTGATTCCATTAAAAGTTGTTCCATCCTCCAACTTGATGTCAACAATGCATTTCTTCATGGAGATCTGACTGAAGAGGTCTATGTAACTTCCCCTGGCTTCTCTCACAAAGGGGAGACTCGTGTATGTAAATATAATAAATATATCTATGGTCTTAAACAAGCTTCTCGTGAATGGTTCTCAAAGTTCTTGTTGGGAATCGGGCACATGTAAGCAGCGGGAAAACAAAAATATTATATGAAAAACAAATAATATTATATGAGTACGTCTTTACTCATATAAAGACGTACTCGATAATAGCAATTAATTACTTCCCTTAACGCTCCTGCGAAATTTAAATTACAACTTGCATATTAATTCGATAATTAAATCATGTAGCATGCTCGCAATAAATCATAATTCAAAGATAAACAATTTCACGAAATCATTCAAGAAAAATCATACTGCGAAAATCAACATTTAATTTAATCTAATTAAATTAAAACCTAATACAATGCGGATCCGAAAATTACCTGTCGAAGCGTGAGGCGAGTTCTCGGATTGAAACTAACTGACACGGAAACCAATCCGTGCAGTCGGGAGAAGCGGCGGCGAAACGACGACGGCGGACGTGCGGATCAGCGGCGGCGTGTGAGGTTCACCCGCTAAATTGGAGCGACGCGTGATGGCGCGTGCTGCGGCGGATCGACGGTGGCGCTTTGGCAGATCAGCTCATTTTTCTTCCTCCTCTCGGATTTTACCTCGTATACCGAAGAATAAAACAAAAGGTAATACTACCGAAGAACTATCGGCGCGTGGGCACCGATTCCGGCGACGGCGACGGCGGAGGAGAGGCGACAGACGTGAGGTGAGGTGAGAGGCTAGGGTTTGTATTGTGTATTTGTTGGGTTTTGGGCACGTGTACGCAGCGGAAAAAAAAAATTTATGCGAATTAAACGAATTTAAAGCACATAAACACATGCCCGATAATATAAATCAATTAATTGCGTACCTTTGCGCTTCCAGCGAAATAAAAAACAACATACATGCTTAAATGTTTAACTGAATTTAAACCAATTAACATGCTCGCTTTTAAACCAACTAACATGCTCGCAACGATTAAAACGATTACACATAATCACATAAAATCATTCGAAAGCAAACATGAATATTTAGTTTAAACGTAAACGAATCGAAACATGAGATTCGTGTGTTTACCTCTTGAAGCCTACGTGAGGTAGGAGCGCTAAGCAAGTCGAGATTGCTACGGAAACCAATCCGTACAATCCGGGGCAGCAGCGGTGCAGCGGCAGCAGCGGCGAGACGGCCACGGCGGCGTGTGTATCTCACGCGCGGTCTTCGGGTGGCGCGTGGGATCGCATGCGGCTTCGGCTCGTGTGTTGCTCCTTGGTTCTTCGATCTTCGATCTTCCTCCTCTCGGATTTCACCTCGTACACTTCGATCTACTAAACACGTGGCACTAGACACGTAATAGTTAGAAAAACGGAAGAAAAAGAGAAGGAAAGAAACTACCAAAGCAATCGGCCAATGAACGGCCGATTCCGGCGAGGTTCCGGCGACGGCGCCGGTGATGGCCGCGGGAGAGAGGCCGAGAGAGAGAGAGGTGAGCGGCTAGGGTTTTGATTAGGTCTTGTGTGTGTTTGCAAGGCCTATAAATCAAGTATTTATAGTCCCTTGCATAAAACCCTAACGGGCTTAAGTTGGACCGGGCCCAACAGCTTAAGCTCGTTAGTTCCTTTTACTTGCTCGTCTCTCTCAATTCAATGATCGGAAAAATGCAACGATTACAATTTCGGAATCATTATAATATCCTCGTCATTACGAGTGCCAACTCTCAATTTGTAACACCCCACCTTTCCAAAACCCGAAAACCCTAAAACCCGAAACTAATATTTCTAACTCGAGAATCCTTAGGTAATATTATTACATGATATTATGTGACTTACGTGAATAATTGCATGCGTTATTTAAATTATTTCATGATATTTATTTTGTGAAATTCGTGAGTAGATATATATGTGTGAATTATGTGATTTAGTATCATTTCCGTAAATTGAAATTTTAGGAATTTCGTGAATTACGTGACTTATGTGAATAATTACATGTCTTGATTGTTTTCGACAGGGGCGGAACCAGGATGAAAATGAAGGGGGGGCTAACTAAAATTTTAAGGTTCAAGGCAGCGCCTCGAAAAAAAATTTAGGTTCACAAAACATTGAAAAAATAAGTTTATATTACTAATTTTTAATTAAAATATCATATATATTATAATTATATCATATTTTAATCATCACACAAAATTCTAAACTAATTTAAATTATTCTAATAATGTGTTGCACTTAATATTTCGGGGCCGGATTCATGGCACGATCTCAACGCATTGATAAAAAAAATTCAAAAGTAAATAATATTTATAAATTTTATTTAAAATAATACAAGTTTTAAGCATCTTATTTTATATTTTATATTAAATATGATATATTTATCTATAATTTATATAAGATTATGAAAAATAAACAAAAAAAATAATGGATTAAGACACATATTTACAAAAATTTTGGGGGGCCAAAAGTAATATTCAAAGAATACAATACCAAATACCTAAAAAAAAATTCTTTTTTTCTTGGGGGGTCAACAGCCCCCCCCTGCCCCTTGCATGTACCGCCCCTGGTTTTCGAAATATGGTAACTTATGTGAAATATATATATAATATTATTATATATATATATATATATATATATATATATATATATATATATATATATGCATGCATGAAAATGTATAACTATATGTATGTACGTGTATATATATTACTATATATATATAGGGATCTTGCCCTTTTTTTTTATGCCTTTTCTTTCTCATTTATTTTTGGCCCAACTAATCCTCAAACGTGGTCGTTTGGTTCCATCGGTCCAATCACCATCCTCAAATCTTTTCTTTTTCTTTTATTTTTCAACCAGCTCGACCGTGACATGTGTGCTTCATTTTTACCTTTTTTTTTAATCTGCTTCTTACCATACGACGTCGTTTCTTCACCCCACCAAAAAACCTCCTCTCCGCCGGCAGCTATTGTTGACCTTCTTCCGGCCCTCCACCTCCACGTCCTGCTTCCGTCGATGTCGGCTCCCATTCACGTGTCCTCTTCTCCTCGTCCCACCGCTGCTCCTTTTTCCACCCACATAAGCTTACTCCAATTTGCCGCCGCCGTATACGGATCCTATACGCTGATTCCTGGAGAGAGATAAGCTTGAGAATTTTTTTAATTAATTATTTTTTGACGAAAATGGGGAAATATCACGATACAGAGCACCCAGTTGGGGCATTCGGGTGGGCTGGCAGAGATACTTCCGGCGTCCTTTCTCCGTTCAACTTTTCTAGAAGGTATTAATTATTATTGAAGGATTTTATTATCTCAATTGATTTTTTTTTTCAAAAACCTTCTCTAGAATTGTTTCTCCATTTCCGAGGGTTTTTTTTATTTTGATTTTGATTTTTGTTTTAATTTTTGGGGATATTTCGATTGTGTAAGAACAACGTTTATAGTATGCTTAGAGACTCATGTAAATCTGCCCCTTTTTGTTTTCGTTATTCATGACTGTTGACTACTTAATTCTGCAATCCTGTGTTAATTACTTTTCATCTCAAACGAGATTTCCGATCGTCGTCGTTTTGATACTTAAGCTAATTCTGCGGGTGTTTGCATTTTTCGTGATGCGCAGAAGGTGGTGAAGGATTTGTCGAGATATTTTAATGGAGTTCGCCGGAATGCTTTGGTGCTATCCGGAAGCAAAAGACCGTCGTCCGAGTCTTTTCGGAGCAGTGATGATCGTCTATTTAGCAATCCTGTATTAATTACTTTTCATCTCAAACGAGATTTCCGATCGTCGTCGTTTTGATAGTTAAGCTAATTCTGCGGGCGGGTGTTTGCATTTTTCGTGGTGCGCAGAAGGTGGTGAAGGATTTGTCGAGAGATTTTAATGGAGTTCGCCGGAATGCTTTCGTGCTATCCGGAAGCAAAAGCCCGTCGTCGGAGTCTTTTCGGAGCAGTGATGATCGTCTATTTAGCAATGCCAAAAGGTGATTGTTGCTTTCACCTTTCTACTGGTATTTGATTTCAATTTACTTTTTAGCTTGTGCATTTGTATAATGGGGATCGATCATTTCTTAATATCTTTCGCCTGATTTATTTATTTAATATTTTTTTTTTTAATTTACAACCTGAATTTACACATTTATCTATTTTTGGGCTTCCTTTTTCTTGCAGGTGTATGAATTGATTTTTCTTCTAGGCCTTTGGGAATTACGTTTATTTGGGTAATACTACTAATCATATTTGATTTCAATTTACTTTTTAGCTTGTGCATTTGTATAATGGGGATCGATCATTTCTTAATATCTTTCGCCTGATTTATTTATTTAATTTTTTTTTTTTTTAATTTACAACCTGAATTTACACATTTATCTATTTTTGGGCTTCCTTTTTCTTGCAGGTGTATGAATTGATTTTTCTTCTAGGCCTTTGGGAATTACGTTTATTTGGGTAATACTACTAATCAGTTCCTATATTTACCATTTAATTCGATTATTTTGCCATTTGTTTCTCTGTAATTTTTTGTCAATATTGATGTGGCTGATATTGGTTTCTTATCTTCACCGGTTATTTGTTTTGCTGAGGATTGATGAAAGATTGATTCATTGTAGACATCTACCATAGGTATCTTAACTATTACCAATAAGGCGTTTTAATTTTATTTTGATGCGTGTTCTCTCCTTCGTTATTCCTTCAATGAGGGAGTCGGATTATTTTGGTATCATATAACTGTATATATATGCCAACGGCTGTTGCCAGTATTTGAAAGTCGTTTCCTTGTATCATAATTTTTTTACTGTACTTCGGGAATTGGAATCTTCATGGCTTTGCTTTGTAGGTACTGATCGCCAAGTCAGTAGTCCTGGAATTGCTTTCTTGTGTTTCGGCTTGGTCTTGGGCTCTCTATTCATTTACAGGTTTGGCCCTTTTTTTTCCCCCGGCTCCGGCTTGCTCTTGGTCTCTCTCTGTTCATATACAGGTTTCTTGCTTGTTGGATAATTATATTATTATTTCGCTGGTGCCATTTCCTTTTGCACCTGATTTTATTCGGGCGAGTGAATTCTGAGATGGAGATGAGTTCGGCCACGTTTGTTGATGGCGCCACTCCAATGAGTAGCTTTGCGGCGACTTCGTTTCCTTTATGTCTCTTATATATATATTTTTTTTCTTACGATTTTCTTTGATTCGTTTAGGTTTTTGCATTTTTTGGATTATTTGAACTTAATGTCTTGTTGCTGTTTTGATGTTTGTACAAATTGTACGCCTCCCGATGAAAAAATTAGCGGGCATGGTATGACGGCCAGGATTTATAGAGGTAAAATTATCATCTATTTAGTGCGTTCTTGTTTCTGTTACACAATGTACTTCTTTTTATTTGTCTATTTTTCTCGGTTCCGAAATTACGGATGTTTATTGTGCTCTAAATTTTGATTATGATTCTTTTCAAAATATGGCTGCTGCTGTTGGTTTCTTCAGCAGCCACCACCAGGTTCGCTCTGATGTATTTTTTCTTCACGTCACTTTTTCCTTTGAGTTCAGTTTAATCAGGCTCTGTAAAAGGGCTCTATAATTCTTCAATTCCTTAGGTGGATCTTCACTGCCTGTTTCTTCACATTGTTGGAACTTACTGACCGCCCTTAGCTGGCTCCTGGGTCCGGTTAGCTGGTCATTATAAATAATATTCCGCAAATTTCCGGAATAAAATTCATTAAAATGGCTATTTTGATTAATGAGTACATTTGACTATTTGTGAGGATAAGTTCTTTGGTCTTCTACTCTGATGATACTCGATCACATTGAACTATAGTTTGGAGTGAACCCCATAGTCATAGGCTGAAAATGGTGTTCGTTTTGTATTATCTCTCCAGGTCGTACTTGCTGCCTTGAGCTTCAGGTTGTACTTTCACGCTGCCAAACGTTTTCGCAAGTTTCCCAACGGAAGAACACGGGTGGTTAGTTGGCAGTCCTGATACTAATAGTTTATAACTTTTTTATAGGTGTGGTAAGGGCAGGGAGTAGAAGCTGTGGAGGTCCGAGCCTGCTTGGATTTCATTCGTGGGGTTGACTACGCGCCTAATTGCCTGTAATTCTCTGCCCCATGTGGATGTTTATGCGTATGCGTTTAACTTTCCATTTCTGACTGCCAATTCATAAACATGAATAATTTCTGCATAGTTATTGGCTATTTGTGGTTTATGGAATTCGGTTTATAATTTGTATGTGTTTCTCTTTTCATTATTCATAAGTTGCTGCTTCAGTTTAGGCCCGCGATATGAATGCAGGGGGACAACGACGAATAAAATTCCTGAAATAGTGCAACAATCTTATACTGTCGTGCCCAACATTGTGCTGGCTCAAACCTAGGGATATGAATGCAAGGGATATGAATGCAGGGGAATAATGAAGAATCAAATACTTTAAATAGTGGAACAATCTTATACGGTCAAACTTGTGGAAGAATTCCGCCACAGTGAAACCAAAAAACGTTGTCAATTTGGATCGCCAATTTTTGTCGTCGAAAGTACGCGTCTTAAGGGAACATTGCCTTTCGTTTTCCTCTAAATGCACATGTTTCAATATTCGTATCGATTTAGTTATCGTACGTTCTTAATCTTTGTCAGTGTGACGTGAACTTTAACAAAAAAAAAAAAAAACTCTTTAATCAGGCGAATGGATGAACGCTGCAGCGGGATTAGCATTTACACCACATGTACTACACGTTGGAGTCAGAGAGGTAAGTTTGCTGCATTCCCTAATTAATTATCTCAATTTTATTCGGTGATCCGTCAATTTGCAGTAGTAATTTTTTTGTTGCAATTATTAATTGCTAAGTCGTGTACAGTATATTGCGGCAAAAATACTGGCATTTGCACGACAGAGACCAAAATGTGTTATGCATCATTGCAGTCCTAGATTGTCCATGTTGATTGTAAGTAATTACTTTATGGTCTTGTCCTTTTGTTCGAGCTATCATTATTTTATTTTCTGACTCGCTATTTCTAGATAAATAGTGTCGTTTTGAGATATTGTGCTTGTCCGATTCGTACTTTCTCTCGGAAAGCGGTCGGCGCCGCATTCGGACAGGTGCTGTGTAGTCCTGATGGCCATATGATTGGAGGTGCAATAGTTGGTACTGTTATTGTAGCAAACCCTGTGCAGGTATTTGGTCTATTTACTTTGTTTTTTTGTTAAAAAACGGGTTACTTTTCTTAGGCATTGTTTGGTTCATAAGATAAGATTAACTAAGATAAGAATATTACATAATGTAATGAAAATTCGATTGTATTATTGAACCAATAAATAATAATGTATTGGTCACCCTATGCCCGCCGGCGTTTTGCAGCAGGGTTTTTTTTTTCCCCAAACCGCTGCCTAAAACACAACTTTGTTTTCCAAACTTCTTTCTGCGTTCCCCTTCTTGGTCAGTGGTCGGCGGCCTATAATTTCTGGCGCCACCAGCAGCAGCTTGTCGCATCTTTGCAACGTTGTTTGATATTCGGCCGCCACCTCCTCTTTTGTTCGAATATTATCCTGCATCTTCGCCACCTAAGTTTGCTGTACAGCCCCCACCTCCTCTCTGCCAGCTGCGACTATTGACTCAATTCCTTATTCTTTCGCCATATGAAGTTCCCATGATTTTATGTAAATTTGCTGCTACGTACATTTTTTGGGCTTTCGAAGCTATTTCAAGATTGCCACTTTCTGATATTATGGGTTCCATTTTTCGTGTTTTGCTTCTTTCTTTTCGATGGGTGTTTTGTTGGAATTAATTAAATAACAAATTTTTTGGTTGTGCATAGTGAATTCTATCAGTGGGAGTGGGGTTCTGGATAACCTTTGTTTTACGTAATTTCTTTTATCATCATAATGAATTCACATTGACATTGTCTGGAGGTGTACATTTCGGCGGTTTTGCTTTGTTCGTTAACTTTAAAGAATTGATTTACTTTTTAAGCTTCAGTTGTCATATTCGGTTGCGATGGAAAGACTTCATTCAGACACGGGCACATTCTTGGTTTGTATCGGCTTTTGGTTAATTTAATTACGATGAATATTACCTTTTTTTTTTTTGTCTTCTGGAATAACTAAGTCCTTTTGCTCGTCAAATAGATTCCAGATTGTGATTGGAAGCTTATACTTCAATTTGTTTTCTTTTATTGTTTGTTGTGAATTATTCCTTATTTTTCAGTTCGAGATCGGTTTAGAGGATTCTGAATTGAAGCCCTCATTTTCATCCTCTGGAGTACCACACCAACTGGGAGGAAAGTGTTACATTTATTTTCATTATGGTCTGTTTTAAATTTCGTTGGCTATAGATAGTTCATTTGCTGATTTTACTTGTTTCGAAGAGTGTTCGCGTACTATCGGCGAGACAAGATTTGCCCCCCCCCCCCCTCCCGCCCGAAACATTGCGCCGTCCACTTGCTCTGCAACCCAATACTTTCCGCTGAAGTGCCTCCCACCAAACCGCTCCAGTTTGCCGCCTCAGACGTTTAAAGGTCCTCTGCTCTCGACCTTAACCTCGCTCCATATATTATTGTTGTCGATGGTTAATGGGAAAGATGAACTGTGCTGCTGTTTCTCTTCGGTTTACATGAACGTTCGTATTTAAAAAAAATTGTTTTCTTGCAGTAATTTTCCACTGAATTTTCTTATTAACTAGTGGACATATCGCCTGGCAGGTATGCTCATGTTGTCGTGCTCTACGTCGTGCTCTACCGGCCGCCTGCTGCATACTTACTGAAGTAAAACGTCAGTGTGTTCACAAATACAATCAGTTGCCCAATTTAATTACAGGTATAATTCCTAAATTTTTATTTTGTGCATGTGCCGAAATTCATTCACCAAAACATATGCCCTGAATATGTTGAACTTTCAGATTTTTTGACGTCTTAGTTCTTATTCAGGCTTTTGTGTTACTACCTCAGGTCTTCCCTTCAATTGGGAACTTGTGCTTCTGCTTTATGGTTGTAGGCATGGTTATGGTGATCTATTTACGTTGTTGTCGTAATTTTATACATTATTAGTACATGCACAACATCTAGCAAAGAGAATGAATTTACACTAGAGAAATATTGTACTGGGATGGTATGGTTCTATGGAGATGAATCAAATAGGCCCCAAAAAAGAAAATGGAAGAGGCCCCAAAACAAAAAATGGCGACGCTAACAAAATAGTCTTGTTTTAGTTGATTTGGATCTATCATCATCTTTTTCAGTTCACGGGTCCGTTGTCGAAGTGACCCGATGTTCTTTACAATTAATGTCAATAAAATAACTGTTATTACTCGTATGTACATTTCTTCTTGTTTTGATTGGTAATGATGCAGGTGTTTTTATGTGCCTAATTCGAGTTGCAAACTTGTTTTCCTGATATCTAGCAGTGTTTACTCATATTTAAACACTTCATTTTTTGCACAGATTAAACACTATCCATTATGTTGTCTTTTGTTTCCTTGATTGCTATTTAACAGGAGTTTCTTTCATAAAGGAACTATGAAGCAAGACTATGCAGAGGTTTCTACATGGATTTGTCTTTTTTGTGGTGAAATGGTAATTATTTTCCTTGTAAATCTTTAAGAGCTGCGATAAATAGAAATTTATATCTTTGATTGCTATTAACAGTAGTTTTATTGTCAGTGATTAGGATGTGGAATGTTCACCTCTCCACTTCTCATTATCGCGAGGTATTTTACTTTTTGTTTTTTTTCTTTTCTTCCTCATTTTGTACTGGTTGGTTTTGTAGATAAGAATGGAGCACCCCGGATTTTGTATTCGAAGCTGTTTTCCCATTCCTTTGCGGATTCGGAGCAACATCTCAACAATTTGCAATTGCCCTGTGAGTTTCATTTTCTCTCTCTCTGTTTTGTTTTTGCTTTCCCGTTGGTCATAATGTTTTTCCTTTTCTATTAATACCAATTTTCAAATTACGTGGTCAATAACAGGTTGTACATTTTAACGAGGATGCTCGTGTTCCCCACTTCAAAGGTAGCAAGCACTTCCACATAATAATTTGTTGTCTTTGTTGTTCCGTTCTTTTTGTGCGTGTGTGCTTTCCTTATCGTGGAGGAATTTGATGTTTTTTCTTGTGTTTTTTATCTACTATTTGATATACTCCAGAAAAATAACGGCAATTAAATTTCCCCACTTCGGTGTTTTTTGGGTTTCCATAACCACCATATATGCCCACAGGGTCAAGATTTTATGTCTTGCCTTCAGAAACTTATGTGAAGAGAAGAACTCCAATGGGGTGTGTTCAACCTTATTTTAATTAGAAGTTATTAATCTCAACTCAAAGATGAAGTTGTGTATTTGGACATGATATTGCCTGCTTTAGCACTGCCAAATTATGTTCTAAAGTTAGTTGTGTTAGTAGTTGTGCCTAATGAATTATCGATGTGCTACTAATATGAAATGTTCTTTTTGCTTTAACTAAAAGGCCCAATTTCCTGAACATAGCCTCGGTAGAAGCAAACCCAACTAATACGCAAGTCCTTGCTCACCGAGCCAACCTCGTCCGACACCATTTACGAGAAGGTGCCGTCGTCTCAATCATATATTGTTTCAGGAAGGCCAATTTCGGCGAGGGGAGGTGTGTATCTTCAGCCAGAGAGAACGGAAGTACCCCAACGGCGAAAGGTCAAATCAGGCCTCAAAGTCGGGATAATGGAAAGCCACTGGTATAGGATAGCACGAGGTTTTGTTTATTACAAGATATCAGAAAAACCGAGTTACTTTGGGTATTTAAGAATTTTTCTTGCTCATTGAGTAATTTTTATTTTGTTTTTGTTTTTGTTTGTTTAGCGCCTTGTCTTGCTCGTTGGCATATGGTTCTAAATAAGTACATTTCTTTATCCAATATCATTTTTTTTAGATGTATAGGAAGTTGCAGAATTAGTACATTTCTGTAACCAATAACTAGGGCTGAAAGTCGGAAGGATCGGATCGGAATTAGCCTTTTCGGAATATTTCCAAAAAATTTCGGAAGTACAAAATCAATTCCAATTCCAATACCAAAATTTTCGGAATCTAAAAATTCATTCCAATTCCAAAAGGCCCGGAAATTTCGGAATTTCGGAAATTTTTCGGAAATGACATAAGTATTAAAATTTCGGAACTTCGCTGAAAATTTCATAATTTGCTAAAAATAAAAACATCCACGTCGATAAAAATAACTACTAAATTTTAATTTAAAAAATAAATAAAAATAAACCACATCATAATATCCAATAAAACTTCTAGCAAAAATTAAATAAACTCTTTGGCTTTGTTCAAGAAATAATAAACGTAAAACTAGGGTTTTACATAAAATAAACTAGGGCTTTTTTAGGTGACATGGCCCATAAAGAATAAATACAACGAAATAATGTAAAATAATATATATATATATATATATATATATATATATATATATATATATATATATATATATATATTACTCAAAGATGTATTTTTTGGAAAAAAATCAGTTTGTTTTCGGAAAAAAATCGGAATTTTTTCGGAATTAATTTCGGAAATAATCGGATCGGAAATCGGAAATTCCATTTTTTTTTTATATAATTCCAATTCCAATCCAAAAAAATCGGAAAAAATCGGAAATCGGAATTTCGGAAATCGGAATGAAAAAAGTTGTTCCAAAATCGGAACTTTTCGGATCGGAACCGGCGGAAATCGGAATTTCCGTTCCAACTTGCACCCCTACCAATAACATAATTTTTTGAAATGTATCGGGATTTCCATAATTTTTGTTTCCGTTATGCTCTTTTATTATTTACAATTTATTCTTTGAAACTGTAATTGGTTTGCCTCGGGTGAATACAAGAACTTATCGTATTATGTATTTTCGACATACTTTCATAAATCGATTTTTAGGCTGCATATTTTTTTTTATCTATTTTTTACGATTAGGTAAAATTTGAGTGGAGCAGCTGGGAAGATGGAGTAAGTATAGGGGTGATTCTGCAATTTTCAAAATTGTGTCGGACAGGAGGTGGATTTGTTGTCTTAAATATCAACAAAGCGATCAAATTTTATGATTTACGGTTTATGAAAACTTTAAAGGTATTATATTATTTATGATAAACTTGTGATAATAAATGTGGCGAATATTTTTGATACTGAAAGTGAGATCCACTTTAGAGTCAAATTTGTGATTAGGGTGGAGCGGGGTGATTCTTCAATCTTTCCAACTGTTTTAGCCAGGGATGTGGATTTTCGGAAATTACAACTTGATTTCCACTTGGGGGGATTTCCGGTTTAAAGACTTTAAAATGGTATATAATATAGGGACCAAAATAGTAATTATAACACGTTTATTATAAATAATATAATAAATTATTGTTTACTTAAATCGTAAATCGTAAAATTTGATCGTTTTGTCGATATTTAAGATTTATTTTAACATTTGAATCGACTTAGGTATGAATAATTGAATCGTAAGATTTGAATCGTAAATCAAAAGATTTTAAACTCGGTATTGCGAATTTTCGTAAATGAGTCACACGCTATTATAGTCGAGGAGTCGAAGCATACTGCGTTGGTGGCAGATATTTCAGATATTGCAAGAGAGATCCACTTTGGTGTTAAATTTGCAATTAGGGTGGAACGGCTTGGAAGATAGAGTAAGTATAGTGGCGATTTTGCAATTTTTAAAACTGTTTCAGTTAGGGAAGTTGATTTCCAGAAATCACAAATTGACCACCACTTGGGGTGCATTTCTTGTTTAAAGACCAAAAAAAATGTATGTAATATAGGGACAAAAAATCAGAAAATTTGATCGGTTAGTTTATATTTAAGATTTATTTTAACATTTGAAGCAACATAGATATGAATGAATTGAATCGTACGACTTGAATCGTAAACCATAAGATTTTATGCTCGGTATTGCGAATTTTCGTAAATGAGTCACATACGATTATAGCTGATGAGGATTAGAAGCAAACTGCGTTGGTGGCGGATATTTCGGATATTGCAAGAGAGATCCACTTTGGGGTTAAATCTGCAATTTGGGCGGAGCTACTGGGAATATGGAGTAAGTATATGGGTGATTCTGCAATTTTCAAAACTGTTTCTGCCAGGGAGGTGGATTTCCAAAAATTACAAATTGACCCCAACTTGGGGTGGATTTCTTGTTTAAGGACCAAATTAAAAAAAAATGTGTGTAATATATAGGGACCAAAAATCGTAAAATTTGATCGATTAGTTGATATTTAAGATTCATTTTAACATTTGAATCGGCATAGATAGGAATGAATTGAATCGTAAATCATAAGATTGTATGCTCGTTATTGCGAATTTTCATAAATGTGGCGGATATTTTGGATATTGAAGGAGAGATCCACTCTTTGGGGTCAAATTTGCAATTTGGGTGGAGGGAGGTGGATTTTCGGAAATTACAAATTGACCTCCACTTGGGGGCATTTCTGGTTGAAAGACCGATATTAAAAATGGTATATAATATATGGACCAAATCTGTAATTATAACATGTTTATTATAAATAATATAATAAATTAAAGTTTTCTTCAATTGTAAATTGTACAATTTGACCGTTTTGTCAATATTTAGGATTTATTTTAATATTTGAATCGCCTTAGGTATGAATAAATTGAATCGTAAGATTTGAATCGTAAATCATAAGATTCTAAACTCGGTAATGCGAATTTTCGTAAATGAGTCACACGCGATTATAGCTGAGGAGGACTTGAAACATACTGCGTTGGTGGCAGATATTTAAGATATTGCAAGAGAGATCCACTTTGGGGTTAAATATGCAATTTGTGTGGAGAGGCTGGGAAGATGGAGTAAGTATAGGGGTGATTCTGTAATTTTAAAAAATATTTCGGCCATGGAGGTGGATTTCCAAAAATTACAAATTGACCCCCATTTGGGGTGCATTTCTGGTTTAAGGACCAAAATTAAAAATAGGTATAATAATATAGGGACCAAAAATCGTAAAATTTGATCGATTTGTTGATATTAAAGATTTATTTTAACATTTGAATCAACATAGATATGAATGAATTGAATCGTAAGATTTGAATCGTAAATCATACGATATTATGCTCGGTATTGCAAATTTTCATAAATGTGGCGGATATTTTGGATATTGAAAGAGAGATCCACTTTGGGGTCAAATTTGCAATTTGGGTGGAGCGGTTAGGAAGATTGAGTAAGTATATGGGTGATTATGCAATTCTCAGAACTGCTTCAGCTAGGGAGGTGGATTTTCGGAAATTACCAAATAACCTCCACCTGGGGGCATTTTCGATTTTAGGACCAAAACTAAAAATGGGATATAATATAGGGACCAAAATAGTAATTATAACACGTTAATTATAAATAATATAATAAATTATTGTTTTCTTAAATCGGAAATCGTAAAATTTGATCGTTTTGTCGAAATTTAAGATTTATTTTAACATTTGAATCGACTTAAGTATGAATAATTGAATCGTCAGATTTGATTCGTAAATCATAAGATTTTAAACTCCATATTGCAAATTTTCGTAAATGAGTCACCCGCGATTATAGTTGAGGAGTCGAAGCATACTACGTTGGTGGCAGATATTTCAGATATTGCAGGAGAGATCCACTTTGGTGTTAAATTTGCTATTTGGGTGAAACGACTGGGAAAATGGAATAAGTATAGCGGTGATTCTGCAATTTCCAAAATTGTTTCAGTCAAGGAAGTGGATTTCCAGAAATTACAAATTGACCCCACTTGGGGTGCATTTCTTGTTTAAGGACAAAAAAAAATGTATGTAATATAGGGACCAAAAATCGTAAAATTTGATCAATTTGTTGATAGTTAAGATTTATTTGAACATTTGAATCGACATAGATATGAATGAATTCAATCTTAAGATTTGAATCGTAAATCATAAGATTGTATGCTCGTTATTGTGAATTTTAGTAGATGTGACGGATATTTTGGATAGTGAAAGAGAGATCCACTCTTTGGAGTCAAATATGCAATTTGGGTGTAGCGGTTAGGAAGATGGAGTAAGTATAGGGTTGATTATGCAATCTTCACAACTATTTCAGCTAGGGAGGTGGATTTTCGGAAATTACAAATTAATCTCCATTTGGGGGGCATTTCCGGTTTAAGGACCAAAATTATAAATGGTATATAATATAGGGATCAAATATGTAATTATCGCAAGTTTATTATAAATAATATAATAAATTAAAATTTTCTTAAATTGTAATTCGTAAAATCTGATCGTTTTGTTGATATTTAAAATTTATTTTAACTTTTGAATCGACTTAAGTATGAACAGACTGAATCGCAAATCATAAGATTTTAAACTCGGTATTGCGAATTTTTGTAAATGAGTCACACACGATTATAACTGAGAAGGAGTCGAAGCATACTGCGTTGGTGGCGGATATTGTAAGAGAGATCCAATTTGGGGTTAAATTTGCAATTTGGGTAGTGCGGCTGGGAAGATGGAGTAAGTATATAAGTGATTCCGCAATTTTCAAAATTGTTTCAGCCAGGGAGGTGGACTTCCAAAAATTACAAATTGACCCCCACTTGGGGTTCATTTTTGGTGTAAGGATCAAAATTAAAAAAAAAAAGTATAATAATATAGGGACCAAAAATTGTAAAATTTGATCAATTTGTTGATAGTTAAGATTTATTTGAACATTTGAATCGACATAGATATGAATGAATTGAATCGTAAGATTTGAATCGTAAATCATAAGATTGTATGCTCGTTATTGCGAATTTTAGTAGATGTGACGGATATTTTGGATAGTGAAAGAGAGATCCACTCTTTGCAGTCAAATATGCAATTTGGGTGTAGCGGTTAGGAAGATGGAGTAAGTATAGGGTTGATTCTGCAATCTTCACAACTATTTCAGCCAGGGAGGTGGATTTTCGGAAATTACAAATTAACCTCCACTTGGGGGGCATTTCCGGTTTAAAGACCAAAATTATAAATGGTATATAATATAGGGATAAAAAATGTAATCATCACAAGTTTATTAAAATTAATATAATAAATTAAAGTTTTCTTATATCTTAAATCGTAATTTGATTGTTTTGTTGATATTTATGATTTATTTTAACTTTTGAATCGACTTGGGTATGAACGGATTGAATCGTAAGATTTGAATCGTAAATCATAAGATTTTAAACTCAGTATTGCGAAATTTCGTAAATGAGTCACACGCGATTATAACTGAGGAGGAGTAGAAACATACTGCCTTGGTGGCGGATATTTCGGATATTGCAAGAGAGATCCAGCTTGGGGTTAAATTTCCAATTTGGGTGGAGCGGCTGGGAAGATGGAGTAAGTATAACGGCGATTTTGCAATTTTCAAAAAATTTTCAGCCTGGAAGGTGGATTTCCAAAAATTACAAATTGACCCCCACTTGGGGTGCATTTCTTTTTTACGGACCAATATTTTTTTAAAAAAAAGGTTTAATAATATAGGGACCAAAAAGCGTAAATTTGATTGATTTGTTTATATTTAAGATTTATTTTAACATAATCGACATAGATATGATTGAATTGAATCGTAAAATTTGAATCGTAAATCATAAGATTTTATGCTCGTTGTTGCGAATTTTCGTAAATGTGGCGGATATTTTGGATAGTGAAAGAGAGATCCACTTTGGGTGCAAATTTGCAATTTGGGTGGAGCGGAAGATGGAGTAAGTATAGGGGTGATTCTGCAATCTTCACAACTATTTAAGCCAAGGAGGTGGATTTTCGGAAATTACAAATTAACCTCCACTTGAGGGGCATTTCTGGTTTAAGGACAAAAATTAAAAAAATGTATATAATATAGGGATCAAAACTGTAATTATGATAAAAATAATATAATAGATTAAAGTTTTCTTAAATCGTAAATCTTAAACTTTGATCGTTTTGTTGATATTTAAAATTTATTTTAACATTTGAATCGACTTAGGTATGAACGAATTGAATCGTAAGATTTGAATTGTAAATCATAAGATTTTAAACACGGTATTGCGAATTTGCATAAATGAGTCACACGCAATTATAGATGAGGAGTAGAAGCATACTGCGTTGGTGGCAGATATTTCGGATATTGCAAGGGAGATCCACTTTGGGGATAAATTTGCAATTGGGCTGGAGCGGCTGGGAAGATGAAGTAAGTATAGTGGTGTTACAGTCAGGGAGGTGGATTTCCAAAAATTACAAATTGACCCCCACCTGGGGTGCATTTCTTTTTTTACGGACCAATTGTTTTTTTTTTAAAAGGTTTAATAATATAGGGACCAAAAAGCGTAAAATTTGATCGATTTGTTGATATTAAAGATTTATTCTAACATTATAATCGACATAGATATGATTGAATTGAATCGTAAGATTTGAATCGTAAATCATAAGATTTTAAACACGGTATTGCGAATTTGCATAAATAAGTCACACGCGATTATAGTTGAGGAGTCGAAGCATACTACATTGGTGGCGGATATTTTGAATATTGCAAGAGAGATCCACTGTGGTGTTAAATTTGCTATTTGGGTGGAACGACTGGGAAGATGGAACAAGTATAGCGTTGATTCTTTAATTTTCAAAACTTTTTCAGTCAGGGAAGTGGATTTCCAGAAATTACAAATTGACCCCCACTTGGGGTGCATTTCTGGTTTAAGGACCAAAAATAAAAAAAAATTATATTACATATGGACCAAAAATCGTAAAGTTTGATCGATTTGTTGATATTTAAGATTTATTTTAACATTTGAATCGACATAGATATGAATGCATTGAATCGTAACATTTGAATCGTAAATCATAAGATTTTATGCTCGATATTGCGAATTTTCATAATTGTGGCAGATATTTTGGATATTGAAAGAGAGATCCTCTTTGGGGCCAAATTTGCAATTTGAGTGGAGCGGCTAAGAAGACGGAGTAAGTATAGGGGTATTCTGCAATTTTCAGAGCTGTTTCAGCCACGGAGGTGGATTTTCGGAAATTACAAATTGATCTATAGTTAGTATCATTATCTATATAACTCATGCAGCTTTTCTAAATTATACTTGGGATTTCTTACTACTACAACAAGACTTCACTCTAAAATTCAACTTCTTCAAGTTAAAGCAGCAACAACCAGTCTCACAATATACAATGTTATTTTAATGTGATCCTTATATTCAGTCTTCTAATATTATAGGATACGGGGCAACTTCGACGTAGCATATCATCAACCCCTTCAAACTCACGACAACATAAACAAAACACATTTTGCAAATATATAAACCGGGCACCGGCACCGCGCATTGCGCGGTGCTCCAAAACTAGTATATATATATATATATATATATATATATATATATATATATATATATATATATATATATATATGTCCGTATATATGTGTGTATGGCCGTGTGGATGTGTGTGGTGTTTATGCAAGTGGTGTTTTATTTTAAATAAATAAATTAGAGATAATATTGCATGCCTTTCCACTTGACAAATGCTAATCATTTTGCCTAAACCCTCTTGCTTAGTAGGATTAAAAGCCACTCTTTTTATTTATTCTTCCAACACCTAAACCCCCTACTTGTCTCCTTTTCCTCTCTCCACCGTAAACATCACCACCTCCATTCTTCATCTCCTTCCACATCAACTCCCATTTTTTTAAAGAAATCCCAAAATCACTTTAAATTTCCCCTATTTAACCACGGTCATGGAGCAGCCTAGATCACTACTCATCAAAGAAAATATACATCTCATTTGAAAACCCACTCAATCTCTTCCACAATCAAAGTACCTTGGTTAGCTTTCGGTGTTTGAGTGCATCTCTTCTTTCGGTTTCTTTCTTCTCTTCGATTTTAAGGTAAGAAATTCCGATTTCTTGCTGCAATTAAATGGCATCAATAGTATTAAAATGGTTTTCAAAATTTTCTAAAAGATTGTGAGTGATTTCGAAAATTTAGGGATTTTTGGGGAAAAATGGAAAAGAAGTGTTTCTTGTTAATTTCTTGTTCTTGCATGCATCATCTATGTTGGTAGTGGGTAGATACAAGTTTTATTGGCCAAAAGCATTGAAAATTTCGGATTTCCAAAAAGGGGTTTCAAGAAAAATGATTTTTTGTGGTTGCATGTGTAGATCTTCAAAAGTTTTGGGTCAAATCTGTAATTTTTGAGAAGTCAGTCTTAAATGTGTTTTCAAAACTGTTTTCCAGCATTTATTAAACAAAAAATTCGGATTTAAAGAAGTTTTGTAAGAAAAAGTGATTTTTGAACTTCTAGTGGTCTTGCATGTATGGATCTAGAGATTTTGGGGTGAAATATGTAATTTTCAAAATTTCTGCATAAAGTAACTTTTTAACTTTGTTTTCTGCATTTTTCAAAGTAAAATCTCAGATTGTTAGGGGTTTTTATAAAAAAGTGGATTTTGAACTTTTAGTGTGGTTGCATGTGTAAATCTTGAAACTTTTGGGTCAAAACTGCAATTTCCGAAAACAAATCTCTCATTTCTAAAGTTTGAATCTGTTTTTCCAGCAAGTATTAAATGGGGAAGATTTTTGTTTACAAAAGTTTTCAAAGTAATCGAGGTTATATTAGAGGTTTTGATTTTTAAAAAAGAAAAATGGAATTTTTGAGTTTTTAATTTCAAGAAAATTCGAAACTTTGTGAAAATTTAAAACAATTTCAGAATCTGAAATTTGGGTCAGTTAGGAGTTCTAGGATTTAATTTGAGAATTTATTGGAAAGAATTATTACCTAGAAGTGGTAATAAGTTCATTAAATGAAAGGTGAAAAATGGGTGCTTGCTTTACAAGCATGTTTTAATATTAAATGGTGATGTTTTAATGTGTGGCTTCATGTGTGTGTGCTGAATGCGTGTTTGTGTGTGTGCTGATTGTGTATGTGGTGTGTGCCGTGTGTGGTTGTGTGTTTTTATGTGTGTGAATTTGGGGATTTTTGTCCAAATTATAAATATGTGGTGAATTGTGATATTTGTGTGATTTCGTGGCACTTGATTGATATTTGTGATGTTATGTGTGGGTCATAAGCATGATTTCGAAAAGTTGCATTTAATGGTTTTTAAATTGAAAGATTAATGGAATGCTTAGTGAATAAACGGGATACGGTGGGCCGGTATCCGAGTAGAATGAAATATGTGGTTTGATTCCACAATAGAACGGGCTCGAAACGCTTTATAGTTTATTGCTAGGCACAAAAGTTAGTGCTTAGTGAATAAACGGGATACGGTGGGCCGGTATCCAACTAGGATGAAACACGTGGTTTAAACAGAACGGGCTCGAAACGCTTTATAGTTTATTGCTAGGCACAGAAATTAATCTTTCACGGATCCGATAAACGAAAAATGTTTTTACACGATTTTCATAAAAATTGCATTTTAGTCATTTTGCATAAGTACGTGTTTATGTGTGAATAATGTGTTTTCGTGAATTATGTGATTAACCGTTCGCCTTGTGTTGTTTGGAACGTGAGTAAGGGTAACTATATATATTATATATTATATATAACGTATCTTCAAAAGTTTGATATTTCATCGGATTTCTTACTGAGCTTTATAGCTCATATAGATGTCTTTTAATTGCAGGTAATAGTGCTAGTAATCCTCAACCGGGATGGATCTAGCGGATCGAGGTCTTGCCCGGGATTTTGGAAGTTATACGAGGACCTATGAACGATGCTAAATATTTTGGGTTTTTCTTTTGGTGATGTAAATTAAACCTCCATATTTTCCTTTTCGTACCTTTTGAACTCAAATCCGGTATAGATCGTACTTCTATTATAAAATAGCCCGTTTGGTAAATTCGTTATTTCCGCGCCTCAATTAGTAATTTTCGAATTAATCACCAAAATACCCTTTCAAAAATCTGATTTCTTTTCGAACCAAAATCGATAGTTGATAGTGTAGCACTCGAATGAAAATCCTCCTCTCGAAATTTGTTTCCAAACGAAACCTTTATTCGGCTAAAAGTAACCTAAGAAATATTTCGAAAAAAAAAAAAAAATGCAAAGTTTTAATAATTGCATTTTCGTCCCATTCCAAAGTTTTAAAAATTACAAAGAGATCCTTTGCTTCCTCTAGTTTAATTGAATATTCCGATAAACCGGTTCGATTTATCGCCCGATAAGAAGGGGGGTGCTACACAATTTCCAACTTTCCAAAAGTGGAAACCCTAGTTCAGTGCACTTTCTAAATTTGGAAACATCCCGATTTAGAAAGTTCACTAATACGTTCGCCTATTCGTTTCCTTTTCTTATTCTCATTCATAATTCCAAATTACGAATGTTGGATCCAATCATATTGACTTCCAATCATGCAAAGATAAACTATTTTATCTCTGACCGTTTATTCAAAGATCTCATGTGCCCGAGCAGTGTGACCCTCGATGGTTCAGGTGTAAGCTAGCCGTGGGCCCACAACCCTTTGTGGTCAAAACTCATCCCTTAGAGTTACGATTAAGATGAAGCTCGTTTCACCTTAATCACCCAACGAATCAAGATTGGCGTCTAGCAACCACGCGTCATGATTCCCTAGATACAAATGAAGTGCCTGCAAGAACCTTCAGATATAGTTAACGTACAGTACGGTCCCTTCGATACATATGTCCCGATCGAACTAGAGGCATTGGTTCATCGAGACCTCTTTATATGTTCGATGACGGTGCGATCGTTCCAAGTGTGGTAATAGTCACGTGCATGACTTAGAGAATCGAATTCTCTAATCATCACTTAGTCAACTCTGGCCAGAGACTTACAATGATTACAAACTTTCAGAACACGCAGGACATCCAAGACTATTCTAGCGATCGAATCCCCGACTACAATGCACAGACCTCCCACTAGATTTCGGACTGCACGAACACTGGCCCTTGGGATGGTCCTCGGTGGAACTCAGGGACAGGTCACGATACAGCTGGTCCTCTAGTGAAGTCACGGTGATGTCTAGGTCATAAGGACTAATGGTGTACAACTATACCATAGATATCTCTACTCGATTATTGGGAACCACTTAGAGATTTCTAGGGTGAGGGAGTTCAGTGAACTCGTCAACTTACGAGCACCCACTTATGCATGCCGATATCACAATACCGTTTACTGATGAGATGCAGTACACATACACTAAGTGCTAGTTTTAATGGGAAAGGCTGATATCCTCATTAGTGGCGTAACCCTTCGACTAGGAACACGTTTAACAGTTATAATACTTAAGTAAATATCTCACGATCCTAACGATCAATTACTAGTACTTGTAATAACTGTAAGGACTATATCTATGCTTGTGACAAAGGGACAAAGATATAGAATGCCAAGGTATTTTATCATTAATATGAATAAAGGTTCGTTTATTACAATAATAAATACGAAAGACCACAGCCACATGTTGGCTTGTTGGTCACCTACTCTAACAATCTCCCACTTGACCTAAAGCCAACTACCCATGAATCGCAATCCCATCGACTCTCGATGTTTCTCATGGACCGATCTCGATAAAGGCTTCGTAAAGGGGTCTGCAACGTTCTCTTCCGAGGTGACTCGTTCTACTTTAACTTCACCTCTATCAATGATCTCTCGGATCACATGATACTTCCTCAGAATATGCTTCAACTTCTGATGAGATCGCGGCTCCTTAGCTTGCGCCACGGCTCCGGTGTTATCACAGTACAACGGTACTGGATCACTAGCATCAGGAATGACACCCAACTCTTGGATGAATTTCCTTATCCAAGTCCCTTCCTTTGCAGCTTCGAATGCTGCAATGTATTCCGCTTCGGTAGTGGAATCGGCCGTCGTGTTTTGCTTGGAACTCTTCCAACACACGGCACCACCATTAAGCGTGAATATAAATCCAGAATTCGACTTTGAGTCGTCCACGTCCGATTGAAAACTAGAGTCGGTAAAACCCTCTAATTTCAACTCGGCACCCCCATAGACCAAAAATATATCCTTAGTCATTCGCAAGTACTTGAGGATATCTTTCACGGCTTTCCAGTGAGCCGGGCCGGGGTTAGACTGATATCTGCTTGTGACACTCACAGCATACGCAATATCGGGTCTCGTACATAGCATGCCATACATTATGCTTCCTATAGCATAAGCATAGGGTGTCCTTTTCATCTCCTCGATTTCACTAGGTGTTTGCGGACACATAGATTTCGAGAGACGAACCCCATGGGACATTGGCAAGAATCCCTTCTTGGATTCTTCCATACTAAACCGTTTCATAACGGTCTATGTACAGGCTTTGGGATAAGCCAAGCATCTTTCTCGCTCTATCTCAATAGATGCGTATTCCTAATACATAAGATGCTTCTCCCAAATCCTTCATTGAGAAACGTGTGGACAACCATGCTTTCGTTTGCTGCAACATTCCTACGTCATTCCCAATGAGTAGAATGTCATCAACGTAAAGCACTAAAAATATCAATGCCCTCCCACTAACCTTCTTGTATACACAAGGTTCCTCCGGATTCTTCTCAAAATCAAACTCTTTGATAGTTGAGTCGAACCTAATGTTCCAACTTCGGGATGCTTGTTTCAATCCATAAATGGATCGCTGGAGCTTGCAAACCTTTTGCTCACTTCCAGAAGATATGAAGCCTTCCGGCTGCGCCATGTAAATTTCTTCCTCAATATCTCCATTAAGGAAGGCGGTCTTCACATCCATTTGCCATATCTCGTAGTCGTACCACGCAGCTATGGCCAGCAAAATCCTAATGGACTTCAGCATCGCGACTGGCGAAAAAGTTTCCTCATAGTCAACGCCTTGCCTTTGAGTGTAACCTTTCGCTACCAATCTAGCTTTATAGGTCGATACCTTTCCATCCACTCCAATTTTCTTTTTACAGATCCACTTGCAGCCTATAGGAACAATTCCCTTAGGTGGATCTACCAAGGTCCATACCTTGTTGGAGTACATGGAGTCCATTTCGGATTTCATGGCAGTTAGCCAATGTCCCATGTCCGCATCTGATACGGCCTCATTGTATGTTCTTGGATCTCGTCCAAGATCAACATGATCTTCATCATTTTCGAGAAGGAATAACCTATCCGGCATTTTCCGAACTCTTTCGGATCTACGTACCGTAGGTTCAGGAGGTATATTAGTGGTTTGTTGTATTGGTTCGATTACTTGTTCTTGCGTTTGAACTTCACTTTGTGGTTCTTGAACTACTTCAAGTTCTATCATGCTGCCCCTTCTATCGGATAGAAACTCCCTTTCCAAAAAGGTGGCATTTCTCGAAACAAACGTCTTTGCTTCTTTGATATAGTAGAACTCGTATCCCATCGAGTCTTCAGGATACCCCACAAAATAGCACAAGTCGGATTTACTATCCAACTTATCTCCCACTAATCGCTTCACATAAGCGGGACAACCCCATATCCTAATATGTTTGTAGTTGAGTTTCCGGGAATGCCAAAGTTCATAAGGTGTGGATTTAACTGCTTTGGTGTTAACTCTATTCAGCAAATACGCGGCAGTACGAAGTGCATGACCCCACAAGTACGCCGGTAAGTTTGTGAACCCCATCATTGATCGAACCATATCTAATAAAGTTCGATTCTGACGTTCGGAGACTCCATTAAGTTGAGGAGTTCCCGGTGGAGTCCATTGGTATTGTATCCCATTCTCTTTTAGATAGTCAATGAACTGGATACTCAAGTATTCTCCACCACGATCGGATCGCAGCTTCTTAATACTTAGTCCGAGTTGCTTTTCCACTTCGTGTCTAAAATCTTTGAACCTTTCAAATGTTTCAGACTTGTACTTCATCAAGTACACATACCCATACCTAGAATAATCGTCGGTAAAGGTAGCGAAGTAGTTATATCCACCCTTCGCACTAACACTTAGTGGACCACATACGTCTGTATGGATCAAATCCAAAAGACCCTCGGCTCGTTCCATTTTCCCTTTGTAGGGTGATTTGGTCATTTTCCATTTAAGGCAAGATTCACAAGTTTGTAGTGATTTCACGTCCTCCAAAGAGAACAATCCTTCACTGACAAAATCGTTCATCCTTCTTAAAGAGACATGACCTAATCTAGCGTGCCAAAGTTGTGCGGGGTTTTGATCTATCTCCTTACGTTTTGCTGATATAACATTAATAGGTATTTCATTTGGATTTAGTTCATACAAGTTGTTTAATAGTCGTCCTTTGCAAATAAAATTCTCATTCTTTTGTATAATGCAAATCGAATTTCCAAAAACAAAAGTAAAACCTTCAATGTCTAATACAGGAATAGAAATAAGGTTTCTAATGAGGGACGGAACAAATAAACAATCGTTCAAAACAATAGGAAAACTAGAATCCAAAACATTTAAGTAAATTGTGCCAATGGCTTCAGCAGCAACTCTTGCTCCATTCCCCATCCTTAGGAAGGTCTCACCCGCTCTAAGTCTTCGACTTCTTGTCATTAGCTGCAAATCATTGCACAAATGTGAGCCACAGCCCGTATCCAATACCCAAGAAGAAGAGTTGACAGACAAATTTACATCAATGAAATACGTACCCTTTTCAGAACCTTTCTGCTTCAGGTAAGCCTTGCAGTTGCGGCGCCGATGTCCTTTCTTTCCACAGTGATGGCAAGCATCATCAACTTGCTTGCCAACCTTTGCTTTGGGGCCCCCACTACCTTCACCCACTTCGAACTTGCTGTTTGGGAAGGGAACTCTTTCCTTTCTCTTCTTTTGGAAAGAACTCTTCTTTCCAGAAGTAGCAGCAATGAGAACAGACTTCTCTTTCTTAATGGTGGACTCGAAGCTGACCAACATGTTCATTAACTCATCCAAGGGAGGATCTAGTTTCTTCATGTTGAAGTTCACTATGAACGATTCATAGGAACTAGGGAGAGATAACAGGATCAAATCCAACGAGAGCTCGGCTGGGAGGGTGACATCAAGATTCACTAGCTTTTCAAGGAGAGTGATCATTTTGAGACAGTGCTCGTGGACCGAAGTCCCTTCGCGCAGTCTTGTCGTGATCAACTCCTTTGTAGCAGCGTACCTCGATGCCCTAATATTCTCAATATACATGCTATCGAGATGGGGCTTTATGTCGAAAGCATGCATGTGAGACTCATATTTCCTCGCAAGCGCGGGCTCCATGGTGGCTATCATATAGCACCTAGCATGAGTGTCATCTTTCTTTCAAACTTCATAAGTTTCCTTCTCAGCATCAGTCGCTGTGGCAGGTATAGTGGCGGGAAGTCTCTCGTTCAAAACATAGAGACGCCCCTCAACGGTTAGTACAAGCTTAAGACTACGCAACCAATCTAGGTAATTAGGGCCATTGAGTTTATTGTCGAGGATTGACATTATGGGATTCTTAGACATGATTATCTGAGACATATGGAGAAGAGGATTATTAGAGATTTGCGTTAAATGATTGTTACAATTAAATGTTTGGACTTATGTTATTTAATTGTTCTCCCACTAATTTTATCGAGTTCCACTTCCCTCTAGTAGACAAACGAGAAAACTGATTTTTCTTAATGGGCTTTAGGTCCAATAGACAAATATAACCCGTAGTTAATATAGCCCGATTATATTTGCCCAAAGGTAGATCACAATCAATCATATCCACAATATGACCCTAAATTAATTTTCCTCACACTTGATAATGACCTAAGTTAATCTCGCGAATATCAAAATCGTCGTGTGTCAAGTCTAACCTACCAATCAAAGATGCTCATAGAACTTGATTATGCCAAACTAATGCAGTCCCTAGTTAATCTAGCCGACCACGTTAATTCAACATAACCCTTTTCTATGGCTACCTTCATCGCTATGTCAATTGAATTACAACTTACTCTACCATAGCACTCCCCGCTAACACGGCTTACTGCACTATAGTAAAGGGCTACACATAATCCAACCGTTGGCAGAAGGAAAGAAATAACTCAACAGATTGAGTTTTTCTTTATAGCTTGAAATGAATCTTAATTAAATTAAGAATGAGGGATTTTTATTAAAATGTTTTATCTCATCAGAAGGTTTGGATTGGTCTATGTGATTCCTACATATATGTTCTCTAAAGGTATATGGAAGCGCATATTGTCCTAAGAGGAACATACGACCTAATTTCATAATTAATTACATTAATTAATTATCGAGTTTTTCAAAATAATTATAGAAACTCAACTAGAAGAAATCATTCAAATAATGTTGAGGTACTACTAATTAAGTTGAATCATAATCAAAATTATGAATGTGTTCTATTAATTGAAATCAATTTAACAATTCAAATTAATTAATTAATCTAACACCTATTTACTAAAATAGATGATTGTCGATCCAATTATCTAATTGGGATTAATTGAAAATAATTTTCCCAAAATTAAAATCAATTTGTTTTAAGTTTAATTTTAGAAATCTGAAATAAAATTTTTTTTTTTTTCTAGTGAACCGGTTCGGCCCAACCGGTCTGATCGGTTCGGACCGAAGCGGTCCGGTTCTGCCCGGTCCGGTTGACCCAAATCAGTGGGTCGGATCAGTCGGACCGAGAACCGGTCTGACCGACCCGAATCCACGTGTATTCGGTCAACTAGATCGCACACAACCATCGAACCGGTCGGTTCGACCGGTTCGATCCGAACAATTGAAAAACCGAAGTTTTAAAATAATTTCAGATCCGATTTTCCAATTTTAAACAATTTTAAAGCTGGAAAAATTCTAAACAATATTTCAAAAATATTTTAAACTTACGAAAACTCCCAATTACATAATACAACAATCACTACTTTAATAAATCGAACATGCATAAAATCATAGCATATTAAAACGAACGCAATTAATTGCGCAGCGAGCTCTGATACCACTGTTGGGTTTCGGGCACGTGTACGCAGCGGAAAACAAAAAATTTATGCGAATTAAACGAATTTAAAGCACATAAACACATGCCCGATAATATAAATCAATTAATTGCGTACCTTTGCGCTTCCAGCGAAATTAAAAACAACATACATGCTAAAATGTTTAACTGAATTTAAACCAATTAACATGCTCGCGTTTAAACCAACTAACATGCTCGCAACAATTAAAACGATTACACATAATCACATAAAATCATTCGAAAGCAAACATGAATATTTAGTTTAAACGTAAACGAATCGAAACATGAGATTCGTGTGTTTACCTCTTGAAGCCTACGTGAGGTAGGAGCGCTAAGCAAGTCGAGATTGCTACGGAAACCAATCCGTACAATCCGGGGCAGCAGCGGTGCAGCGGCGAGACGGCCACAGCGGCGCGTGTATCTCACGCGCGGTCTTCGGGTGGCGCGTGGGATCGCATGCGGCTTCGGCTCGTGTGTTGCTCCTTGGTTCTTCGATCTTCGATCTTCCTCCTCTCGGATTTCACCTCGTACACTTCGATCTACTAAACACGTGGCATAGACACGTAATAGTTAGAAAAACGGAAGAAAAAGAGAAGGAAAGAAACTACCAAAGCAATCGGCCAATGAACGGCCGATTCCGGCGAGGTTCCGGCGACGGCGCCGGTGATGGCCGCGGGAGAGAGGCCGAGAGAGAGAGGTGAGCGGCTAGGGTTTTGATTAGGTCTTGTGTGTGTTTGCAAGGCCTATAAATCAAGTATTTATAGTCCCTTGCATAAAACCCTAACGGGCTTAAGTTGGACCGGGCCCAACAGCTTAAGCTCGTTAGTTCCTTTTACTTGCTCATCTTTCTCAATTCAATGATCGGAAAAATGCAACGATTACAATTTCGGAATCATTATAATATCCTCGTCATTACGAGTGCCAACTCTCAATTTCCAACTTTCCAAAAGTGGAAACCCTAGTTCAGTGCACTTTCTAAATTTGGAAACTTCCCGATTTAGAAAGTTCACTAATACGTTTGCCTATTCATTTCCTTTTCTTATTCTCATTCATAATTCCAAATTACGAATGTTGGATCCAATCATATTGACTTCCAATCATGCAAAGATAAACTATTTTATCTCTGACCGTTTATTCAAAAATCTCAAGTGCACGAGCAGTGTGACCCTCGATGGTTCAGGTGTAAGCTAGCCGTGGGCCCACAACCCTTTGTGGTCAAAACTCGTCCCTTAGAGTTACGATTAAGATGAAGCTCGTTTCACCTTAATCACCCAACGAATCAAGATTGGCGTCTAGCAACTACGCGTCATGATTCCCTAGATACAAATGAAGTGCCTGCAAGAACCTTCAGATATAGTTAACATACAGTACGGTCCCTTCGATACATATGTCCCGATCGAACTAGAAGCATTGGTTCATCGAGACCTCTTTATATGTTCGATGACGGTGCGATCGTTCCAAGTGTTGTAATCGTCACGTGCATGACTTAGAGAATCGAATTCTCTAATCATCACTTAGTTAGCTCTGGCCAGAGACTTAGAATGATTACAAACTTTCGGAACACACAGGACATCCAAGACTATTCTAGCGATCGAATCCCCGACTACAGTGCACAGACCTCCCACTAGATTTCGGACTGCACGAACACTGGCCCTTGGGATGGTCCTCCGTGGAACTCAGGGACAGGTCACGATACAGCTGGTCCTCTAGTGAAGTCACGGTGATGTCTAGGTCATAAGGACTAATGGTGTACAACTATACAATAGATATCTCTACTCGATTATTGGGAACCACTTAGAGATTTCTAGGGTGAGGGAGTTCAGTGAACTCGTCAACTTACGAGCACCCACTTATGCATGCCGATATCACAATACCGTTTACTGATGAGATGCAGTACACATACACTAAGTGCTAGTCTTAATGGGAAAGGCCGATATCCTCATTAGTGGCGTAACCCTTCGACTAGCTAGGAACACGTTTAACAGTTATAATACTTAAGTAAATATCTCACGATCCTAACGATCAATTACTAGTACTTGTAATAACTGTAAGGACTATATCTATGCTTGTGACAAAGGGACAAAGATATAGAATGCCAAGGTGTTTTATCATTAATACGAATAAAGGTTCGTTTATTACAATAATAAATACGAAAGGCCACAGCCACATGTTGGCTTGTTGGTCACCTACTCTAACAGTATTGTCTATTGTGCAAGACCTATATATCTTATATTTATAGTGTCTTGCATAAAATTCCTAACGGGCTTAAGTTGGACCGGGCCCAACACTTAAGTTCGTTAGTCTTTCTTTGCTCATTTCTCACAACTCAATGATTGAAAAATTATAACAATTATATTTTCCGAATCATTCAAACGTACTCGTCATTACAAATGTCAATACTTGATTTCCAGTTTCTAAAACTGGAAACCCTAATTCAGTGGACTTTCTAAATTTGGAAACTTCCCACTTTAGAATGTTCACTAAGACGTTCGCATAGTTCTTTCCTTTTCTTATTCTCATTCATAATTCCAAATTACAAATGTTGGACTCAATCATATCGACTTCCAATTATGCAAAGATTAAATATTTTTATCTTTGACCGTTTATTCAAAGAACTTGAGTGCACGAGCAGTGTGACCCTCGATGGTTCAGGTGTAAGCTAGTCGTGGGTCCACAACTCTTTGTGGTTTAAACTAGTCCCTAGAGTTACAATTAAGATGAAGTTTGTTTCAATTTAATCACACAACGAATCAAGATTGGTGTCTAGCAACTACGCGTCATGATTCCCTAGATACAAATGAAGTGCCTGCAAGAACCATGTGATATAGTTAACGTACAGTACGATCCCTTCGATTCATATGTCCTGATTGAACTAGAGGCATTGTTTCATCGAGACCTCCTTATTAGTTCATTAACTGTGCGATTGTTCTAAGTGTTGTAATTGGTACGTGCATGACTTAGAGAATAGAATTCCCTAATCATCACTTAGTCAGCTCCGGCCAGAGACTTAAAGATTACAAACTATGAGAACACATAGGACATCCAAGACTATTCTAGCGATCGAATCCCCGATTACAATGCACAGACCTCCCACTGGCCCTT
This sequence comes from Erythranthe guttata, assembly GCF_000504015.1. The sequence continues at coordinate 976,676 of NW_012194797.1, read as the reverse complement.
GGGGCGGTCCTCGGTGAAACTCAGGAACAGGTCACGATACAGCTGGTCCTCTATTGAAGTCACGGTGATGTCTAGGTCTTAAGGACTAATGGTGTACAACTATACCATAGAGATCTCTACTCGATTATTGAGAATCACTTAGAGATTTCTATGATGAGGGAGTTCGGTGAACTCGTCAACTTACGAGCACCCACTTATGCATGTCGATATCACAATACCATTTACTGATGAGACGCAGTACACATATACTAAGTGCTAGTCTCTTAATGGGAAAGGCCGATATCCTCATTGGTGGCGTAACCCTTCGACTAGGAACACGGCTAAACAATTATAATACTTAAGTAAATATCTTACGATCCTAAAAGATCAATTACAAGTAATTGTAATAACTGTAAGGACTATATCTATGTTTGAACAAGGGACAAAGATATATAATGCCAAGGTGTTTTATCATTAATACGAAAAATGATTATTCATTACAAAAATAAATTGAAAAACCACAGCCACAAGTTGGCTTGTTGGTCACCTGCTCTAATAGTTCTCAACCACTCTTATTAGTCGAGGTTTTCGTCAATCCATTTCAGATTACAGTCTTTTTACATATATTCGTAATGAGACATACATTTTTATACTCGTCTACGTTGATGATATTATCATCACAAGAAATAGTGATGACGCTATCTCTAATATCAAACAATTTCTTGCTAATTATTTTTCCATAAAAGATCTTGGTAATCTTCGATACTTTTTGGGTATTGAAGTATCTCGCTCTAAACAAGGCATTTTTTTTATGTCAACGCAAGTATACTCTAGACATCTTATCTGATTATGGAATGACTGGTTCTCGCCCATCGGATTTTCCAATGGAACCACATCTTCGTTTACCTCTACCCGATGGGACTTCTCTTTCCAATCCGTCAATATACCGACGTCTCATAGGACGTCTGCTATATCTCACTGTCACACGACCTAACATTCAATATGCGGTAAATACACTTAGTCAATTCATGCGAAATCCGCATTCTACCCATCTTGATGTTGCCAATCGAATCATTCGTTATCTTAAATATATTGTTGATAAATGTTTATTCCTTTCTGCATCTAGTTCTCAATCTAGTACGATATGCCGACTCTGATTGGGCCAGTTGTCGTACAAGTCGTCGGTCTACCACTGGTTATGTTAGAGTATGTGACCAACAAGATAACTTGTGGCTGTGGTCTTTCCATTTATTCTTGTAATAAATAATCATTTTTCGTATTAATGATAAAAAAATCTAGGCATTCTATATATTTGTCCCTTGTTCAAACTTAGATGTAGTCCTTGCAGTTATTACAAGTACTTGTAATTGATCTTTTAGAATCGTGAGATATTTGCTTAAGTATTATCACTGTTAAACGTGTTCCTAGTCGAAGGGTTACGCCACCAATGAGTATATCGGCATTTCCCATTAAAAGACTAGCACTTAGTGTATGTGTACTGCGTCTCATTAGTAAACAATTGGGGCACTGCATGCGAAAGAGGCCATGTTTATAGCGATCAGGCGATCAGCACGAGATGTATCTGCTAGAAAAGAAAAGTCCAACAATTATGTTTGTCAGGTTAGCTTGCAATTGTATATATGAGTTGGTTTTCAAACTTATCAATAATTACATCGGAATTTGAAAACATTGTGCTCAAATTTTGTTTCACGGAAATAAATGACGTAGCATAACGCAATGCAATGGCCAAAACGGGGAATCGTTTCGAACAATGTACTAGCTTTATGTTAATGTTAATATTTTGAAAATCGGACTGGACCGGCCGGTTCGACCGGTTCAACCGCAAAACGCCGCCATGTCCGGTCCGGTTAGATTTGAAAACCCAAAAAAGCCAAAAAACCGGGTCAATTTTCAAAATCCGGGTTCGACCGGTGAGAACCGGAAAACCCGAAACCCGTCCTAGAACCGGGTTTTAGCTAAAAAAGACATATCATGGCCGGATTTGCGTCAATGGTTGTCGTATGTGGCTGAATCTCGTCGGAGAATGTTGTAGATGAACAGATCTAGGCGTATCTTAGTCTTATGTGGCACAATACAAGTGGTGGCCGCCATATCTATCGACTGAAGAAAATGAAAGGAACCGGACCAACCGTGACCCAGTGACTTGTACAGTTCGACTTCCGATCCGGTTTTCAAAACATTGGTTAATATTTTGGCTCGAAACCACTGATACAACTTTGTGTTTATTTTTCAATATATTTCCTTTTATTTTTCATTTCTCTCAGTCGAGACCAAATGTAGTGTCTACGACGGTGAATATGTATCCGCATGTGTCTGTTAACTATCAATGCTTAATCTAATTGTGGTATTAAGGCTTTTCCCACTGCGGTCGAAGGTTTGAATCTCTTCGAATTTGTATACAATAGAACCTCGATAAATTAATAATCGATAAATTAATAACCTCGATTAAATAATAGTTTCTCTCAGTCCCGACTGGGGTGAAAACGTGTTTAATTATTAACTCGCTAAATTAATAGAATTTCCCTAGTCCGACAGTATTAATTTATAGAGGTTTAATTGTATTGCAATGGCCAATTACAAGACCATTTCATTTTTTTGGTTCTGAAAAGAAAAGGATGCAATTGCCTGATATAAAGCTACTAGAAAAATAAATAAAAAATGGTATGCATTCAAAGGTGTTTTCCGATCCCCTTGTAACACGCCCAGTAACTATTGATGTTATGTGCAATTGTAAATAGTATCTAACGTATAAAATATCGATCCAATGTAACAGTATTGATGCAAATACTAAATGTAAAAAAGCAGAGTCGCGAACATATCTGACTGCTTATGTTGTCTCCCCAAGCATCTAATATAACTCTGATCACGAAAACGAGAATTATCATATGTTTATAGAAAAATAGAATTGTCAGTTTCGAGAACCATTTATTGGTCCATTTTGTTGGGATCCGACTTAATAAGATAGTTACCTTGTTGAAGTATCTCTCACATTGTGCGGACCAGTTCCAACGGTACACTTTCCATTGCCACCTAAATTTGAAGAACAAGGACATAAATGAATACAGTTAAACCTCTATAAATTAATTCAGTCGGGACTAGGGAAATTCTATTAATTTAGCGAATTATTAAATTATCGAGTTAATAATTTGACACGTTATCACCGAAACTATTATTTAATCAAGGTTATTAATTTATCGAGTATTAATTTATCGAGGCTCTACTGTATATGCATTCTAAAAAATAAAGCAGAGTATGCAGTTGCTAATGCCAATAAATAGGCAATAAATATAAAAGTTCGGTACATACCCATGATTTTGGAGCTTTTGGGTCGGCGACTTTCTTGTGTTTCTTAGATTGATCCGACAGGAAAGTAATTACGATGCTGACCTTGAACTCTATCGAAAATGGACTGCAAAGGAGGAGTTCACATAGTAAGTACAAATTGACATACGTAGTTGTGGTTAGATAGTTAATACAAAATGCAAATAAGTTGAACATCAAATAGTCTACTACCTTAAATTATTCGAGATTGTTTTACACTCACGGTTGAAGCATGCATACATTCTATAATTAGCATTTCGAGGGCGCAAATAAGACACAAATACCAAAAAAGGGTAAAATTGTAAAATCGAACACCTACCCAGCGAAAATGGTTGGACAAGTCAAAAGACGAGGAAGAATGATGTAAATGGGCAGAGTCAAGCCACGACAAACATCTCCATCTGCTATCTAAATAGAGAAACAACCTTTAATGACAGCTCATCAACCGATATCTAGACTTACAAAGTAATCGAGGAAAAGGGTCAATGCCTGAGTAGTTTGCATCAAAGTAGATTCTGTTGATATCCTATCTCCAATCAAAATTGATTCGACTCGAAGCAAGTGGATGTCGATGGATTGAATAGGAATTGCTGATTTTTCGACGGTTAGCTCTCCAACAAGAGGATCCACTAATGAACATTGAGTGCATATTTTCCCCGTAACACGGAAACCACCTATTCAGATTAGTCAATATGATTAGGCTTTCACTTTATCATCACGTAAATAGGAAAGCCATGTGATATGAAAATTAAACTGAAGCAGAGGAAATAAATGAGTAAGAACCCGAACCTGATTTCAGTTCAGGAAGTAATGCATGCTTTTGGGTATCCTGCGTAATATAAAATATGACCGTTTCTGGGGCAACGGGTTTCTGTGGAAGATTGTCTGAAAAGAGTAACAGCAAAAAGAGTCAACAACTACACATACGTGCCAACATAGATTATGTCCATGTATAAAGAGTGAATTCGTGCTTACCTTTTTCACTTTCAACAATGAATTCTGTTGTTGCTGACAAGGATTTGTGTAAGTATCCTCTCACTACATCTACAGTTATCAGATACTATGATGGCATTTATTAAATTTAAGCAAGTGAATTTTTATTTTGTTAATAAAAGAATAATACCACCGCAGATACAAAGAAATAATTACCTGGATGCTGATATTGCCTCCATGGAAGGTTTCATAAAACTTTTCGAGATTTTCTTCCTTCGGGTCTTTTAGGATCACAGAAAATGGTATCTAGTAGAAAGATAAACGCGTATTACATATTAACAAGAATGGTCAGAACATTGTGTTTTACCGAGAATAATATACGAAAGCTAGTTAGAAAATAATAATCATTACATTAGAATGCTACAAACAAGCTTCTGCTAGTGAATACTTTTTAGATCAATACACATCATCAACTACTGAAATTAATTTTGTAATGAAGCTAATTTCGAAAATCAAATTGTCTACAATTCAGTATGGCAACATGAGATTTCACGGACTCCGCTGTACTGATTCTATGTCCAAACATATTATACTTTTAATTTTTATCCAAGCTACGAAGTTAATTAGAGTACTCTTTGCATCGTGGCACATAGACAAGGGGGGAAAAAGAAGTCTCTCGACAGACCAGAAATGCTTTAATATCATGCCAACATTCTTCAATACCCTTGAATTACATATTTGACTCACATTCACATAAGTTTCTTACTAATGTTATTTCATTGTTCTAAGTCTCATCTACAGAATTATATCTTGGTTCTCAACTATGAATATGGAAAGTCATAAGTTTGTAGTAACCCAGAATTTCTAATTCTAAATGTCAGTAATTAAATAGTTTGTACATTTCAAGACCCCTTTGGTTTTTTGTTTTTTGTTTTTGTTTTCACTTCTACCATCTCCATATCTTTGGACGGAATTATAAAAAAATAAAAATAAAAAAAATAAAAAAAAAAAAAATCTCAAGCATTCATGATAAAACTACACCAATCATCACATTCTCAAACAAATAAAAAATAAGATGGCCTTTCCTTTTCCATTTAGGCTAAACTTATTTTTCATATTCCGACTCGCATCCCTTTTCTATCGATTAACTAACAGCTGAAACTACAGCCGTCATAGTTCGGTTGACATCATCCCCTATCATTTACTGCAGCTTACTTGGTAAGGAGATAATTCTTCTATCATTTAAATATGATTGAAAAGAAAACATTTACGATTTGTCACAGACACTGCTTCTACGGAAGATTTAGCTCACAGCTACAGTGGTTTATCATGCACACATTCAAAAAGAACTTCCAACACCCAGCAAAGTAGAAATCGAACATCGTACCTCGGTAATACCTGATCCAATCTTTCCAGATGATCTGATATCAACAACCTTCTTCCTGTTCATGCATTGTCAAAATCAATTGCAGCAAACATAACAACGAAAGAAAATTAATAAGAAGTGAATAATTAAGGGAAACGCATTGCTTATGTTTTATGTTTCTTTTCATCGTTCTTGGCCTACGAAACTAGAGAAAAACTCGTCTTCAGATTGAAATTCCAAGTAAAAGGAAAAATACTGGTCCCAGCGAACTAAACAACATCCAAACCATATAACCTCAAAACCTTCTGATTATTTAAGATACAAATTTTATATCTAAGTGGTAGCTCGAAAATTAAAGTAACTACTGACTATAAATCAACGTGTTGGCTTTTTCGAAGTGAATCACGATAAGTGAATTAAATCCCGACTTACTCTAAAAATGGTTAAATAAAATATAAAAAATCCCACAAAATTATTGCCAGACAACAGCTTTAAACAGCATTTCACAGATATAAGCAGACGATGCTTACACAATTGGAATCGGTTTAATGACGCCGTACAGAGACTCGACAACTCCAGCTGATCCCCCGCGAACCTAAAAATTTCATGGATAATCGCTACATAAATCCTTTTAACATTTTTCAATCATTGGTGAATTTAGTAACAATACAGTTATAAAAAAATAAATTAACAATCAGCTAAAATCGATAACCTTTAGGGGGGGGGGGGGGGGGGGGGGGGGGGGGGGGAGGAAAACAAGCAAATATAGAACCTGCAAATTAACAGCGCCATTAACGGTGAGACGAATTGATTGGTAGGATATTGCAGAAGTTAGCCTCGCGATTAACTTGCCTTCCAGGATTTCCTTTCATTTTCAACAATTATTCAGCTCACATAAAAGATCAAATACATACATATAAGGATGATATTTCAATACAAACATTTAGAGAGAGAGAGAGAGAGAGAGAGAGAGAGAGAGAGAGAGAGAACGCACATCGGGGCGATAGATACGGTTGAATCGAGAGAGTTTGATCTCAATTGACATGACGATGACTGTATTGTATTGCTGCTATCATCAGCTCCTTTCCAGAAAAACACTTCAACTCCACTACTTGTATATTTTTAAAACTTAAAATTACTCATTAATAAGAGTCCATTTTACTAAGGCTCTGATTGGTTCAAGTAAAATGCTAAAGTAAAAAGTTGAAAGGTCGAAGTATTCTATTTTTCCTGTTTGGTGAAAGTGTAAAATAGTGAGTAATGTAATTCAAAGAAAATTGTGAAAAGAAATATAACTAGAAATCAGGAAATCTCATTTTCCTCAAAAATATTGAAGAAAATGAGGAAAAGCAATCGGGCATCCTTTCCCACTGGCCCATCTCATTCAATTATTGACCGTCTTTCACCACCTCCACGCCGGCTGTAGCAGCCGCCGCCACGCCACCAGCCCCTCCTCTGCCGTCTCCTCCACGCCGACCTCCGCCGCTCCTCCACGTCGACCTCTGCCTCCTCAACACCTGTAACAGCCGCCACCCACAACATCTCCGTATGCTTGAAAGAATATCAGATAGATAACGCCACATCGGCGCCGCCGGCTACCTCTCCGCCGCCGCCGGCAACTTCTCCATCTTCCATCGCTTGAGTATTTTCAGCAGGCCACTGTCTCTCTTCTTTCTCCTCTTTCTCTTATTTTTGTCTTCTCTCTTCTCTTTCTCATTTACTCTCTCCTCTCTCCTCAACTCTTCTCTCTCCTTCTGCCTCTCCCTCTTCTCTCTCTTCTCTCTCTTCTTCTCACACGCACTGCACTATTTTTTGTTTGTAATTTTTCTTTTCACTGTTTCTTCTTGAACCTTGCAGTTTATTATTCTTAATTTTTTTCTGGTAATTGATAATAGGTAGTAAAAATTGAAATTTAATTTAGTTTTTAGTAATAATTCATTGTTACTTTTATTTTACTTTGATAGTTTTCTCACCATTTTTCCTAGGAAACAAACAAAACTAAGAAAAATGATTTTCCATAAAATCATTTTCATAACTATTTTTCCAATGGAACAAATCACAATTGGGATTTCAAAAGTCCTTGATTTCCTTTTCCTTTGCATTTTCATTTTACTTATTTTGAAATCCATGAACCAATCAGAGCCTAAGGGTTTTAGGTGATTAAGCCAATTATTTTTTTGGGACAATTTGTTATAAGTTCTCTTATAAGACCAACTCCAATGGGTTATCAAATAGAGTATTCAAAAATTTACTTAAAAATAGAAATCTTCTCCAATGGAGTTATCAAATGAGGTTTCCATTTTAATAATTCACCATTTGGTTTGTAAAAATACTTCCTGGAAATTGATTTATCAAAAATGTAACCTCCTATACATCCAATCAGAAGTTGACACGTGGCAATTACAAATAAAACCACCCATAAACTTCCAATTGATAATTAATTTGATAACCATGGTTGGAGTAGATGAATTTTAAATTAATATTAAAATAATTTTCAAATATCAAATGAGTATTTGATAACTCAACTTTAATATCTAGCATTGGAGTTGCTCTAAGAGATTATATATGTATAAATCCAGTTAATAAGACCCAATTTTTAGTAAGTTTATTATTTTTAAAGTGTCAAAAGTACCCCAAACAATTTATAAAAAAAAAAAAAATCCCCTAAATAATATCCCACATTTTTCTCCTCCAATCAATTGACAACAAAATCTCACGACCGTTTCGGTAAATCTGAAATCGCAAATTCAACAAGTTTGCAAATTCTAGCGCTTGCCATAGGTTTAGTCATATAATCGTTTGCAATTTACAAATTTTCATTTGCTATTTGATCCAGGGAACCACGTTGCCATTTTTTCGTTTGTTATTTGTGCCCTCCATAATCCAAGTCATGACAGTGAAATAGTATATCTTGTTGCTCGTTCTCCGAAACACATTCTCACATCAATAAATTACTGCATTGTCTAAAAAGAAAAGGTTTTTCCCAAAAATAAAATTTCACATCATGCAAAAAATTTCTCCTTTGATGTAAATTAAGATCGGGTGGAAGTACTTGACTAGCTAAATAGTTCACAGAATCAGCAAACCAAGGTACTTCTTTATCAACAACAAGCAATTGTTCATTAGGGAAGCTTTCCTTAATGCAAAAATTCATTTTCATCCACTTAATTCTCAAGCCTAGATAAGTGATCGGCTATTTAATTTTCACTACCCTTTCGATCACGAATTTCGTTGTCAAATTCTTGTAACATTAAGATCCATCTAATAAGTCTAGGTTTTACATCTTTTATTTCAAATAAGTTTTTAAGAGCAAAGTGATCAGTAAACACAATAGTCTTAGGACCTAAAAGATAAGATCGAAACATTTCAAAGGCAAACACAACTGTTAGTAACTCTTTTTCCATAGTGGTGTAATTCGATTGAGCATCGTTAAGAGGTTTACTAGCATAATAAATTGACCGAAATTTTTTATCTCTCATAATTAATTGACCAAAATTTTTTATCTCTCCTTTAACCAAAGACAGCACCAACCGCATAATCACTAGCATCACACATAAGCTCAAACGGTTCATCCCAATTTGGCGTAGAAATAATAGGAGCCGACACTAACCTTTTCTTAAGCTCATTGAACGCTTGAAGACACTCACCGTCAAAATTTGACTTCCTCTCCTTCTCGAGTAGGTTGCATAATGTTGTGGCGATTTTTGAGAAATCTTTGATGAAACGCCGATAAAAGCCAGCATGCAGTAGAAAGCTCCGGATCTCTTTGACCGAATTGTTGCGATCTTGGCTCTATCCACCTCCAAGCCTTATCGAGACACCTTATGCCCAAGCACAATCTCTTCCTGCACAAAAATATAAAGACATTAATTTTGTAATGTTTTGTTGAGAAATTACAATCTTACCCCCACCTTTAGTACATGGAAAATACATGTGAATTTTAGTACTTAAAAATACTTCACATATTTGAGGGGAGGTTGTAATTACCCAAACAAGAGATGTTTTTTCGTAATTTGACCTTACCTCAAGGGGGTGGCCGTAATTTGCCATTGCATTTTGGTATGATGAAACCTTTTTTTGATCTAGGTGAGAAAAACTTCTGCAGTAAAAAACGATGTTAATCCTGAATGGAATGAAGAGATTACATTTCACGTTGATGATCCTAATCTTCCAGTTTACGTGGTGAGGCTCTTTAGATTAATGAAAATTGCCTTAATGGATTCATATAAAATGTGGATTGTATTTTCATTAACTGTGTATGTAGTAGGTATGGGTTCAGACAATGTATAACCATGACATAGATGAAAATATGGGACTATTATATACAATGTATTACGAAAAAATGGATGAAAAGATGGGAGCTGCGGAGTTTGATATGAGGCCAAATAGTAGAACACTATTGGATAAATCATCCGCATGGTCTTCCAGATGAGAACAACAATACTGCCTGTAGACTCCAATTGCTTAGCCGAAGAGAGTTCCGTTTTCTGGGAACACGGCATCATAATGCAGGACATGTGCCTCGGATCGAGAAATGTCGGTTCTAGCCAACTCCAACTTCATATCAGATATTCTTCTGGGGATTAATATATATCCATAGATGCAAAAATTTTAAATATTTGCGGTAGTGGTTGACAAAAGCCATATTTCAGGGATGTAGTTGTCAAATGGCAATAGTTCGATGAGGTGAGTACAATTTATATGTATATAATTTGGGGGTGTAAACTTATTGGAATTAGCCCTTTCATAAAAATACCTATTTTTTTCGGAAGTCCAAAATGGATTGCAGAAGTCAATATTTTTTCGGATATAAACGTGAAGTTTTCATTCACAGAGAACTTTAAATACGAAAAACCAAACAAAAGAAAGAAGGAAAGAAAGAAAAAATAAAACTATTAAAAGGAATCCACGATACGAAGAAACGAGACGTGACAACAAGATGTGGTCTATAAATATTCGTAGCCAGGAATATCAATCCACCGCAGCTGAAGTTTGACTAGGCCGGATTCGATATTTCTCAATCCGAGGCACATATCCTGCATTAGATTGTCATCCTTCCAGAAAATGAAACTCTCTTCGGACAGGCAATTCGAGCTTGAAGGCAATATTCTTGTGGTTATTGTACCGTTTGGTAGGCCATTTGGATGCATCTTAAACGCTTGTACAAATGGTCTAATATCAAACTCTGCGTCTCCCATCTTCTCATCCGCACTGAACATGTTTTTGTCGTACACTGCCTACAACCATACGTACACATAGAATCAACATATATGTATTACGGTTTCTAATAAAAAATATATTTCGGTTCCGTATATCGTTTTTTACCGAATTATTCGGTTCAGTACGGTTCGGTACCGGTAAAACCGAAATATATTTTCTTCTTTTAGAAAAGGTACAATAACAATTTAAACGAAATAATTCTTGAATTTGACATTCAAATTTCAATAGCCGGCCCTAAAAACATAAAGTGATTATCAATAGAGGTTAATTTGTAAATAATGGAAAACATTATCAATCTATTAAGTATTTTAGAATATTTTTATAACCTTAAAGGATTTAAAAAAAAATAAAAAAAAATAAATATATATTAAATATTTCAGTATTTGGTACGGTACGGTAGACCGGACACCAATACCGTATACCGTACCGAATATCGGAGTTCAAAAAAAAAATTACCAAATACCGAACCGAATTTTCATTAAGAAAGAGGCAGAAGATTCAAATCTTGAGATCACTAAAACTGCATTAGTTAATATTCAAACTCAAAACAATTGAAAAACAAAAATATCTGATTTTAGAAAGCTCAAATTTGTTCTTGATATATCAAACTGAATTTTCTTTTTTTTTAAAACTTGTATCTAGTCTAGAACTAGAAGGATCAATAGGACAACCTAATAATTTGTTTTAATTTTATCGCTAACGAAAGAGGCTCATCACGGAAACTGGTTGACTAGGATCTAAAACAGCTACCGTCAAATCGTCATGCCATTCGGGATTAACAGTCTTTGTAACAACATGAGTCTTCAAAATCTGCATCGCAATGATTTATAGTAAATTGCAATTCTGTTTAGAAAAACCTATAAGAAAACGAACAAGAGATAAATAAACAATACAACAAGTAAGAACACAAAACCTGTTTGGACATCCTGACAACAGCATAAGGATCTCTGCTGAGGCCATTGCCAAGAGCAAGATTGATACCTCTCTGCACAGAAATTCTGAGCAGTGCAAACACAGAACTTCGAATTTGAAGAGCGTCATATCCTAGGTTCTCTCTTTCCTCCGATACTTCCTTTACCGATGCCAATAGGGAATTTTTGCAGCGGTACAAGTCAATCACTTGAAGTGGTAATATTTCTGCAAAATCTGAAGGGATCTCCTTCAGGCTCACGGTTCCAAGATGTATTTGCTCACACTCATGAATCAACAAGTACTTGAGACGAGCAAATTCCCCTTCATTTGAAATCCACTTTGTTGGAAATGAATAAGCTAGATTCATTAATCAAGTTCAAAGTATTGAAGGTTCTAGAATTCATGAATGTGGAAGAATACATGAATGTGTCTTTTAGAGAGATTCATGTATAATGCTATGGAGGAAGAATATTATTAATTATGTGTTCATGTATTTGTTTAGATACATGCTAGGAAAATCCTATAAATAGTCTATGTAGTTTTTCATTTGTAGCAAGTCAAAAACAAGAAGAAGTATTTTAGAGAAAAACAAGAGAGTTCTTGAGTGAGTTTATATATTCGTGTTGATTGAGTGAGTAATATAATTTTATCTCCTCTCCACTACTCCTCCTCTCTATTTTAAGTTATTCTGCTGCGTGTTTTCGATCTATATTATTAAATCGATCCAACAAAGTGGCATCAGAGCCACGTCTTAATAGAAAAGATCGATGGCAACCACAAATGGAGCTTTCCCATTTCAAAAGCTTGCAAAAGAGAACTATGATCGATGGAGCATACAAATGAAAACTTTCCTTGGTGGACAAGACGTTTGGGAAGCCGTTGAAGAAGAATATATTGAACCGGAGAATTTGGCTTCGTTAAGGCAAGCCCAAAGGAAGATATCCAAAGAAGCCAAGGTGAAAGATCAAAGAGCGCTATCCATCATCCAACTCGGTGTAGATGATAGTAACTTTGAGAAAATTTCTCAAGCTACTACGGCGAAGCAAGCGTGGGATATTCTTAGCGATGCTTTCAAAGGTATTGATAAGGTGAAGAAGGTACGACTCCAATAACTTCGTGGAGAGTTCGAGTCATTGAAGATGAAAGACTCCGAAGATGTTTCCGACTACGTCTCAAGGGTGGTTTCGATCGTCAACCAACTTGAAAGAAATGGTGAAACAATGGAAGAGAGAAGAGTGGTCGAAAAAATACTTCGATCCCTTGATCCTAAGTTCGACTACATTGTCGTGGCAATTGAAGAGTCAAACGACGTTGAGAGTCTTAAAGTGAACGAGGTATTGGGCAAGTTACAAGTCCATGAGGAGAAGATCAAGAGGCGAAACAAAGGGCCCGAAGTTGAACAAGCCCTTCAAGCAAAGACGAACCTTGTCGACCGACCAAAATACGATGGTGCTCGATTTCGTGGCAGAGGTAGAGGCCGTGGTCGTGGACGCGGTCGTGGTCGTGGTCGTGGCAGAGGTCGTGAAGGACAATCCTCGCATGACAATGATGATACGAAGCAAGAGAATCGACCAACAAGAGGTCGTGGAAGAGGTGGATTCAATCGGCGTCAAGACAAGAAAGATGTTGAATGTTACAATTGTCACAAATATGGACACTATGCTTGGGAGTGTCGAAATGAGTCAAATGATGAAAAGACTCATTATGTTGAAGCAACAGAAAAGCAAGTTGCCGAGCTATCCCTAATGGCGTGTAAAGAATCGACGGAGGAGAAAGATTGCTCGTGGTACCTTGATTCGGGTGCGAGCAACCACATGTGCGGGAACAAACACATGTTTGTAGAGATCGATGAGTCCGTGACGGGAAATATCTCATTTGGAGATATGTCGAAGATTACCATCAAAGGTAAAGGGCGAATACTCTTCAAATTGAAAAGTGGAGCACACCAATTCATCGAGAATGTTTACTATGTGCCGGGAATGAAGACAAACATTCTAAGTATTGGCCAGCTGCTAGAGAAAGGATACGACGTCCATATGAAGGGTCGTAACCTATACTTGAAGAATAGTCAAGGTACGTTGATAGCTACTATTCCAATGACAAGCAATCGGATGTTCTTATTGAATATCTATCACGATATGGCGAAGTGCTTAAAGGCGTGTTACGAGGATCCATCTTGGCTATGGCATTTGAGGCTAGGCCATATCAACTTTGGTGGACTAAAGATGATGTCCAAGAAGAAGGTGGTGAAGGGACTACCATCAATTGATCATCCCGATCAAGTATGTCAAGGATGTATTGCCGGAAAACAATCTCGACTAAGTTTTCCAAAGGAGTCTTTGTCAAGAGCAACGCAACCGTTGGAGTTGATCCATACGGATATATGCGGTCCGATTGAACCTACATCACTAGGGGAGAATCGCTATTTTCTGACTTTCATTGATGATTATAGTCGAAAAACATGGGTTTATTTTTTGAAGCAAAAATCGGAGGCATTCTCAAACTTTAAAAGGTTCAAAGCTCTTGTCGAGAAGCAAAGCGGCTATCACATTAAGGCGATGAGATCTGATCGTGGAGGTGAATTCACTTCAAGTGAGTTCAAGAAGTTTTGTGATGAACACGGTATTCGTAGACCTCTCACCGTTGCATACTCACCCCAGCAAAACGGTGTCGCAGAGAGGAAGAATCGATCCATTATGAACATGGTTCGATGCATGTTGAAGTCCAAACAATTGCCGAAGGAGTTTTGGGCAGAAGCCGTTGATTGTGCTGTGTATCTATCAAACCGGAGTTCGACGAGGAGTGTTTTTGAGAAAACACCACAAGAGGCTTGGAGTGGATTCAAGCCTAGCATAGCACATTTGAGAATGTTTGGGAGTATTGCCCATATGCATGTTCCGGACCAACAACGAAAGAAACTTGACGACAAAAGCCAAAAGTATATTTTTGTGGGCTATGATCAAGCTGCAAAAGGATACAAGTTGTATGATCCTGTTGAGAATAAGAGTAAAATCAGTCGAGACGTTGTGTTCGATGAGAAGCGTTCGTGGGATTGGAATGCTCAAGAAAAGGAGCATTACACATTCTACCCGTTTGAGGCTGCAACTAAGGAAATTGAAGAGGAGCCCGTAGATGAAGTAACTCCACCATCATCACCTGCATCTTCTTCCGAGGGTGAAAGTTCGAGTAGTGAAGGACCTCGAAAGACAAGGTCTCTACATGAGATTTATGATCAACTCAATCACAATTCAAACTTATTCTGTTTGTTTGTTGATACGGAGCCTATCAACTTTGAGGAGGCATCGAAAAGCAAGGAAATTACATCTTTGACTTGATTAAAATCTGATTCACAACAACTTGTTGAATTTGAAAAATCTCTCTCACATGACATGACAGAAAAAAATGTCAACTATGTAACTCTTTGCTTCGTTCCATTTTCCACTAGTTTATGTTTCTTCAATCTTGATTCCCTCAAACAATGAGTTTTTTTATTCCGTTATTGTCGAAATCCATGTCATCCACTTTCTCTCTCTACTCTCTCTCTACATTTGTTTATAGAGAGTAGAGAGAGAGAGAGAGTTATGCCCTTCACCACTTCCCCCAAATGGCCGCCGACGACGACGATAACCCCAAACCCGAATCCAATTGCATCACCCAATCGGAGCTCCGCTCCGAATTCTCCCACCACGACCCGACAATCGCCCGGATCAACAACGGCAGCTTCGGCTGCTGCCCCGCCACCATCATCGCCGCCCAGCAGCGCCACCACCTCCTCCTCCTCCGCCAGCCCGACTACTACCACGCCAAGCTCCTCAAACCCTCAATCCTCCACTCCCGCCGCCTCATCCAAACCCTAATCAACGCCGACCACGTCGACGAGATCTCCATCGTCGACAACGCCACCACCGCCGCCGTCGTCCTCCAGCACACCACCAGCTCCTTCTCCCTCTCCTCCAACTTCCGCCCCGGCGACGCCGCCCTCATCCTCCACTACGCCTACGGCGCCGTCAAAAAATCCGTCCAGGCCTACATCACCCGCGCCGGCGGCCACGTCATCGAGGTCCACCTCCCCTTCCCGGTCAAATCCGCCTCCGAGATCGTCCTCGAATTCCGCAAAGCCCTCCGTACCGGCAAATCGAACGGCCGGAAAATCCGGCTCGCCGTAATCGACCACATCACCTCAATGCCCTGCGTAATAATCCCCGTCAAGGAACTCGTCCAAATCTGCCGGAACGAAGGCGTAGACACGATATTCATCGACGGGGTCCACGCAATCGGAAACCTCCCGATCGATGTGAAATCCATCGGCGCGGACTTCTACACGAGCAACCTCCACAAGTGGCTGTTCTGCCCACCGTCCGCCGCTTTCTTGTACTCCAAGCAAACATCCGACGAACTAATGGACACAGCCACCGCCTGGATGGGCACACGAGACTACAGCGCGCAGCTCGTCCTGCCCGATGTGATCGAATTCGTAAACAGATTCGACGGGGGCATTTCGGGAATAATGAAACGAAACCACGATAAGGCTGCTTAAAAGCGTGGAGGTACATGATGTCAGCTGAGCTCCCACCGTCCACTAATATCTTCTTGACCAAGAAGTTGGCCACCGTTGTTGTTACTACTAATGCATCGACATGGTCTTCATCTGGACCTTCAAGGTCGGATGAGTTGAAGACTATGCTGTGATCAGGTCTTCGTATTTGATATATGCGTGCGGATGGAGAAGCACGTTCTTGATTCATGCGTGCTGATCGAGCGAGGGTGCGTCTTGCATTTTGTGAATCGCCACCCGCCGATCCTCCGGAGATAAAGGAGATGATTCCCCGGGTAGGTTGGTTATCGTTGTTATCTGGGTCACGTCGATGACCCCCCTCATCTCGTCTTTGCTGTTGATCTCGATTATTATCTCGGCGTGGAGGATCATCACGGCGCTTATTTCGAGGTATATCAATGTATTCGCCTAAATGACCCTGTTTGATCAGCCTCTCAATCGCCACTTTGAGTTGTGCACATTCCTCCGTAGTATGCCCTCTGTCCTTGTGGAATCGACAATAACGATCCGACTTTTCTCGCTTTGCATTTGGCTGCATAGGACGTGGAGGCTCTGCTAAACCTTTCTGTTCTATCACGCGAAGGATTTCCGTGAGGCGAGTGTTTAGCGGAGTAAACCTATTGTAGGAGGAAGAGGGTTGGCCTTGAGGTGGAAGTGGTGGACGTCGATCATCGCGCCTCCTATTGTCCTGACGGTCATCTTCCCTTTTCCTTTTAGGAGGGGCATGGGTAGAGGCTTCCTCTATCCGGACGTATTTTTCGGCTCGATTCAGCAACTCCTCTAGGTTGCCTGGGGGTCTTCCGGCGATAGATTCTTTGAATCTACCCGGTTTCAAGTTCTGCTGCATAATCCCGGAGAGCATGTCTTGTCTTACACTGGGGACTTCATAGACGGCTTCTACGAAACGCTTAATGTAGTTGCGGACCGTTTCGTTATCTCTCTGTACTACAGAGAAAAGATGAGCTGGGGTCTTGGCATATTGTTTGTTGATGGCGAATTGGTTGGTAAACCGGGTTGACAACCGGGCGAAGGTGTCAATCGACCCTATGGGTAGAGAGTTGAACCAATTCATTGCCCTCTTGGAGAGAGTGGTGCGGAACATTTTGCACATCGCAGCATCCGTCGGGCCATATAAATCCGCCATGGCGCTGAATTTCACTATATGCTCCTGTAGGTCGGTGGTCCCTTCAAATTGAGGTAACCCCGAGATCTTTACTCCTTGAGGTAATACCTCGTTGAGAATGTCTATGGTGAAGGGACTGCGTCTTGTTGGGACAGGCATTCTTTCACCCATTAGATTATTTGGTTGGGGGAAAAGATTTTGACGAGACATTCTGCTGTTTACCTCGCCTTCTCCCTCATTAAAGAGAGGGACTCTCTGTGGTGACGCATTCCCCCGTGGGGGTGAGCGTCGACGCTGCTGTCTGGGCTGTGCCCCTATGTGATTAGTAGATAGCTGCACTCGGGACCGTGGGTCCGAGGTAGAGGAGGAGACACTTATTTGATTTTGGATTGGCGGTGGGGCCACAGGTGGCGCTATAGGTGGAGCTGGCGCTGGTATCGCATTGGGAGCGTTTGCTCCCATCGTGGCGATATATTGAGTTACGGCCTCCATGGCGGCGCGAGTTGAGGCTTCTGCTATCATGCGTTGGAGAAACAAAGCCAAATAGCAAATTACTCCACAGCGGCAGCAACTTCCCCTCAATATTATTTAAATAGTTTCCAATATTCTTGCAGTGCACACTTCATCCTATGTTTCTCTTTTTCTTGTTTCTCATTTGCTGCATACAAGAAATGTCCATCCCATTTATATGAACACATATATGTAATGTTGCATCACATATGATAAATTTAATATATGGAAGATAAACCAAAAAGTTACAAGAGGTCTACAAATTTGAGGGTCCGTACAAAAAAGTAAATTTGACCATGCTTCACGATCCAACTCTTAAAAAATCGAGAAACACAAGAGGGTATAACCTGAAAAAACTGAGAGAAATACCAAATTAATTGAATTTAATTGGCGCTCAAACCACTAACTAAGACCCTTGAGTTTCTTTTGTTTAATCATTTATTTTAGATTGTTACAGATTAGAAGTTTTAGAGCCGATTAACAGGGTATATCAATAGACAATTTAATTCCGAAAAATGAATTTGGATCGTGTGACTTTGAATTATAAATACATGCATGGTAGTTTTAATCTCATTAATACAATGAACCGTATGAAGTTAATTATTACTATTATTATTATTATTATATTTGTTGTATATTAATTGATAACTAAATTATGTAATTTTCCGTCAAAGTTTATATGTAAAAGCAATTTAGTGAGGGCATTTTTGTACAAATAAAAAATTGAAGAAATCCCATCCACATTCATCCTTTTATAAGCAGTATAGATAGATAGATATAGATATAGAATATGCATGTGAAAGAGCCCGTGTTTATAGCAATCAGCAGGAGTGGTATCTGCTAGAAAACAAAAGTCAAACATTTATGTTTGTCAGATTAGCTTGCAGTTGTATATATCTTCTCTTCAATATTACTGTAATTAGGAGAGATTGATGATTTGCTCGAATATATGAGTTGGTTTTCTAACTTTTCAATAATTACATCGGTATTTGAAAACATTGAGCTCAACTTTTGTTTGTCTACTGCAGTAACTGATACAACTTTGTGTATATTTTTCAATATGTTTCCTTTTATTTTACATTTTCTCCCCGTCGGGACCAAATGTAGTGTCTACGACGGTGAATATGTATCCGCATGTGTCTGTTAACTATCAATCCTTAATCTAATTGTGGTATCCACTGCGGTCGAATGTCTGAATCTCTTCGAATGAGTACACAATCGAACCTCGATGAATTAATAACCTCGATTAAATAATAGTTTCTCTCAGTCCCGACTGGGGTGAAAACGTATTTAATTATTAACTCGCTAAATTAATAGAATTTTCCTAGTCCCGACAGTATTAATTTATAGAGGTTTAACTGTATTGTAATGGCCAATTACAAGACCATTTCATTTTTTTCGTTTTGAAAAGAAAATGATGCAATTGCCTGATATAAAGCTACTAGAAAAATAAATAAAAAAGGTATGGATTTAAAGGTGTTTTCCGATTCCCTTGTAACACGCCCAGTAACTCTTGATGTTATGTGCAATTGTTAATAGTATCTAACGTATAAAATATGGATCCAATGTAACAGTGTTTGATGCAAATAGTAAATGTAAAAAAAGCAGAGTCGCGAACATATCTGACCGCTTATGTTGTCTCCCCAAGCATCTAATATAACTCTGATCACGAAAACGAGAATTATCATATGTTTATAGAAAAATAGAATTGTCAGTTTCGAGAACCATTTATTGGTCCATTTTGTTGGGATCCGACTTAATAAGATAGTTACCTTGTTGAAGTATCTCTCACATTGTGCGGACCAGTTCCAACGGTACACTTTCCATTGCCACCTAAATTTGAAGAACAAGGACATAAATGAATACAGTTAAACCTCTATAAATTAATTCAGTCGGGACTAGGGAAATTCTATTAATGTAGCGAATTATTAAATTATCGAGTTAATAATTTGACACGTTATCACCGAAACTATTATTTAATCAAGGTTATTAATTTATCGAGTATTAATTTATTGAGGCTCTACTGTATATGCATTCTCAAAAATAAAGCAGAGTATGCAGTTGCTAATGCCAATAAATAGGCAATAAATATAAAAGTTCGGTACATACCCATGATTTTGGAGCTTTTGGGTCGGCGACTTTCTTGTGTTTCTTAGATTGATCCGACAGGAAAGTAATTACGATGCTGACCTTGAACTCTATCGAAAATGGACTGCAAAGGAGGAGTTCACATAGTAAGTACAAATTGACATACGTAGTCAAAATGCAAATAAGTTGAACATCCAATAGTTTATCTACTACCTTAAATTATTCTAGATTGTTTACATTCGTGGTTGAAGCATGCATACTGATGGTGCTATTACTTAGATTACCTATAGTAGGGTAATAAATGAGCTAGGGGAGTAAAAGCGGATCAGTAGCTAGCAACTTGATGATCCTGAAGTCCCTGCGAAATGAACACACGTGAACTAAGCTGGGGGTTGATCCGGCGGAAACCTTTCCGCCGCTCAAGTCAGATGTACGGATAGTGGAGATGGTTGAGAAAATAAAACTCTAGATTACTTGTGAATCATAAAACGTACATTAACAAATAAATAAAACCTCTATTTATATGTCGTTGATTGGGTTGGGTTTACTTTGTTGGGCCAAACCTTATTTTGAAGGTGCTTGGGCTTTCGTGTAGTGGGCCCAATTATTAGATAAATTGGGGGCCCATTGGATCGGCCCAATTAGGTATATCATTAAGCTCCCAACTCTCGAGTCGAGACGGGAGACTTGTCGAGGGGAATCCGGCTCGTGTCGAGAGTTAATTGTGTCTTTGCTTGACGAGTTTCCATTGGCGTTGAATTAATCTCATTAATTAAAGAAGAGATAATTGTATTTATTTGGCAGCGAGGTATATATTTAAGGGTTTTAAATAATATAATAGGGCCAGATAAATAGACTTCTTTTGCGGTGGAAAGAATTAAATTCCAACTCCTGTGGAATAAATATGGGTAAGTATTTTTAACTTTGGGTCTTCTTCCGTGCTCTTGCTTCTCTAAATTTTTTTTGTGGTAGAGTAGAATTTTTTTGTTTCTTGATTGTTTCTTCGAAGAAAAATATTTACCAGGTCGAACCCGGGTAAGTCGAAATCTTTGCGAATTAAAATTTGAGATCCGGTTGAAGGGGGCGAGAAAACTTTTGGTACCGTTAGTATGGAACGCGAGAAGGTTGTAGTATCGGGTGCGAAAATTGGATCGTCGACCGGTGGTTTACGAATCGGAGGGTGGGAGGCAGAGGTTGGTGGCAGCGACGGCTCAGCTAGAGCCATCGGCTCGGACCGAGCTGCCACCAACGGGTTATAATGTGTAGGCGCGAAGCCCGAGGTCTCTATTGGAGGAGGCGGCGCGGCTGGGCGGTGCGGCTCGGCGGCTTGCACATCAACCGAGGAGAGGAGAGAAGGTAGGCAGCCAGCTGGACCAGTGGAGGAACGACGCGCGCGCGCGTCAGGCACAGTGGCCGAGGTACGCGCGAGCGCGTTTGTGGTGGGGAACGAGGAACGCGCGCGCGCGTCGGGCGTGGAGGGACGCGCGCGCGCGATTGGTGCGTGTGAGGGAGGCTCGCATGTCGGTGGTGGGCAATTGGCGGCACAAGCGCACGTCTGGCGTGCTCCCCAGTGGCGACGCGCGCGCGTCAGCGGGGGCGGGGCTGGGTTCTGCCGCGCGTGGCGGTGTTGGCCGAAAACCTACACGCAAGTGCACGTATCGTACAAGTTATATAGTGGACGATTAAGTCTGGATATCGAACCCACAGAGAATATTTAATTACTTAATCCTAGACGCTAAATTCTACCAATTGCTATGAAGCCCACCCTACACAGTCGACTTTAGAGAGAATTAACTAAATTAAAATAAATTAAAAAGCAAATAAAAAAGACAATAGCACGAAAGCAATTAAAAACGAAGGTTTAATCAGAGTAAACAAGCCTAGGATTTTATTCTTCCCCCTATGTGATTATTACTTCCCCAATTCCTTCAATTATGCAAGCAATTAACCCGGATTATTTACCTGAGATGCTAAAATAATCATAACCCGCTTCCGCGTGTATTACGATTCTACTACTCTAGATTCAATTACTATATTCCTATGCAATTAATTCTACAACACAACATTAAGCACAAATCTCAATAATGGCTACCTAAGAGATTAACTATATTCCTATGTTAATACCACAAAGGCTCTTCTACCACAGTTCTAATTATTAACCCGATCTTCCGATTCATGCGATTAACAATAACATAAAAGCACATAAGTTGATCAAGTTCATGCACTTAATAAAACAAGTAGAAGAAATAATCCGGAATTAAAACTTGCATAAAATCATGGAAAAGGGTTCATAAATCCCACATAGGGTTCCAAATAAAATCCTAGAAATAAGTAATTTAGCTACTCATGATTAAAGGAAAAACGCAAATAAAATAAGTCATAAACGATAAATCTATGCTTAGAGTCTTCGAATTCTTCGTCTTCGTTATTGCTTTGTTGCTCTCCAAATTGCGTAAAAGAGATCCCCAATTGTGTGCTTGGGTTGGTCTTATATAGGGTGAAGAACTTGGGGAAGAAGGCAGTTTCCTTGTGCAATTAAAATCCCTTTACTGCGCAACTTCGGAGTCTCGGACGGGGTCCCACAATTTGCACTAAAACTGGGACGGGGTCCGGGCTTTAAATCTTCAGAATTTTGATATTTTCACTTTGGACCCATATTTTCGCCAAAATTGCAGTTTTGACCCCATACTTTTCCAATTCTTCAATTTGTACCTAAAATACAATAAATCAACTTTTTAAGCACCAATTATCGTTAAAACACACCAAAAGCTCAAATAAAAAGATACGATAAAGTGTAAAAATATACACTTAACACACACCAAAACTTGAACTTTTGCTTGTCCTCAAGCAAAATCTACCAATAAGCAAATAACTCAACAATAACATCTCATCACATAGATCAATGATCAACTTCACGTTTTCAGAACTTGTAATTATAATGACAATTCTTAGGCATTCGCAAGCTCAAAATTGAACAACACTTAGTCACTCACCATTACCAAAAACCACAATTCATACAATTGTTTCAAGCATCCAATATTTGCAAATTAAAGATAGAAAGAATTTATACTTACATGCATATGCTTGACTCCAAATACTCACCAAATTATTCTACTCTACTAATATCGAACATTAAGCTATTGGGATCATTGGGGCTTTGTGGCTTTCAATTGTTAGGCTCTTTGGTTCGAGGTAGGAAATATGGGTATATGTGGCTATTCTTCTTGAATTTAGGTGATTACGCCAAAATTTGAAAGATAGGCGTTTGAAACAATGAATTCACCTCTACGGACTTTAGTAAACTCGATTCTCAAAAGTTCAAAAGTCTCCACTTTTGCTTTTGAGGCAAGGGATCGAGTTCTCAAAGATAATTCAACAACTAGTCCTTATTTCTTCTCCCTTCTAGTCTCTTCTTCTTCTTCTTCTTTTTCTCTTTTTTTTTTTTTTTTTTTTTTTTTTTTTTATTATATATATATATATATATAGAAGCATAGATATTTGCCTTCTTTTCGTTTTTTTTTTTTCATTTTTTTTTTCGAAGAACAAGAAGGACCTTATAAAAATTTCCGACCGATCTCCAAGGGGTAATTTTCAAGAATCTCCACCAATTCTACCTCACACATTGGCTAAAAGAAAGAACACCTTTTCTCCGAGGCTCAAATCAAGGTTCTAAGGATAATTTCGATAAAAAGGTCGGCTTGAAAGGCTCAAACGGTTCAAAGAAGGCCCAAATCATATCTCAAATCACTCACTACTCAATACTTCGTATCATAAATTTCCTAAGGTGAGTTC
Source organism: Erythranthe guttata (assembly GCF_000504015.1). The sequence continues at coordinate 952,856 of NW_012194797.1, read as the reverse complement.
TAAAACCGAACATAGCATGATCTAGCACAAATTAATTCCAAATTTAAAATACAAAACGTTCAACCAAAGCAATGCACAAAATGTGATTCCTAGCAATAATTCGCTTCTAAGTCCCGTTGAATCGAAAGCTAAACAAACATCAAGTCCTTATCACACAAAACAAGCAATCTCATCATAAAAAATTGATCATCTCTCATCATCACAAATCATCGATGCATTCGACTCAAGCAAATCTTTTTTTTTTTATATTTATATTCCGGAAAAAACGAGAAAAACAATAAAAACGAATACAACTTAATGCATGCAAACTAAAACAAATAAGCACAAAAATAACATGTTTTTCACCCCCAAACTTAAAATTTTCGTTGCCCTCAACGAATTTAGCACAAAGTTTAAGGATAGAAAACACCTGATTTAGTCGGAGTCGATGTGATCGGGGTGCTCCTCCCTAGCTCTCTCACGCTCGTCCTCATTGGGCGGTGGCACTTTTCTTTCCCTTTTCCTCCCTTTGGAAGATGATGCTTCGCTCGTGCGGCCTCGTTTGTTGGACGACATAGTTGGGAGAGAGGTTGGAATATATTCGGTGAGAATTGGTTAACAATCGAACTCAAAATTTGGTTGGAGCAAATTGTCGAACACCTTGTGGGCGTGCCTTGAAAGAGTAGATCTTGAAGAATTTGGTTCGATTCTCTAGCCTCCATTTGTGTGTGGAAGTTTGAGAGAAGGAAAGAGGAGGGTTTAGGAAATAATGGGGGAGAAAATCTAATTTTTTTAAAGTTAAAACGCCCCAAAACTAGTCGGACGGCCGTCCCGGGTTTTGTGCTGATTTTCGGACGGCCGTCCGACATTTTTTTCCTCTTCCTAGTTGTGGGACGGCCGTCCCACATTTACACATATTTTTGGGACGGCCGTCTCATAGACAGAGATGACAATTTGATCGTTCTGTTTCCCAGACGGCCGTCCGGGATTTTGCTTGCAATTTCGGACGGCCGTCTCGACCCCCTGACCATGTTTTCGACCTTGAAAAGTAAAATTCAAATAGATTAAATAGAATGCATGCCTATGGCGATAAAAATGAAACGAAAAATTAAAGAAAACTACGAAAACATAAAGCTCGGGTTGCCTCCCGAGAAGCGCTAAGTTTAAAGTCTTTAGCCGGACGTTGCTTCTTTATTTTCAAGCAAAAGCGACCGAAGTCACTTGGCAATCTTCACTCGCTTCCCAATACGGTTTGAGCCGGCTCCGCTTCACGTTGAACGTACGATTTGAATCTCGCTCCTTTATTTTGACCACCTCGTTAGGAAGAATTTCTTGGACAATAAACGGCCGCGACCACTTTGATTTGCCCTTCCTTGGAAATAACCAAAGACGGGATTTGCACAATAACACCAATTGTCCTTTGTGCAATTCCTTTTTGATTTTCTCCTTACGACCACAATAGCTTGACTCATCTTTCTCTCGTCACTTGCTCGAGTCTTTGGGTGGCAACATCTTCCTTGCATTCTCATCGTCGTTAAGACCTCGACTCGTATGACTTTCTCTCGGAGGATTTAAAAGCGAGTCCATGAAATAAACTTGCTCCGTCCAATTCCCATTTCTGCCATCATCTCCTGCACTCAAAGATACTTTCCCATTGTCCAAGTTCAAAACATCAAATTTTTCATGAGTTGTAAAATCCATAAGCTTAATAGCAAAACAATCATTATTATCACATGGATTTTTATTAGCATTAAAAACATTGAATTTGATTGTTTGATCATGCACAGTCATTGTAAGATCACCACTAGCACAATCAATTAGCGTTTTCGACGTGGCTAAAAAAGGTCTCCCTACGATAAGGGGTATCTCCCTATCCTCATCTATATCAAGTATAACAAAATCGACAGGGAAGATAAATTTGTTGACTTTCACTAGCACATTCTCTAAAATACCTCTTGGGTAAACTAAAGATCTATCGGCTAATTGAAGAGTTATAGCCGTCGGTTCAATTTCTCCTAACCCAAGATTTTTAAAAGTAGAGTATGGCATAAGATTAATGCTAGCACCTAAATCAATGAGCGATCTAAAATTTTTACCTCCTATAGTACAAGGAATAGTAAACTTACTTGGATCGCCGAGTTTTTGTGGAAGAGGCCGAGTAAGAATTGCACTAATTTGCTCCGTGAGTTGGATCATCTCGTTCCCTTGCAATTTCTTACTTTTCTTCACGAGGTCCTTTAGGAACTTCACCCACTTTGGCATCTTTTGAAGTGCTTCAATGAAAGGAATATTTATGCGAATTTCCTTCAACTTGTCCAAAAATTTTTGATATTCGGCATCGAGCTTCTTCTTTATAAACTTTTGAGGATAAGGAATTGGAGGGACTTGTGAAGGCACCGTTGATGGTGGCTCTTCATGAGCTGATTCTTTTTCCTCATTCACTTTCGGCTTCTCGATTATCGTGTTTCTCTTTTCTTTTCGTGGGGCTTCCTCCAACTGCTTGTCGTTCTTCAAGGTGACTGCTTGGCATGTCTCGACCTCGATCTTTTTCGTTAGCAATCTTTGTGGATATGGGATTGGTTCGACCCATTCGGCTACAGTGACTTGCGGCTTGACTTGACTTTCTTCATTTTTCTCGATCTTGAAATTGATAGCTTGGCACGTCTCGAACTTTTGCTTTCGAGGATCTTCCGTATTCGATGGCAATGCTCCCGCCGGACGTTTCTCTTGATTCACAACGAATTGAGCGAATTGATTCTCCAAATTCCGCAGCGAGGCTTGGATAGCGGTCATGAATTGGGCCAATATCTCATCCGTATTTGATTTTTGGGCCGGTGGATTGTTGGCTTGATAGCTTTGTTGAGGAGGGGCTTGATTTTGAAATTGACCTTGAGGTCTTTGATACCCTTGGCCTTGTTGATTTCCTCCATATTGCCCTTGTGATCTCCACCCTTGATTTTGGAATTGGCGAGGCGCATTGTTGACCTAGTTGAGAGACTCCACATCTTGTTGGCATTGGAGCGTGTAGTGATTTCCACCGCAAATTTCACAACATGGAGAATCAACTACTTGAACTTGTTGTGGTGGACTTGCTTTGATGTGCTGTAGAAGGAGTTGATTTTGTTGAGCAATTTGGGTCACTTGAGCTTGAAGGGCCGTAATTGCATCTAACTCCAACACTCCGGGAACTTTCTTGGCTCCACTAACCGTCCTCTCGCTTGACTTGGCAAACCGATTTTGAGCAATTTGATCCAACATGATGAAAGCATCCGGTATCGATTGACTCATAAAATTTCCCCCGGTTGATGCATCTAAGACCGTTTGTGCATTCTCGTTAATCCCTTGGTAGAAGATGTGGATTTGCCGCCATTGTTCGACTCCATGTGTTGGACACTGCCGCAAAAGAGTTTTAAATCTCTCCCATGCCTCGTATAATTGCTCGCCTTGCTCTTGGACAAAATTATGAATTTCTCGTCGGATTCTCTCGTCCTTCTCGGGTGAGCTGTAAACTTTCATGAAAAGGTTGAGGAGTTGAGACCACGACGAGATAGAGTGGGGGGCTTGGGACATCAACCACTGGCGAGCTCTTCCTTGTAAGGAGTGCTTGAAGAGGATTAATTGTAGCGCCTCTTGGGAAACGCCGTTTTGACGGTGGGAATTACAGGTATCTAGAAAATTGACAATGTGAAGATGGGGATCTTCACCCGCCAATCCACTAAATAGCCTGTTATTTTGGAGCATCGTCAAGAGGCCTTGCTTGATCTCAAAATTGTGCGCCTCAATAGGTGGATATTGGATGCTCGGGCGGAATCCGTCATGAGTCGGGATTATGTAATCTTGAAGTGCCCGTGGCCTAACTGCTGGCTGTACTGGAAGTTGAGGGGGTGGGTCTTGGACTTGGTTTCCGTTGGCTCCGAGTAAATTACCCGCTGCCTAGCGTTCTTCGTCCTCCATTATATTGTTTTTGCGTTGAAGTCTCCTAGTGGCTCGAAAAGTTCGTTCGATTTCGGGATCAAACGGTTCTCTTGCAAGATCGAGTCTCCTACGCATACACAATACCTAAAACAAAAAATAAAATAAAAAAAAATTAAATGGGTGAATCGTGAAAATTGTTCAAATCTAGAGCTAGAATAAAATAAATAATTAAAATATTCCCCGGCAACGGCGCCAAAAACTTGTTGGCCGAAAACCTACACGCAAGTGCACGTATCGTACAAGTAATATAGTGGATAATTAAGTCCGGATATCGAACTCACAGAGAATATTTAATTACTTAATCCTAGACGCTAAATTCTACCAATTGCTATCAAGCCCACCCTACACAGTCGACTTTAGAGAGAATTAACTAAATTAAAATAAATTAAAAAGCAAATCAAAAAGACAATAGCACGAAAGCAATTAAAAACAAAGGTTTAATCAGAGTAAACAAGCCTAGGATTTTATTCTTCCCCCTATGTGATTATTACTTCCCCAATTCCTTCAATTATGCAAGCAATTAACCCGGATTATTAACCTGAGATGCTAAAATAATCATAACCCGCTTCCGCGTGTATTACGATTCTAATACTCTAGATTCAATTACTATATTCCTATGCAATTAATTCTAGTACACAGCATTAAGCACAAATCTCAATAATGGCTACCTAAGAGATTAACTATATTCCTATGTTAATACCACAAAGGCTCTTCTACCACAGTTCTAATTATTAACCCGATCTTCCGATTCATGCGATTAACAATAACATAAAAGCACATAAGTTGACCAAGTTCATGCACTTAATAAAACAAGTAGAAGAAATAATCCGGAATTAAAACTTGCATAAAATCATGGAAAAGGGGTTCATAAATCCCACATAGGGTTCCAAATAAAATCCTAGAAATAAGTAATTTAGCTACTCATGATTAAAGGAAAAACGCAAATAAAATAAGTCATAAACGATAAATCTATGCTTAGAGTCTTCGAATTCTTCGTCTTCGTTATTGCTTTGTTGCTCTCCAAATTGCGTAAAAGAGATCCCCAATTGTGTGCTTGGGTTGGTCTTATATAGGGTGAAGAACTTGGGGAAGAAAGCAGTTTCCTTGTGCAATTAAAATCCCTTTACTGCGCAACTTCGGAGTCTCGGACGGGGGTCCCACAATTTGCACTAAAACTGGGACGGGGGTCCGGGCTTTAAATCTTCAGAATTTTGATATTTTCACTTTTGACCCATATTTTCGCCAAAATTGCAGTTTTGACCCCATACTTTTCCAATTCTTCAATTTGTACCTAAAATACAATAAATCAACTTTTTAAGCACCAATTATCGTTAAAACACACCAAAAGCTCAAATAAAAAGATACGATAAAGTGTAAAAATATACACTTAACAGGCGGCGCGTCCAAAGCGGGATTTTCCGCGCGTGGGGGCGCGTGCGACGCCTGTTTTCCGGCGCGTGGAGAGCGTCAGGTGGTCTTTTTCGGCGCTCGTCGCGCGAGGAAGAAGGTTGAGATGATGAGGGTTTTGGCCCAGTTGATGACGTGAATATGCGGATTTTCGGATGGCGAGAAAATATTGGTTCGTGGAGTGATGACTTTGGATCGAGTGCTAATGTTGTGGAGGAAGTGGAGGGGGTTGGTACTAGTAGACGCTGTTATGGGCGTCAAGTCGTGGATTTTGGGAGCGATAGTGATGAGTCGAATCAATCACATTCGTCGAGCGAGCGTGCTGAGCCAAGTAGTGAATGCTGAGCCGAGTAGTGAAATTGATCCGATTGTTGAAGTAGAAGAGGAAGATGATATTCCGCTGGGTGATGTTGAGATTGATACGAGGAGCCAAAAGAAAATTACGCCAATTAATTTTGACTTATTTGATTTTGATCGTGTATTGACGGAAGAGCATTTGCAGTCTATTCGTCGACTAGTTGGAGGGCCACGAAATATCGAGTTGCTTTTGCCTCAGAAAGGCGAGCGTTTATATTCACCGCCCGCTGGGTTTCATACGTTATACTTGGCGTACGTGACGTGTACTTCTCAAATCACTCCGCATCCGACCTTGTTGAAGATTTGTGATGAATTTAAGATAGGGTATAGTCAGCTAACTCCGGCTGCGCTTCTTATGTTTGAGGCCTTTCACCATAGGGTGTCGCGAGTGGGTTTGCCTAGTGCTGTGAATTTGTTCAAGACATTGTTTACATTGCATCGGTTGAATAGGTTGCCCTTCTTTTGCGTTCATCCGCGAGTGCCCTACCAATTTTTGAAGAGTGTGAAGTTGTCTTTGGGGAATTGGAAATCCCGTTTCTTTTATGTTAGGGCTCCCTCGTTTGATGTCCCCGTAATTTGGAAACCTTCGTGTGAGAGTTTCAAAATTACCGCGAATATGGCGAAGAGCATTGAAGAATCTAGGTTGTGTGAAGTGGAATTTGACCCAAGGTGTTTGATACCGGATGGTCAGCACCGCATATCCTTTTGTTGCATCGATTTTTTTTTTTATGTGTTGTTCTTCGGTTATATTTTGCTCATGTCTCCCTTTTTTTTTGTATATGATTGTATTAACTTTACGGCGCTTCGAGCTAAGGCAAATGGGACGTCGAAGAAGGCATCGAAGAAGGTTCCCTCTACGTTGGGAGGTTCTTCGGGTGGCCTGCCTCGAGAGACGGCCCGTGTAGAGACACCTCGAGTGATTGAAGACGATCGTAGCTATGCTGGTGAAGTGGAGGTGCGTGAACCTACGAAAGATCATGGCAAGGGAAAGAGAGTAGAGACTGAGTATGTGGTTGTGCCCAAGCGTCCTCGGGTAGACCCAGAGGAGCCTTATGCTTTCCATGGTGGGGCAGGGAAGCAGTTGTTTACCTTTGGGGTGAATCGTGAGGGGAAGGAGTCGTACTGGGATGTGTTGGAGCGTGATTTGTCGATGATGAGTACCGAGGGATTCATTCGGGACTATGATCGTGCTCGGATGTCCGGTAAGGGCTATTCACACATGTTGGAGTTGGCTGGTGGGGACATATGCCGGGTGAGTACTTGTCTTTTTAGAACAAGACTTTATGTTTATTTCCTCTTTTCTTTCGTAATCAAATTTTTTTTTTTTTTTGTTTTTTTTTTTTAGTTGGTAGCGACTTGGAGATACCTCATGGAGCAAGATGGGAACGTGGAAGCTACGAAAAAAGAGGAGCGAGGTCGAAGTCAGGAGCGTGAGGACGAACTTCGAAGCCAGTTGGAGATAGCGCGGTCCGATCTTGCTCAACGGACGGAAGAGCTTGCTCAGAGGACAGAGGAGCTTGAGGTTAGCCGAGGTGAGGCGAAGGCCTATAAGGATGATGTTCAGAAGTTGAACGAGTGCTATGATCAGCTCAAAGAGAAGTACGAAGTTGAGAAAGCGACGGGAAAGAGGTTTCTCGCGACGTCGGGTGGTGCTGTTTATAAGGAGACCATCGTGGATGAAACCAAACTTAGCTTCCGAGGTAGTGTTGAGTGTGTTGCTATGATTGAGGAACGTGCTTTGGTTGCAGTCTATAAGCCATTAGTTCGTACTTGTCGCAAATACCTTCGCGAGGTGGGTGGTATCAGTGAGAGGGTCATTCGTGGGATGGAATCCAGTATATCCGATGAAGAGGAGGATGAGGCAGATGTCAACGAGACGGGCACTAAGCTCGAGGATGACATGGTTGCTGATGACCCCACTGAAGGGGCGTCTTCCGCTTGTGGTGGGGGAGCTTAGATTTATATGTTAGTTTTGCTAGGATAGTTAGACTCTTTTTTATTTTTTATTTTTTATGGAACTCTTAGTTTATTTTTATCGCTGATGTAGATGGGTATGTCCACTACTATTTCGTTTGAATTTTCTTCCTTGTTTGACATTTGAAGGTTTTTATTAAGGGTCGTGCCCTTTGTTCGGACCGCGTGGGTCTTAAGTATGTTAGGTCCGTGGCCACGTTTTAAAAGTATCACCCCGTGAAACAAATAAAAAGACTTAGACAATCCAGGTGGCCAGGCTATATAGATTATCTAAATTTCTCTAAGTGTTTGTAGGGTTGTATTGCATTGAACTCATCGTAACGGGTAAATAGTATAGATGTAATAACACAGAGAGTAAAGCAAAAAAATTGATTTATTCAATGGTAGAAAATGAGAACTGTTACAAGCCTACGTGAGGCGAAGGGAAATAGTCTTGCGAATGTCATAAGCCTACGGAAAGCGAAGGGAGATAACTATTGCAAAAGCAAATGAGTTGAAATAATAAAAACTATTCTAAGTGATTATACTAATTTGTTCTTCTTCCACGTCTTCCTTGTACTCGTCCGTGCTGCTGTGCTGATGGTAAGTCGATTTCCTTTGGCGTCTCTATGCCTGAAAAATATAGTAGAAGATTTTTAAACAATTGTACTGAAGACTTAGTAATTGCATAAGCTGGGGTGATGTGTACTATAATATCACGTACCCTAATAAGGGGATTATTTCTCTTCCTCGCACTCCGAGATATGAAATCAACTAGTGAGTTGCTGTGATTTGCTGCGTAATCATGCCTGTTAAATGGAATGACTTTATCATGTTAGTATGAATATACAAGACCATGCGTGTGATATCTTTTAGTGGAAGTAGTGTTACCTTTGGCGATGTGGTATGGAGTATCTTCGCTCTTTGGGCCAGTGATGAGTAGTAGGCATCCCCGCGTAATTGATTCTCCATCTATAAGAAGGTGATGAAAAGTGCTTATGGAATGTTGATGTAAGTAATATTACTAGCCCCCCAGTTTGGGTGGGACTTTTACGCACCTCGTTATGGAGTAGAAACTTCCCAAGAGCGTAGAGACAGTTTTTGCAAGACGAGTGACGTGAAAGGTCGCGAAGCCTGTAGAGGTAATGGTTTGTAAGCAACTTTTGTATGAGGATGACATGGATGGTAACTTAAACGGATTTGAAGTAATGTGAATATATACATCAAGCGTAGAACCTTTTGAGGTTTCCTATATTCCAGGTTCTGAGTATAGGATGTCCGTCAAGGTTCTCGAGACGATATGCTCCAGTATTGACCACTTGTGTGATTTTGTATGGTCCTTCCCATTTTGGGTCGAGCTTACCAATGGGGCGCGAGGCTTCAGCTTTTCGGAGGACTAAATCTCCCACTTGGAAAGACCGAGGACGGACCTTTGAATTGTATGCTTTGGCCATTCGTGTTTTGTACATCTGTTGTCGGATGCATGCGACCTCTCGTAGCTCATCTACGAGGTTGAGACTGCCCCGTATAGCTTCTTCGTTAGCTGCGGGATCATAGTTGGTGATTCGCCAAGATGGTTCGCTGATTTCAACGGGTGCGATAGCCTCTGTGCCGAAAGCCATATTAAAAGGTGATTGTCCGGTTGCTGCTCATGGGGTTGTTCGATAAGCCCATAAGGCGCTAGGCAATTCCTCCACCTACTTCCCTTTGGCACTTCCAAGCCTTGTTTTAAGGTGTTGGAGTATGGTGCGATTCGTGACCTCCGTCTGGCCGTTAGCCTGTGGATTGGCTACGGATGTGAAGAACTGTTTGATGTCTAAGCCGAGGCACCAATTCTTCACTTTGTCATCACAAAATTGGGTTCCATTATCTGAAATAATGGAACGTGGGATTCCAAAGCGACACACAATATTCTTCCCTAGGAATTGGATGATCTCTTCTTCTCGGATGCGTGCTAAGGGTTCAGCCTCCACCCATTTTGTGAAGTAATCTACGGCTAAAATGAGGAACTTTCTCCCTCCCGTGGCGGGCGGGAATGGTCCGACTAAGTCCATCCTCCATTGGGCGAATGGGATGGGGCTATCAATCGGTTGCATTAATGTCGCTGGCAGGTGAGCGATGTTGGCATGCTCTTGGCAGGGCTTACACCTCTGGACTAATTTTTTTGCGTCTTCGTGCATCGTTGGCCAGTAGTAACCTTGCCTCAATAGTTTGAGAGCCAAGTTTCTACCGCTCAAATGATTGCCGAAAATGCCTTCATGTACTTCTCAAACTACGTAATTTGCTGTAGTTGGGTCGGGGCACTTGAGATAGGGGAATGAGAATCCTCGTTTGTAAAGTTCTTCTCCCACTATTATGAAGCGAGCGGCTCTCAATTTTAACTTCCGTGCCTGGGTGATATCAGTTGGAAGTTCTCCCTTCTTGAGATACTTTATGATTGGAGTGAACTAGCACGGTTCGTCCTCCTTGTTGTAATGCACTTCATCGGTTGAAGTTATGTCCGGCTGAGGCGAGGTCAGAAACCTCACCTTTCGACTTCCAATGCTTGCCATGGAGATTCCAAGCCTAGCTAATTTGTCCGCATGAATGTTACTGGAGCGAGGTACTTGTCTTATTTCGTAGCTCTCGAATTTGGGTAACAGAGTGTGTGTGAGAGCCAAATATTTGGCCATGGATTCTTCTTTGGCCTCGTAAGTTCCGAGTACTTGGTTAACGACGAGCTAAGAATCGCTTTGGATTATGAGCTTACGCGCTCCGGCTGCTAAGGGGAGGCGGATTCCAGCTATCAATGCTTCATATTCAGCGACATTGTTTGAGGCTGTGAATTCAAATCGTTGAGCATATTCGAATTCATCTCCGTTGGGGTTCGTTAGTACGATACCCGCGCCACCTCCTGTGGCTGTGGAAGATCCATCAACGGTGACAGACCAAGCAGGGAGGGATGTGCTCTCTTCTACTAAGGTCATTTCTACCAAGAAGTCAGCCAATACTTGTGCGCTATCAAGGCGGGGTTTGAATTCTACCCCATATTCCCTCAGCTCTATTGCCCATTTCGTTAACCGCCCGGACGTCTCGGGACTCCTTAGTATCTGCTTCAGGGGGTAATTGGTGAGAACCACCACTTGATGTGATTGGAAGTAAGGTCGGAGCTTCCGAGTTGCGTTGATGAGGACGAGAGCGAGCTTCTCCATATTGGTATATGGTTGTACGGCTCCTTGGAGGGCGCGACTTATGTAGTATATAGGCTGGTGGCCTTTTCCTCCATCTCGGATAAAGACTGCGCTGATGGCGTCAGCTGAGGTAGCTAAGTACAGGAGGAGGGTGTGTCCGGGCTGAGGTTTTGTGAGCAGGGGTGGTGATGCGAGATATAACTTCAGCTCGACGAAAGCCTTTCGACAAGCTTCATCCCATTCAAACTTTTTTCCTCCCCTTAAAATCTTGAAGAAAGGGAGAGCCTTGTCCGCTGATCTTGAAATGAACCTGTTTAAAGATTTTAGGCAGCCGTTCAGCTGTTGGACTTTCTTGATCGATGATGGTGGAGCCATGGAGGTGATGGCTTCTATTTTCGTGGGATTAGCTTCGATTCCTCGTTGCGAAATCATATATCCCAAAAAATTTCCTCCCCAAACTCCGAACGAACATTTGAGGGGGTTGAGTTTCATCTTGTATTTTCGCAGGATGGCGAAACACTGATCCAAATCGGTTAAGTGGTCCGAGACCTTGATACTTTTGATGAGCATGTCGTCGATGTACACCTCCATGTTATTGCCGATTTGATCTGCGAACATTGCGTTCACTAGACGTTGGTAAGTGGCTCCCGCATTTTTTAGTCCGAAAGGCATGACTTGGTAGCAGTAGATGCCTTGATCTGTAACGAAGCTGGCCCTCTCTTGATCTTCTGGGGCGAGCAAAATTTGATTGTATCCTTGATATGCGTCAAGAAAGCTGAGGAGCTCGCATTCTGAGGTCGAATCGATGAGTTGGTTGATTCTCGGTAAAGGAAAGGGGTCCTTCGGACAAGCTCTGTTGAGGTCAGTGAAGTCCACGCATAACCTCCACTTGCCACCGGGCTTGGGAACGAGTACTACGTTCGACAACCATTCAGGATACTTAACTGGTCGTATATGACCTGCCTCTAGAAGTTTTGCCACTTCCGCCTTGATGTGTTTGTTGCGTTCGGGACCAAATGTCCGCTTCATTTGTTTGATCGGGTCAACCTTTTGTCGACGTTGAGCCGATGTAGAGCTACCTGAGGGGGAATGCCCGACAAATCTTGGGCTTTCCAAGCGAACACATCTCCATTGTGTCGTAGGAATTTGATTAGTTGCTGCTCCATCTCTGGATCTAGATCGGATCTGATGCGTAGGAGCTTGGAATCATCTCCAGGTGTGAGCTCTATGAGCTTAAGCTCTTCGACAGCCGCTAGCTTGATGCTATCGTCAGGTACACTGATGAGGATTTCTCTATCGTCCTCGATGATCGCGTTGGCCCATTTCCGTTTGTCGGGTTTTTGGGTGTCGTCTCCCCTTCCGGACGGTTTGGGCTTCTTGGATGGTTCTCGTAGGGCTCTTGCATAGCACTCTCGATCGAGACGTCTATCTCCAAGTACTTTCCCCATTCCATAAGGAGTGGGGAATTTTCACTTTTGATGGTATGAGGAAGGCACTGACTTGAATGTATGGATTGTTGGCCTCCCTAGGATGATGTTGTAGGGGGACGGCTTGTCGACGATGAGGAATTTGATCATCTTGGTAATTCGACAAGGGTTGTCCCCTAAGGAGATGGGCAACTCCACTTCTCCAATGGATAAAACGCCCTCCCCAGTCAATCTTTTTAGCGGTGTAGTGGTGGGGCTAAATCGGGCGTTATCTATTGCCAGCTGGTTGAATGTATGGAGATACATGATGTCTGCTGAGCTTCCACCGTCCACTAATATCTTCTTAACTAAAAAGTTGGCCACCGATGCTGTTACTACCAGCGCATCGACGTGGTCTTCGTCTGGGACTTCAAGGTCCGAGGATTTGAAGATTATGCTATGATCAGGTCTTCGTATCTGATAGATAGATGCGCATGAAGACGCATGATTTTGACTCATACGTGCTGATCGAGCGAGGGTGCGTCTCGCATTTTGTGAGTCGCCACCCGCTGGTCCTCCGGAGATAAAGGCAATGACTCCCCGGGTGGGTTGATTATCATTGTTATCTTGTTCGCCCCGATGACCCCCCTCCTCTCGTCATTGCGGTTGATCTCGGTTGCTATCTCGGCGTGGTAGTTCATCACGGTGCTTGTTTCGAGGCTTGTCGATGTATTCGCCTAAGTGGCCCTGCTTGATCAACTTCTCGATTTCTACTTTGAGTTGTGCACATTCCTCGGTAGTATGTCCTCTATCCTTATGGAATCGACAGTAGCGATCCGATTTTTCTCGTTTCAGATTTGGCTGCATTGGGCGTGGAGTTTGTGCTAGACTTCTTTGTTCTATCACATGAAGGATTTATGTGAGGCGAGTGTTTAGCGGAGTGAACCGATTGTAGGAGGAAGATGATTGGCCTTAAGGTGGGAGTGGTGGACGTCGATCATCTCCCCTTCTAACGTCCTGTCGGTCATCTTCCGCTTGGGAGGAGCATGGGTAGAGGCTTCCTCTATTCGTACGTATTTCTCGGCTTGGTTCAGCAATTCCTCTAGATTGCATGGAGGCCTTCCGGCAATAGATTCTTTGAACCTACCCGGCTTCAAGTTTTGTTGCATGATCCCGGAGAGCATGTCTTGTCCTACGCTTGGGACTTCGTGGACGGCTTCCACAAAACGCTTGATGTAGTTGCGGAGCGTTTCGTTGTCTCTCTGTACTACAGAGAAAAGGTGGGCTGGGGTCTTGGCATATTGTTTGTTGATGGCGAATTGATTGGTGAAGCGTGTTGACAATCGAGCGAAGGTGTCGATCGATCCTGTAGGTAGAGAGTTGAACCAATTCATGGCCCGCTTGGAGAGAGTGGTGTGGAACATTTTGCACATCGCGACATCTGTTATGCCATACAAATCTGCCATGGCGTGAAATTTTTCTTTATGTTCTAGTGGATCGGTGGTCCCTTCAAATTGAGGTAACCCCGAGATCTTCACTCCTTGAGGTAATACCTCGTTGAGGATGTCCATGGTGAAATGACTGCGTCTTACTGGGGCGGGCATTCTTCCGCCAATTGGATTGTTCAATTGGTGGAAGGAAATTTGGCGAGACATTCTGCTTTTTACCTCGCCTTCTCCCTCATTAAAGAGAAGGACTCTCCGTTGGGGTGAGCGCTGACGTTGCTGTCTGGGCTGTGCCCCTCTGTGATTGGTGGATAGTTGCACTCGGGACCGTGGGTCCGAGGTGAAGGAGGAGACACTTATTTGGTTCTGGACTGGCGGTGGTGCTATAGGTGGCACCACAGGTGGAGCAGTTGCTCCCATGGTGGCGATATATTGGGTCACGGCCTCTGTGGCGGCGCGAGTTGAGGCTTCTGCTATCATGCGTTGGAGCGCATCCTCGGTTATCTGAACCGTTCGGGGAGCATGGAGTGGCGGATCGGCGAGTGGTGGGTCCCGAGGGGGGATACCTGAACCTCGCAAGGCGGATCCGGAGCACGTGGAGGAGGTGGCAAGCCAGAGCCTCCGCGGATTGGGAGGTTACTAGCTGTGTCATTTTCTCTCCGAGCGGATGCCTCAGGAGGATCTTGCTGGCTATGTGATCTGGTTTGCATCGTTCCCACAGACGACGCCAAAATGATGATGTCATTACTTTGATCACCTATAGTAGGGTAATAAATGAGCTAGGGTAGCGAAAGCGGATCAGTAGCTAGCAACTTGATGATCCTGAGATCCCTGCGAAATGAACACACGTGAACTAAGCTGGGGGTTGATCCGGCGGAAACCCCTCCGACGCTCCAGTCAGATGTACGGATAGTGGAGATGGTGGAGAGAATAAAACTCTAGATTACTTGTGCATCATAAAACGTACCTTAACAAATGAGTAAAAACCTCTATTTATATGTCGTTGATTGGGTTGAGTTTACTTTGTTGGGCTCAAGCCTTATTTTGAAGGTGCTTGGGCTTTCGTGTAGTGGGCCCAATTATTAGATAAATTAGGGGCCCATTGGGTCGGCCCAATTAGGTATATCAGATACATTTAAATATATACTTGCGGTAGAATTATCGATGTGGAATTACGGAATTGGTGGCAACCAATTGGACACCACCATCTCCACTGTGACAGTAGGAAAGGGTGGAAGGTATACTGAGATAATCTCGATGCCATTAATGAAAGCATAGGTGTTTTTGGAGGAAGAAGAAGGGGAAGGGGAGAAGATAATGTTGAAGGGGTGGTGATTCTGGTGTGTGATGATGATGCAGAATTCCTTAACAAAAGTAGTGAGAGAAAGAGCACGTGCAGTAATGGAGGCGCTGAAGTTGGAGAGTAGGGTGTAAGGGCCGGCTTCAACAGTGCATATATAATTCGTGGATCGAATTATAATTTTAAAAATTTTTAAGCAGACAAAAATAATATATTTTTTTAAGAAAAAAGAAAAAAAATAGATCTCAATTAGACTCGTCTTCTTCCCCGAATTTCCTCCTCCTACAGCCGCCCCTTTCCGACGAGAAATAAGGGTGGTGGCCTGTTTAAAGGTAGATTCTATGGGGCAAACATTTTCCGGCGAAATCGATGGTGGGCGATTTCTAAATGTGGGGTCTGGTTCGATGTAGATTCGACGCGGAAAATCATTTTTCGGACAAATTGAACAGTAACACTTCGCTTCTAGCGAGTTGTGAGGAATGATTACTGAAAAATTATAAAAATCTAAGGATATGAATGTTTTGGGGAGGATATGAGTGAAGAATAATTCAAAAAAAGGGAAAAAGAACAATAGCTCATTCTTTTTTCACACTGTTTTTTTTTTAAAGAGTTTTCTTTTAATAAGATTTTTCTGTGTGTTGGAGAAGATGGTTTTGGGTTTTGTTCGAATTTCTTTTGTGCCATTTTTTTTCTTCTACAATTTCATGTTTCTTTGGTAGGGCAAATTAGTCATTGTAGAAAAGTCAACACCTATTTTTAACGAAGCTGCAATGTGCTTCGTATAAAATAACGTAGGGGGTTCGTGCTAATTTTTTTAACATAGGGTTTTTTTAGTCATTCAAGATTACACAAGAGGTTCTGTGCAATTAGCTCTAACAAAATAAGTTAATGGTTATAAATATGGATAATTACCCTTTTGATCCCTATACTTGCCACCTAAAACGATTTTAATCCTTAAACTTTGAAGTTCATGAAATTAGTCCTCAATCTTACCACATTTTGATCCGGCTTCCTTCTGGCTTCCTTCTGAAGAGCAATCGATTACGAAGGTTACACTTAGGGGTGTGAACGAGCCGAGCTCGCCTCTTCTGGCAGGCTTGAGCTCGAGCTCGAGCCCAAGCTTATTTTTTTTTTTTTTTAATTATTATTTTATTATTATTAAAAATTATTTAAAAAAATACAAAATAAACAATAAATTGTAATTATATATATTTTTTTAATATTTTTTTAATATTTTATATTTTTATACATTATTTAAATAAAAAATATATATATAAAAAATAATAATTTAAGAAAAATAATAAATAAGGCTCGCGAGCCGGCTCGTGAGCTCACGAACAACTAAAAACTGGCTCGAGTTTGGCTCGTCAGAAAGCTCACGAGCTCGAGTTCGAGATCGACTTGAGTCCGAATTCGAGCGTTTTTCGAGCCGGCTCATCGTTTACCACCCCTAAGTTACACTTCCTTCTTATTTCCCATTTCGCGTCTTTGCTGATCTTTTCTCTCTAACATATGACCTTGATCATGGATATACTCGAAGGATTCAGAAATATCAAAATATATCAACCAAATATAGGGAAAATTACATTTTCGTCCTCGTACTTTACCCACTTTTTCAAAACTCTCCCTAAAAATTTTGGAGGTACAATAGTAGTCCTTAATCATGCCATTTTTTGACAGAATTGGTCCGCCGTTTATTTTTGCAGTTAAGTTGGATGAAAAATGGCATATACCTCTCACAGACCTTCAATATACAACACTACATGAAAATGGACTTTTAACAACACGCACTGCGTATTGGTAAAACAGATTTTTCATATTAAAACTTGATTGAAATTCGAAATGATATAAATTCCAAAAAAACAAAATCGATATTTATTGTTTTAAAATATTTTGAGAAATATTCTTTAAACAATTGAAACATTGTTTAAAAAACATATTGCTTTCAAAATCAAGATTTTCGGAATTCGAATGAAAACATTGTTTCAAAATAAAATAAAAATTCGATCCGAATAGGCGGGATAAGAAACCTCCATTTCAATCTTCACCCTAATTTAATAATGTAAAACTCGACAAATTGTTTCAAAATATTTTTAGAAGTACTGTCTAAAATAATAATATAATGAATTAAAACCGGAATTTCTTGAATCCAAATGAAAATTATTGTTTTAAATAAAATAAAAATCTGATCGTAATAGGCGGAGTAAGAAAACCCCGTTCCAATTTTCACCCTTATTTCATAATCTAAAACTCGATATTTGTTTTTCAAAATAAATTCAGAAATATTTATTAAAAAATCATAATATTGTCTAAAAAAATAATATTGTGTTTTAAAATCGGCATTTTTGGAAAGTGAATGAGATTATTATTTTAAAATAAAATAAAAGTTCAATCAAAGTAGGGAGCATAAGAAAACTCCTTTCAATTTTCACCCATGTTGAATGATTTAAAACTCGACATATTGTCTCACAATTTGGATTTTTTGAATTGACAAGAGGTGAAAATTGGAATGGAGATTTCTAATTCCCCAATTCCTATCTGGCTTTTTATTTTGGTTTGAAACGATATTATTTAACTGAATTCCAAAAATGCCGATTTTGGAACAATATTTAAATTTGTAGACTATATGTTGATTTTTTAAACAATATTCCCGAAACGAGTTGAGTTTTTGGAATTTACGTGATTTCGATTTTATATTAAATTTTAATTATAAATAATAATTATAAAAAATATGTTTTAACAACGCAATGTGTGTTGTTGAAAGTCCATTTTCATGTATTGTTGTAAATTGAAGGCATGTGAGAGGCACATGCCATTTTCCATCCAATTTAACAAAAATTTATGGCGGACCAATTGTGTCAAAAGTAGCATGATTAAGGACTATTATTGTAACTCCAACATGTTTAGGGACAGTTTTGAAAAAGTGGGTAAAGTATGAGGACGAAAAATGTAATTTTCCCACCAAATATACATGTATCATTGTAGAAAATATTAAAAGTCATATCCAAGAACCGATATTCTTTGAAAATTTAACATTGTATATTCTAACTATTATGTATATTTCTATAATATATAGACGTAAAATATTTTCTATTAATCTTCCACATTATCCTGCACATAGTATGCAAAGTCACATAAAAGATAATAATATGACAACTTCGAATGAGATATTCAATACTTCAAATTATCCTTACCATTGATCACACACACACACACACTGTTGAACTTTGCAAACATTCCAAAACTTTTTTATGTATTGGTGGCTTCTTAGAAGCGATGAAAACTTTCAAGATTTAACCTTGTTCTTCGTGTTCTTGGGACGACATTTCTTCCGAGCATGTTTGGTAGATATGTAAAAAAAAATTGGGTGGAATCTAGGTTATTTTACACAAAGAGAGGCGATTTTGTTTTTACACAAAAGAAAAACGATTTTTATTCCAACAATTGGGAGTATCTTGACCATGGCTTGTACATTTCCACTTAATATTAGGTTATGTTTGACAAAATTAAGCACTGAACACTGAATGCTGAATACATGTCTGGATCATGAAAATCAGTGTCGAAATGTTGAATGTTGAACGTTAAAGTTTGTTTGATAACTGAAAAATATTGTATTTGAATAATGTAAGTTGACTATATTAGTTGATTCGTCCGAATATGTTGGTGGACCTTCTAGATCCGAATATGCTTATGGATCTTCTAGATTCTGCAAATAAGAACACAGAAGAAGAGAACCGGGCTGATGCCGGAGTTAGCACTCCGACGGCCAAGTCAGTATATCTTTAACAAGAGATTTTGAAGAATAAATTATATATTTTCTAACTTTGTTTTTTAAGAGATCATGCTTAATTGAATTAATTTCTTACTATTTATAGGAGAGGCTTCTGAGAACGGACTCCAAATACGGATTCCACTTCTATTTTAGTTGTCACCTCAAAAATATTCCAGAGTTCCAAATGACTTATTAAATTAAAATTACCTGTCTTCTCAGTGAACAGTGTTATGAACAGTGTTGTGAGCTGCTTATTCACTAGACTGCATATTCTCTGAACTCCTTTGACATTTGAGGAGGGGGATATTAAATGCAGGATGATTGTGTCAGATACTGCATAGATCATATCTTGCAGCTCTCGTATCTGTCCTCTCGCTACTGAGAGGGACCCCTCGCACCCACGGTCGGCTCTCGATTAGGCTTCCTATCTAGGCCCAGAACATTGATTTATCAAATCATCTAGTCTGTATATTCTCTGTGGTTCCTGACATTTGAGTAGACACGCATTAAATATAAGTCGGCGATGTTGCTTCCCTTTTCAGACAATATTCCTTCCCATCCTTTCATTTCGGCGACCGCGAACTTCCCCTTCTCTCGCCATGGAGTGGACTCTCGCAAGCTTCCCATTATTGGGCCATCATTGGGCCTTCTTTTAATGGGCCGAAATAATTAATTTTTACCGAATCAACTAGCCCCCTACTCGCGAGGACCGAGCTGAAGTCCTTCGCGAGTAAATTTTATGGCATTTAACATCGAGACCTCTGGAAAACTACAAATATATATATTTTATTATTATTTTTCTAATCAGTTAATGATAATAATAATATGTCTATTATTATTATTATTTTTTTTTTTGGTGTCGATTGCGCTTCCCAAAGTCGCGACTCTTCGTTCAATGAGAGCCGTCTTTTCGCCTTAAAGGCGACGTATGGACAGCCCTAGGTAACTGTGCAGCCGTCTCTTCATGTCGCTGCTTTCCCCCTATAAATAACGCTCCTCTCCCTTGTGCTTCCATTTTTCTTTCTGCCATTTCTTCCTTTCTCCGGCGTCTGCTCTTTCCTCCTCCGGCGATTATTCCGGCCTTCCTTTTTCCCTCAGGTACATCTACTCCTTTTTGTTGTTTTGTATTACTCCCTTCCTCAAATATCTATGGCTTCCTCTTCTTCTTCATCCGGAGAGGCCCCTTCTCCGTCTTCCACGGTTGGCCTTTCACGTGCCGCCGTGGACCCTCCTCCGCCCTCCACGGTTGGCCCCTCACGCGCCGCCGTGTCGAAGAGAAAAAAGAAGGTGCTTTCCAAAATGCGTGGTAAATCATCCTCTCGCAGGGCAAGGGAGGCAGAAGAATCTGTTCCTCCCCTGTCTCAAGGTCGCGGGATCATATGCGAACCTAAATCGAGAGAGCCTACTGTACATATTCCCTCCGTCCCTCTTAAATCCATCCTCACTGCCGATGACATAGCCGACCTTCTCATTCGGCAAGGTCTGGATGTGTCTTATGACATAGCCCTTCCGGATCCTACCCAAGACTCCCTACATCCTCCTCTCGGTTTTAGCACTTGGTACCTAGATCAATTTCTTGCGGGCTTATCCCTTCCCATTCATCCTTTCTTTTTTGCAGTGGCAAGTAAATACAAAGTCCCCCTTAACCAATTTCTCCCCAATTCTATTAAATTTGTGTCCGCCTTTTTTATGGTTTGTCTCGAAGCAGGCCTCAACCCGACCGGTGATCTTTTTCATTCAGCATTTGTTATAAACCACTCCCGTTCGGGTTTTTTCCATTTAACTTCTCGCCCGCGGTTGGGACTTTTCAGCGGGTTGTCCAACAAAGTTCAAAATTGGCCCCAAAGATTTTTCTTTGTGCGCCCCCCTTTCCCAGAGGTTTTTCCTACTTTATTTTTGTTAGATTCCCCGACACCCGTGGCGGTGTCGGAAGGCTGTAAACCGTTCCTTGCTCATTTGGCAGCTCGCGCCCCTCCCGAGTGATGGGATGTCGAGAAATTGATTGCTACTCCCCCTCTTTTTACTCGCTCGGGACTTTGGTCAATGTCCTGCCCTGACTCTCGCTCGCTCGGTACTTTTATCCCCTTCATATTCATTTAGTTAACTCATCATTCATTTATATAACATTGTTCTGTGTCTAGGCGAGATGATGCGAGAAGCAATGAAAGCGGCTCTTGCCAAACAACGCGCACAGTCTTCCTCTCGCCAAATTTCTGAATCCACCAGCCATGCTCCTTCAGCTCGCCAACCTTCCCCGGACCGGGCCGTGACTAGCGCAGCTCCGGGAGCTTCTTCTGTTCCTCCGCGAGCCGCCACATGGGAACCAGTTATCGAGTTGGGCAGCGAGAATACTGCCCCAGGTACGCCTGATCTCTCGATTTCTGCTGAGAGAACTCCAGGTGTGAGGAGCCCAAAGTCCCTGTGTATGCCTGAGAATGAAGAAACTTCTCTCGCCTCGCGTCCGAGAAGGTGGTTTCCTGTCGTCCTACCATCCTGATATTCCTATGGAGGACCTGCTACTGCATTTTGACCAGCTGAGGTGTGTTGAGGATGCTCAGGCTCTCGAGCGGCTGTCTCCCGAGCAGAAACATGCTCGCGTACTGTTTCACGCTTCTCAGGTAAAATGGCAGTCCCTATGTTTTATTGCCTCATTTACCTAATTTGTTTTGCTCCTTACTTAGACCTTTTTGTTTTAATTAAAAATATTTATTATTTGCCAGATGAACGTGCTTTTAGCTCATGGCTTTGGTGCCGACGAGTCATCTCGCCAAGCTGAAGTAGATCGCCTCAAAAGGGAGGTAAACGAGAAGTCAGTGGAGGTGGTCCAACTGCGAGATTATGCTCGCCAGCTGAAGCAAGCTAAGGAGACCTCGGATGAGAAGGTTCAAATGGAGGCCGATAAATATCGGGAGATGAAGTCAATCCTTGAGCGTAAGGTTAGGAGATTGGAGGCGGAGAAAGAACAGACGATGGCCGTGGCTCGCGAGACCACGAAGAATATGGAGATAGAGTGCATACGAGCCGTGGCGCATGAGAGGGCGAAAGGGCTGTACGAAACACTCTGCTCGCCCAGCGGGCAACACTTTTTAAGCAAGTATCGCGAGGCGCTAATCAACAACTATCCCCTATCGATGCACTTTGCCTCCAAAGCTGCTTCCATAGGGGTTGGTTACTTCGAACATGGGGTTCGTTTGTATGCGGAAAGGAACGGCTATCCCGACCCCACTGAAGTCATAGGTTACTTGCTCGACCAGTTGGGTGATGAGATTCCCGGATGGGAAGGCAATCCTGAAGAGCCGCTCGACCATGATTGGTGGTCCCGGGTTTTAGAAGAGATGCTTGCTTCCTTGAACCGTTATGCATCTCACGCTCCCTCTACGGTGGCTTTAATGGATTCGGGTCATCCTTTCGTCCCAGATCCTCCCTCTGCCTCAGCACCTGCTCTCGCAAGCTCTGGTCCAAACGAGCCCCCAATTGCTACGGATGCTGCTCCTGATTTTTAAAATCATGTCTTTTTATTTGTAATTTCACTATCTTCCGATATTCAAAAACTCTTGTTTGACTCTTGTTTTTCTTTCGCTTTTATTTCTATTGCTGTTGTTTTCTTTCGGATAGTTTATTTGAAGCTATGTTTTGTGCGAGATCCTTGCGTTTTTATTTTTCATTATGTATTTCATCTTTTATCGAGAGCTTTTGAACTCGCGTTTATTTGTCCAGTATCCATGATCCTTGAATTCTATCAAGGATCATTTTGAGGCTCTCGTAGCCTTAATGATCCTGGAATTCCTCCCATGATGTTTCTGAGCATGTGCTCTCGCAACCTTTATGATCCTTGAATTCAATCAAGGATCTTTCTGAGCACGTGCTCTCGCCGCTTTAATGATCCTTGAATTCTACCAAGGATCTTTCTGAGCATATGCTCTCGCAGCCTTTATGATCCTTGAATTCTACCAAGGATCTTTCTGAGCATATGCTCTCGCAGCCTTTATGATCCTTGAATTCTGCCAAGGATCTTTCTGAGCATGTGCTCTCGCAACCTTAATGATCCTTGAATTCTATCAAGGATTTTTCTGAGGTCAGCTGTGCTTTTCATGCAAGTATATCAAAAAAGGAGGGCCTTTCATATCGTGTTGTTACGAGGAAAATTGTTCGTCTCTTTTATGCGAGACGAACTACAATATGAGCCCTATATCTACACAAAATATAAGTTTCCAAAAAAAAAACGGGACCTTCTACCGTATCCCTTGTTTCATACATAATATTTTTTTAAATGACAAATATTCCATGCCCGCGCGACCTGCTTTCCTGACATATCGCACAGCCTATATGCTCCTCCCGCGAGAACTTTTTCCACCTTATATGGTCCTTCCCATTTCTCCATTAAATTACCCACCTGCTTTAGGGCATCTGCCTGTTTGAGGACCAAGTCCCCTATTTGAAATGCTCTTGCTTTTACCCTTTTATCGTATGCAGCCTTGATCCTCGCTTTACTTGCCTCCATTCTGCGCATAGCATCCTCCTGTTTTTCCAATATTAAATCCAAGTTTTCTCGTAAGCGTTGATTACTAGCCACTTGTTGGAAGTTCATAATTCTGCTTGATGGCATTCCTACTTCGACAGGGGTCACTGCTTCAGATCCATATACTAGTGAGAAAGGGCTATCTCCCGTTGATTCCTTCCGTGTTGTTCGGTATGCCCACAAGACCGCATGCAACTCCTCCACCCAATTTCCCTTCGCTTTTTCTAATCGTTTTTTTATCCCCTCGAGTAATATACGGTTAATTACTTCGACCTGGCCATTCGCCTGCGGGTGTGCCACCGCTGCAAATCGGTGTGCTATCCCCAAACCCTCACACCATTCACGTATCTTCTTAGAATTGAACTGTGTGCCGTTGTCCGAGATGATGTTTTTTGGTAACCCATACCGACAACAAATATTCTGCCATAGGAACTTCATAATTTCGGTATCCGTGATTTTAGCGACCGCGACGGCCTCGACCCACTTGCTAAAGTAGTCTACTGCAACTACCAAGAATTTTCTTTGACCACTAGCGAGCGGTAAAGGCCCCACAATATCAATCCCCCATTGTGCGAATGGGTGCGGAGATGTGATGATCGTCATGTCCTCTCCCGGAACATGGATTAACGGCCCATGTCTCTGACACTTGTTGCATTTCTGGACAAACTGCATTGCGTCCTTTCTCATAGTTGGCCAAAAGTATCCGCTCCTCAGAACCCGTGTTATTAAGGCTCTTCCCCCTGCATGATCGCCACATCATCCTTCATGGATCTCTCGCAACACATACTGACCCTCTCGCATGTCAAGGCACCGTAGATGCGGTCTTGTATATCCTCTCTTATATAGGATATTCCCGTCAAGACAAAAATGCTTTGCTCGCTGGTTCAGTCTCGTTATCTCTTGCGAACTCCCTTGACTTTTACCACTCAGATGATTTTTTATTTATGTTCGCCAATCCGGCACCCCCATCATTCCCAAGATTTCATGTCCCACCTTCAACGAGGGCTCTCCTATGATTATCTGAATCCTTCGCGACTCGCACCCCATATCCATGCTTCCTATTTTGGCCAGAAAATCTGCTCTCGTATTTTCCTCTCTCGGGATTTGCTTCAAATCTACCCCTTCAAATTCCTCCATAAGGGATCGCGCCATCTCGCAGTAACTATTCATTCGGCTGTCCTCGGTTTCGAACTCTCCTTTTATTTGCTGAACTATCAACTGTGAGTCCGAAAAGATAGTCACTCTTCTTGCACCTGCTATCGCTGCCAATTTCATACCCTGTATCACTGCCTCGTACTCTGCCTCGTTATTGGAAGCTCGAAATGGTAATTTGATCGCATACTCTGCTTCCTCGCTCTCGCCTGCTTTGTGTAACACCACTCCTGCCCCGCTTCCCATTGAATTAGAAGCGCCATCCACAAATAACCTCCATTGTGCCACCTCAGTTACCCTTGTAGTTTCTTGCAAGAAATCCGCTAAAGCTTGGCCCTTGATTGCTAACCGCGGTTCATATTCTATGTCGAATTGTCCTAACTCGACTGCCCATTTCACCATCCTTCCCGAAACATCAATCCTTCCCAGCACCGTCTTCATTGGGTGGTTAGTCCGGACTACTATGGTATGCGACAGAAAATATGGCCGCAACTTTCTCGCTGTAGTTACTAGTGCCAGCCCGATTTTCTCGATCTCGGTGTACCGCTCCTCCGCCCCTCGCAATAACCTACTCGCATAATATACTGGATTATGTTTTCCCTCCTCCCGAATGAGGACCGAACTTACTGAATATTCGCCTACGGAGAGGTATACGTACAACTTCTCTCCCGCTTTGGGCTTGGTTAACAACGGCAGCTGAGCGAGAAGCCTTTTCAGCTGGGCGAAAGCGACCTCCGATTCCTCTGTCCATCTGAACTCGGCACCTTTTCTCAATATCTTGAAGAAAGGGTAACTCGCCTCACCAGATCTGGATATGAATCTGCTTAAAGGTGTGATCCTTCCTGCCAGTGTCTGAACCTCCTTAATGCTCCTGGGTGCTTTCATGTTGATGACCGCCTGAACCTTCTCTGGATTCACCTCTACCCCCCTTTCGGTGACCATGTAACCGAGGAACTTGCCTGTTCGGACCCCGAAAGCACATTTATTTGGGTTGAGCTTCATTCCATACTATCGTAAGGTATGGAAAGTTTCTTCCAGATCTTCTAAGTGCGTTCTTACTTCTTTGATCTTTACCAGCATATCATCCACATATATCTCCATGTTTCTTCCCAGCTGTGTTCGGAACATTCGGTCCATCAACCGTTGATAAGTTGCGCCCGCATTCTTCACGCCGAAGGGCATCACCGTATAACAGTATGTGCCTGTTGATGTGATAAAGCTTACTTTGGCCTGATCCTCTCGATCCAGAGGTATCTGGTGGTAACCTTGGGATGCGTCCATCATACTCAGCATTTCACATCATGCTGTTGAGTCTACGAGTTGGTCGATTCGGGGGAGGGGGTAATAATCTTTAGGGCATGCCTTATTGAGATCTCGAAAGTCAATACACATTCTCCACTTATTCACTCCCTTCTTTACCAGTTCTGCGTTGGACAACCAGGTGAGAAATCGTATCTCCCGAATTTGACCTGCCATCAACAACTTTTGTACTTCCTCATGGATTATTCTATCTTTTTCAGCTCCAAAATGCCTTCTTTTCTGTTTGACTGGTTTGGTCCCCGTTTTGACATTCAACTTGTGAACAGCTAAGCGACTGTCGATTCCCCCCAAATCCTTTGACGAGAATGCGAACACATCCAGATTGTTGCGCAAGAACTCTATTAATTGTTCTGCCATTGTGGGATCCATCTCTCTCCCGATTCTAGTTGTGCGACTAGCGTCCTTCTCGCAAAGCTGCACAATCATCAACTCCTCCATGGGTCGCATGTGACTGTCCTCCTTCTCGGGGTCGATTTTGGGACGAGGCTCATCCTTTTCCATCATGTCAGCTCGCCCGCTATGAATGGTATCTATCCTCCCAGTTCGTCTTAACGCATCGTAATAACACCTTCTCGCGGTCTCTTGATCTCCTCGCACCTCTCCGATCTGATCTCCCATGGGAAACTTTAACTTCATATGGTAAGTGGATACCACGGCTCGAAATAATTTCATGGACGGTCGACCAAGTATCATGTTGTATGTGGAAGGGACATCCAACACTAGGAAATTTATCGACCTAGTAGCTCGAACAGGCTCCATACCCAATGATATGGGCAGGCAGACCTCTCCTAGGGCCTGAACCGTCTCGCCCGAGAATCCCATTAAGCTGGTCTCCACATACTTCAGCTCAAAATTCATATTCATTTGCTTAAAACAACTATAGAAAATGACGTCCGCAGAACTCCCCGTGTCAACTAGTATCCGCGCAATATCGAAATTGGCCACCATGGCTGTGATCACTAAAGCATCGGTGTGTGGCTGTTGTATCCCCTCTTCGTCTACCCGCCCAAACATGATAGGAGGGACTTGCGACACCCTTTGCACCTCTGCGAGCTGTGACTCCATCTCATATAATACTTGTAAGTTCGCTCGACTTGCCAGGTCGGCAGCTTCGACTTCTCCGAAAAGCTCTTCAGTTTCCCTTAATTGTCTCAGATGGGCCCTCCGAGCCCTATTTAAATCACCTCCTGAAGGTCCTCCATGTATCATGTGGATAAACCCTCCTGCTGAGGGTTGGTCCTTCCTCTCGCCGGTCTTATCTCGAACATTCTCCGGTCGGTTAGCAACAGGCCGAGTATGCGGGGCCAATGTGCTCGCTGGAGACTGTCCGGGTTTGACAAATTCGGGCAAGTTTTTCACCCGAATCAGCCTCTCTATCTCGTCTCTAAGATGCTGACATTCGTTCGTAGTATGTCCATAATCATTATGAAAACGACAAAAACTACCCGCGACCGGATTCTTCTTGGGAACCTCGGAATAGGTGCGAGGCCATTTCAACTTGGGATGGTTCTCGATGGCCATCAAGATCTCAGCAGGAGGCGCAACCAATGAGACATAATTCTCGAATCGAGGGCCCACTCTTCCTTCCACCAATCCTTCATTTTTGGCCGGACGGATAGGTCTTTGCACTTTCTCTTCTCGCCTTTCCTTTCTTTTGTCCATTCCTTTGTCTATGGCCTTGCCCTGCTCGGCTTCCTCAGCATTCATATACCGTTCCGCCTTTCTTAATAAATCGTTAAATGAAAGAGGCGGCTTTTTGGATATAGAGGTGAAGAAATCTCCAAGCCGTAATCCTTGGGCTAAGGCATTGATCAGGACCTCCTCTGAAGTTATTGGTACTTCCAAAGTGGCTGTTATAAAACGCTTAATGAAACTTCGTAGATGTTCTCCTTCTCGCTGCTTGACCGCGAAGAGGGTCAAAGTACTCCTCTTCTGTTTTTTGGAGCTCGCAAAATGATCGAGGAAAACAGAGGCGAGTTGATCAAAACTACCTATTGAGGCGGGCCGGAGCTGACTGAACCATGCTTGAGCGGGTCCCGCCAAAGTAGTAGTGAATACCCTGCATTTTACTCCTTCCGAAAAACGATGTAGGTCTGACGTGTTGTTAAATCTGCATAGATGCTCGCTAGGATCCGTGGTCCCCAGATATTCGTACGTGACTGGTCGGAATGAACCGGGAAGTTCATCATTCAATATTTGTGCAGTAAACGGGCTCGTTTTGGTCTGGACATGCTCTCGCGACTTCTCCAGAGCGAGCGCTGCGTTCAGTGACTCTCGCTCCAGAGCAGGCTCCTCTTCGGACCTGTCCGTGTATTTCAAACGTCTTTTTGTGGGCGGCAACCCCTCTCGCTCTCTTCTTTCACTCGGCGACCCACTTTGAACTACTGCTGTAAGGAGAGCCTGGAGTGACTCCATGGTTATAGTTACCGTAGGTCCGGCAGCTGCAGGATCCGGAGTGTGCAAAGCCTCTACCTGACGAGCAGATGTGTTTCCTGGGTAAAGTCCTTGTAAATCAGGACAAGGTGCTGGACTAATTTCGGATTCTGTCGGATCAGGCTGACCAGTCCTTTCGATTGGGGTATCCATTTTCAGATTTGTTTTGGTCTTGAAAGAAGGAGAAAATGATTTTGGAAGGAAGAAAAGGATGCCTTTGAAAGGGTTTTTGGCTATTTATATTTAATAAGTTCCCACAGACGGCGCCATTTGATTCGTCCGAATATGTTGGTGGACCTTCTAGATCCGAATATGCTTATGGATCTTCTAGATTCTGCAAATAAGAACACAGAAGAAGAGAACCGGGCTGATGCCGGAGTTAGCACTCCGACGGCCAAGTCAGTATATCTTTAACAAGAGATTTTGAAGAATAAATTATATATTTTCTGACTTTGTTTTTTAAGAGATCATGCTTAGTTGAATTAATTTCTTTCTATTTATAGGAGAGGCTTCTGAGAACGGACTCCAAATACGGATTTCACTTCTATTTTAGTTGTCACCTCAAAAATATTCCAGACTTCCAAATGATTTATTAAATTAAAATTACCTGTCTTCTCAGTGAACAGTGTTATGAACAGTGTTGTGAGTTGCTTATTCCCTAGACTGCATATTCTCTGAACTCCTTTGACATTTGAGGAGGGGGATATTAAATGCAGGATGATTATGTCAGATACTGCATAGATCATATCTTGCAGCTCTCGTATCTGTCCTCTCGCTACTGAGAGGGACCCCTCGCACCCACGGTCGGCTCTCGATTAGGCTTCCTAGCTAGGCCCAGAACATTGATTTATCAAATCATCTAGTCTGTATATTCTCTGTGGTTCCTGACATTTGAGTAGACACGCATTAAATATAAGTCGGCGATGTTGCTTCCCTTTTCAGACAATATTCCTTCCCATCCTTTCATTTCGGCGACCGCGAACTTCCCCTTCTCTCGCCATGGAGTGGACTCTCGCAAGCTTCCCATTATTGGGCCATCATTGGGCCTTCTTTTAATGGGCCGAAATAATTAATTTTTACCGAATCATTAGTCCTCATAATTATTGAACATATATTTATATTGAACAAAATTATCAATAATATCTAAATAAAATTTTAATTATGACCCTTGCAATTATTATTTTGTTAAATTTACTTTGAAAAAAATTAAATAGTGTAAATCTAAAATATGTATTTCTGAAAAATATATTAAAGTAAACTTCTAATTTTAAAATTTCACTAGAAACACATAATCGATAAAATTAGTTAAAAAGTATGAAAATTAAGTTTCACTATACCAACAGTAGTAGGATAAGTCTCTGAGAAATCATATTTATATAGCCCTCAATATGTGATCAACTTGTTTTGATAAAAATAAATATGTCTGAATAAATCTAGTCCTAATTATGAAAAATATATAAAAGTGTAATTTTCGAATATAATTCATTATATTTAATTAAAAATATCTGATAGATAAAAGAAAAGAAAAGAAAATTGAATTCTTAATTGAAGGACAAATTTTTGGGACCATTCACCTTCAGCTGTGCATCCTTTTAACATTTTGAGGGAAGAGAAAAAGGTGGTCGGAAATATCAAACTTTAATTATGAGAATAAATTGGTATAGAATATTGCCACTTAATGAATAAGCTCCAATTTTTTAGCTCAATCGGTTAGCATAAATTGTTCAATTCAGAGGCTTGCATCAAACACCTGACCGAATAAGAGATATAGGGGCGGCTCTGGCCCAGGGCGAGCAGGGCCCAGGCCCAGGGCCCACTTTTAAGTGGGGCCCAAAAATTATTATATTTTTTGTTATTATTTTATAATTATTTTTCTTTTCTCTTCTTCCAACCCCTATTCTCTTCATCTCTTAACTTTTTAACCCCCACTTTCCACATTAATTTTTTTGACCCAATCCATTTTGTCCATTATCTCTTCTTTTTTTCTTTTTTCACCCGATCTCTTTTGTCCCCTTACCCTTTCTCTCCCATTACATTTTTTACTCTAATTTAATTTTTCCTTTCTATCACATTTACATTTTTTTACTCTAATTTAATTTTTCTTGCACTCCTATATATTTCTCTATTGTTAGTTTCTAGATTTTGAACTTAGTTTTTGTTTTTTTCCATATTATTGGTGTTTTTGTTTCTCAAAATTAAATTATTTTTGTTAAATTAAAAAACTTTTTTCTAATACCCATTTTTATTTAATATATCCATATCTTACACACACACACACACACACACGTATATATATATATATATATATATATATATATATATATATATATATATATATATATATATATATATATATATATCGGAATTTAGGGCCTCAACTTTAAGTCTTGCCCAGGGCCTCCAATCACCCAGGACCGGCCCTGAAGAGATATAGGGTCATTAAGAGGTTATTAAGAGCTATAAAACACAACCTTACTCTAACTTGTAATATGAATAGACACCTAAAACCTTATCAGTTAAGACCCTGAAATTTCTAAATAGAGTAGCATTTAAATGTCTGCATCAATATGGTGGAAAAAGAAAAGAAACTTGGTGGAAAAGGAAAAGAAACTTCCCGGACCATCAAGAGGAGAAAACCAGCCGTCATTATTATGATGGGATTCATAAAATATTCATATACATGCCAATTTACTAATGAATCAGTAATTTAATATTCACAAATATTAATAAATTAAATTATTATAAATTACTGTGACTAAGTTACCTTTCAATTGTACTTATTCTAATATACTCGTAGGGGCATTTTAGTCCAAAAATAATGGAAGAAATCATACTAAGATTCATCATTTTATAAGAAGTATAGATATAGATGTATGTGTGTATGTATATATATTTCATTGCCCATTTTTGTTGTTATCAGTGAACATTGATGTTGTCGAGTTACAT
Organism: Erythranthe guttata; assembly: GCF_000504015.1. Next base: position 921,722 of record NW_012194797.1, on the reverse strand, counting down.
ATGAATCCTAAGTTGTCGAATTTATTGTCAAGTTGATAGTTCAGGGAAGTGAACGCCAAAAATTTAAATGTTTGGGGTGTAATTGTCAATATGGCAATGGTTCGGTGAGGGTGCCTGAAATTTATCCCATTAATACGTATAGAATTTAAGGGTGTAAATCGGAGGGATCGGATGGGCCGGGGATCAGCCCTTTCAGAATTTTATTTTTTTATTTTTTCGGAAGTCCAAATGAACTGCAGAAGTCAAAATTTTGTAACTGGGATTAGCCATTTCACAATATGAAACTGGTTATGACAACATAAATTGTAGGGTATCATTCTGCCAAGCTCCATAAAGCCAGTGTATAATATATAAGTTCCCCTTGTGCAGTATTAATTACTGCAAAGGAGAATATATATATATATATATATATATATATATATATATATATATATATATATATATATATATATATATATATATATATATATATATATATATATATGTATAACAGAAAGATAGAACTAGGGGTGATTAATTGAAAATAAAATAGATAAAGGATATCAGCTCAGTCTTCCAATTTTATCACACCAAAAATTCACACATTCAGTATACACCACCAGAGTACCTCAAGAAGAACAAATCTTCTTTCTCTCTCACCCCTCAAACCCTAGATTACCCAGAAAACCACAAAGGAAGAACGGATCAAGCACTCAAGCTTACCCACTCACCAAAACCCCAATTTCAGAACTCACGAAGTAGAAAATTGAGGGATTTAGGTCGTATTTAGGGTTTTCCCTGTCTTACCGTCTTCCAGCCTCCATGCTAGTATTTAAAGGGACTGAAGTCAAATAGAGCCGGTGAAGGCTGTACCGGAGAGTCAAAGTCAGCACTGTACCATGCTCTTTGACCTCCAGCCATAACTCAGTCAAAGTAGTACAAGGGAGGAAGAAGACAGAAGCAGGAGTGGCGGAGAAGAAGAGGTCAGGCTAGGGTTTCGGAATGAGAGAAGTAAGATGAGAGAAAAAAGTATTTAAGTGAGGAAATAGACGGTCCAGATTCAGCCAGAAATCCAACGGATGGATTTGCCTCAGAAATGGATTGGGCTCATTTATAAATTCTTGGGCTTAACTCAATATGGTGGTGTATATAACTGATGGCAATTGGGCTCTATGGCCCAAAACACATTTGGGCCAAAAACCAACAATTCTCCACCTTGGACCAAATGTTAATCATTAGTGAAAATTTTAAAAAAAAATTGGAAGTCATCATTGCTGATTTTTGACACACCAGTAAGAGCACACAGTTCATACAAGTATATCAAGTTGTGTTCACTCATAATACAACTTATATGCATTTAGAATAAAATGCAGTAATGTAATCACATAGACAGCACAATCTCATTCACACAGAAGAAGATTAAACAAGCTATCACAAAGAAAGCATAAATATCAAGTTACACAGACTACAAACTAGCACACAACAAGTCAAGGTTTGGAAAGAATGTTCAAGTTTTTCAAACAAGAACTGAATTTTTCAGAAGGCAGACATTTTGTTCCCATGTCAGCTGGATTGAACTCAGATGGGATTTTCTCAAGGTCAATAACCCTTTTTTCAACTACATCCCTAATGAAATGGAACTTCACATCAATGTGTTTAGTTCTGTCATGAAAAACAGGGTTTTTACACAGTTGAATGCCAGATTGACTATCAGAAAATACTACCACTTTGGAATTAAGCATATCAACTTCCAACAACAGCCCTTTAAGCCAGATGGCTTCTTTTATAGCTTCAGTAGCAGCTATATATTCAGATTCAGTAGTAGACAGAGCAACAATGTTTTGGAGTTGAGATTTCCAACTAACACAAACACCATTTAAGGTAAACACATAAGAGGTAGAGGATTTTCTATTGTCCCTATCATTGGCAAAGTTTGAGTCCACATAACCACATAGTTCAATTTCAGTTTTGCCTTTAGAAAACATCAAACCAGTATTAACAATACCTTTCAAATATCTAAGCTGCCATTTTAATGCCTCCCAATGAGGCAAACCTGGATTAGACATATATCTACTCAAGCAACTCACAGAATATGCAATGTCAGGCCTAGTACTAACCATCAAATACATAACAGACCCAATAGCATTGGCATATGGCACATTTTTCATTTCAGAGATTTCAGGTTCAGTCTTGGGAGACTGATCCTTACTTAACAAAAAATGAGAAGCTAGAGGAACAGATACAGGTTTGGCAGATAACATAGAAAATTTATCAAGGATTTTCTCAATATAGGAGGATTGATTCAGAAACAAAGTACAACCAGGTCTATCTCTGATTATGTCCATACCAAGAATTATTTTTGCATCACCAAGAAGTTTCATATCAAACTCATCACTAAGGCATTTAATCACAAAATTAACAGTTTGAATGCAAGGACTAGCAAGAAGCATGTCATCCACATAGATAAGCAAGAACACAGGAATTTTTGCAGATTCTTTAAAATACAAGCATGGATCAAATGAACTTCTTTTGAATTTTAAAGACATCATGCATGCATCAAATTTCTTGTTCCATTGCCTAGGTGACTGTTTCAGTCCATACAAAGATTTCTTTAACTGTACACTTGCGGTAATTTATGCGTAGGTTTTATGCGTATCATGTTTTACAGAGAGATGTCCAATTGTTCGAAGATTGCCGAAATAACTTTGTTTTGCACTTTACTCGTGGAAAATATAAGATATAAAATTCTTACCAAATCCCCCAACTTAAATAATACTCTCCAAAAATTGTAACATTTTGAATAGATAAACTATTTTATAACATATTATGTTCATCTGCAATGCATTAAAATCCCCAAATAAAAGAATACGAAAGTTTGTCATTTCATTATTATAGGTTTGAATTTAGATTGGACGGCTTATTCAAGTTTGTATTTGTAACTTAAGTCATAATAAGTAATAAAAAGAAGTAATTATGCATTAACTCTCCATTATAACAGTCATGTATACAAAACATATTCAGATTGTGTTTTGTTCAGAGTTTTACAGAAGAATAAAAATTTTATATAAAAGGGTTCATTAGATGTAACCCCCTTAGTCTTACAAATAATAGGGGTAGATCCAAACTCAAATTTGTCATTTTGATAAAAACCCATATTTTTCTAAATTCCATCAGTACCCTCAATCAAAATCCCACAAATCTCGTTACTTTACCTTTTGAAAGATATCAAATCCCTCCCTATTTTCCCGTTAAAACACTATCCCCACTAAACCCACTTCCAAATTCTACAAAATTCCAAAAAACCAGAAAAATTATACGCCGGGAAGAGAGCACGCTATACGGGGGATCGACGCATTTATGCACTCCGACCACTCTGGCTCTGGTACGTCTTCGCCGCTTGTTGAAACGCCGTCACCCATCGATATGTTGATGTGTTTTTGCTTAATCGACTGTGACTTTGGTTTATTGGCAGATATTTTCTAACTCGCCTACAGATATCGAGCCCTAACTCTGTGTTTTTGCAACGATCGATGGGCAAGACATCCACCGAAGTGGTAACCCATGTCAATTTTTTTGTTTAACTGCAACGTGGTAGTCATCTTGTATTGGTATTAATGTAGATCGTTTTTAAAAAAAAATTACGTCGTGATATATACATCGTTATTGACTGATGATGTTTGTCTTGGAGGAGGATTCACGTAGTCGCAAGAGGAGGGTTCACGTATTCTGACCAGAGTTGTTTTATATGAGTATCGTAGTTGGTTTACGCAGTAACCGAAATAAAAATTCGATGTGGTCGAATGGATGAAGTTGAAACTGATTGATCGTTGTTTTGTTTGTTTACAGATTGAATTTTAATGTATTTGGTAGTCTATTTAATCAATTATCGTAGTTCGAGGCACATGATGATTTATTATGAACGAACATGCTTCAACATATGTTGGTTTTGTTTGTATGTCGAGAATAACGGGTCACCCCAAGTTCGTAATAATAATGAAGTTGTTGTTTCTGATGATGCCACTGGAAGTGAGGCATTGAATGCAGGCGTTGTGCAGTTGTCCGACGAAGAAGTCGATTGCATTTCTGATGATAGCGACGAGGACATAAACTCAATGAATTCAATTGATTCCGATGGTTGTTATTTTCCAAACCCCCCTAAGATTTGATATGTTTAATTAATGTCGTGTTTACGATGTAATGGCTCGGTAACTTCAGTTAAGTGTTAAACCGTTGTAATACATTAGTATACTATTATGAATATCGTATGATACTACCATTATCTTTTTATTATACTATTATGAGATTATTAATGTACTAGAGTTTTTTAACTCGACATATTGGTTTGATTGTGTTATGATGTGTTTTAAGTATTTTATTGGTTATGTTGGAATTACTTTACGTTGGTTTTGTTCCCAATGTTCTTGTCATTTCAGTGGTATATTGTTTGTCAACAATTTCATACTACTACTATAACCGTAATATACTATCATAGCAGATTAATGTACTATACTGAAATCATTAATATACTATGTGGTTGAAAAATACAGTTGTCTGTTATATGAAATTTTTATGTATACTAATGTAAAATCATAATTGTGATGAGATTATCTCATCGATTGCAGTAATATGCTATTCATCACATGTTTGTTTTTTGGTGTGTCGAAAGTGTTGCAGACAATTCAGTGATATAGGATGTACAATTCAATACTATATATTTTAGTACCATATTAATGTACTATTATTATCATAATAATATACTATTGGCATTTATGTAAAATACTATGTGCTCCCATTTGCATAGAGATAGTACCTAGGAAACACAGATATTGTATTTAGTTCCTAAATTGTTGTCAATAAGTTAATACTGAAAACATTATATTTCACATAGCAGTACCCATTTGATTTATCCACAGATGCATGTATCCTCCACGAACATTGGCTAGCATCTTTGAAACGACACTCCGCTGTAACTCTCGATGTCTCGTTCTTACCATATGAGAATTCAAATCCCATCTCAATAGAGTATTTGATAAGCGACTTCCTGAATTCACGAACGCCGCCTTAAAAAAACTGACCTACATCCTTAATCAAATATGCCCAATCCGCACACAGCAATCTTCTGCCTTTAACCTTCTCCACCACTTCCTCTACATTGCGTTCATTAACAACCACACTTTCATCGTACAACACAACAGGGAAGCCACCAACCTCTGCAAGTAATACATTCGGTCCAGGCAAACCTACAGGTTTTCCTTCAATAGACTACCAAATATATTTCAATGTACTACATAATACATTAAAATCGACTGCTGTAAACAAATAAAACAACTATCAATCAGGTTCAACTTCATCAACTCGACCACACCAAATATTTATTTCGATTACTGCGTAAACCAACTACGACACTCATATAAAACAACTCTGGTCAGACTACGTGAACCCTCCTCTTGCGACTATGTGAATCCTTCTCCAAGACAAACATCATCAAAAAAAAATAAAATCCAT
>NW_012194797.1:899790-915995 GCF_000504015.1 Erythranthe guttata | reverse complement strand
CAACTTCATCAACTCGACCACACCAAATATTTATTTCGATTACTGCGTAAACCAATTACGACACTCATATAAAACAACTCTGGTCAGACTACGTGAACCCTCCTCTTGCGACTATGTGAATCCTTCTCCAAGACAAACATCATCAAAAAAAAATAACGATGCATATGTGACGACGTAATTTTTTTTAAAAACGATCTACTTTAATACCAATTGAATCAACATATCGACACAAACCTTATAATGGCTAAACACCATAACACAACAACACTTGCACATGACAGACAAAAAATAAACGAAAAAAAACTGTGCATACTGACCAGATAAAACGCTTCGATCCGAGAATACTACCACGGCGGTGAAAAATTCTTCCTAGCCCGATTGTACACGCTTTGATAATGATGAAAACGATGAAACCACCAATATACTCACGTAATTTTAATTCGTGATTATAGGCAACGTATCAGCAATCCCATATCACGTCGATAAGGAAAAAACCGCCGTCCAAAAATAAAATAGGGGTATTGTAGGGAAAATAAATAATATATTGTGCCAAGTTGGCATAATTGGGTGTATCTCAAAAAGGGAAAAATCAAATGGATCTACATCGTTACAAAATCTCAACAAGGGGGTTATCCCTAATAAACCCTATATAAAATCATGGAAAATATATAGAATCAACGATAAAAGCGTCTGTTACATGATTTTTGAACGTTGGGGGTCTAAAAATACAATTTGTGCGTATTAGTTGGGAAAATGGTGTAGATTTTCCACGTAGGCCAAATTCTTCTTGACAACGACGAAAATAAATCGTTCTTACCCGAGTCACTACAGTTGATAGAGTTTCCCAATTTGACGAAAAATTACACATCCATTATACGATAGGCGGTACTACAAAAAAAAATTTTTTTTAGCTATTTTGGCATTATATTTTTTGAATATTACTTTTGGCCCCCCCAAATGTTTTGTAAATATGTGTCTTAACCCTTAATTTTTTTGTTTATTCTCCATAATTTTATATAAATTATAAATTTATATATCACATTGATTATAAAAATATAAAATAAAATGGTTAAAACTTGTACTACTTTAAATAAAATTTATGAATATTTACTTATCGATCTTTGATTTTTTTATATCAATGTCTCTAAAAATAATATGAGACAGTGCCACGAATCTATTAAGGGCAATATTGTGAACCGAAATTTTAGTCCGCCCCCCCTACTTTCTAATCCTGGTTCCGCCCCTGATTATACGGTGTAAGTGTGTTCGAAAAACTATCCCTCATAATTTCCTTCCATTATAGGCCATTGAAAGACCATGAAAAATTCTAATTACTCAGAAACATATCTTCATTTTTCCCTGGTTCCTATAAACATCTTTGTCGTCATAGCTTTTTTAATTTTTATTATGCATAACTATTACATGTGATGTAAACTTAACAGTTGTTTTAAATATTCGAATATAGGAAGATCGAATCAATTTGTTTAGCTAGAATCTTTTCTTTCATAATGGATTATGTAGCTCATTTTAATAAGGTAGTAAAATTATGGAAGGAGATGTTAACTTCACTAGCTCATTTAAGATCTAGAAAAAAAGTTATAATTGCAACAACGACATCGGAGTTGGCGCTGCAATAATGCCTGGCGGAAATACAGCTCACGCTTTAAAATACCAACCGTTGCAAATGAGTCCAGTGACTGCAATATATCGAAGCAAAGTGGTGTGGCTAATCTATTGTGTACAACAAAATTACTTCTGGCTCACACCATTCTTAAGACTGCCAAATAATAGGATGTTAACACAATATATATTTATTACGACACGTGCAACACACGTGCACTAGGTGAGAAAGACTTCAGCAGTAAAAAAAACAATGTTAATCCTGAATGGAATGAAGAGATTACATTCCACTTTGATGATCCTAATCTTCCAGTTTAAATGCAGGAAATGTGCCTCGAATTGAAAAATGTCGGTTCTAGCCAACTCCAACTTCATATCAGATATTCTTCTGCGGATTAATATATATACATAGATGCCAAAATTTTAAATAATTGAGGGAGTTGTTGACAAAAGCCATATTTCAGGGATGTAGTTGTTAAATGGCAATAGTTCGGTGAGGTGAGTACAATTTATATGTATATAATTTAGGGGTGTAAACTTATTGAAATTAGCCCTTTCGTAAAAATTCCTATTTTTTTCGGAAGTCCAAAATGGATTGCAGAAGTCAATATTTTGTCGGATATAAACGTGAAGTTTTCATTCCCATAGAACTTTAAATACGAAAAACCAAACAAAAGAAAGAAAAAATAAAACAATTAAAAAAAATCTACGATACGAAGAAACGAGAAGCGACAACAAGATGTGGTCTATAAATCTTCATAGCCAGGAATATCAATCCACCGCAGCTGAAGTTTGACTTGGCCGGATTCGATATTTCTCAATCCGAGGCACATATCCTGCATTAGATTGTCATCCTTCAAGAAAATGAAACTCTCTTCAGACAGGCAATTCGAGCTTGAAGGCAATATTCTTGTGGTTATTGTACCGTTTGGTAGGGCATTTGGATGCATCTTAAACGCTTGTACAAATGGTCTCCGATCTTCTCATCCGCACTGAACATGTTTTTGTCGTACACTGTCTACAACCATACGTACACATAGAATCAACATATAGGTATTGCGGATTCTAATAAGAAAATATATTTCGGTTCCGTATGGTTTTTTACCGAATTATTCGGTTCGGTACGGTTCGGTACCGGTAAAACAGAAATATATTTTCTTAATTTAGAAAAGGTACAATAACAATTTAAGCGAAATAATTCTTAAATTTGACATTCAAATTTCAATAGTCTGCCCTAAAAACATAAAGTGATTATCAATAGAGGCTAATTTGTAAATAACCTGAAAGGATTTAAAATTAAAGAAAAAAATAAATATATATTAAATATTTAGGTATTCGGTACTGATGCAAATGGAACCATAAGAGACGAAGTCCACCAAGAGCCACTAAGCTTGCCAAGCGGACCAATCACAAGGCTTAGAGCCAAGCGTTTCAAGGAAGCATTATATGGGCTGATTCAAGAAGAAGTTGAGATGGCAAATAATTGGAGGCCCAACATGAGTTCAAATCCATGTACAAGCCCATTCACAATTCAAATGGACCCAAATCAGATTGAAGGGAAGTCAATCACAAAGATATCAGTTGTGGAAGGGTCTAATTGAAGTAATCACGTTCTCAAGGCTTTGGAGAGTCTTTCACTTGTGCAATTTCAGCCTTAGAATATCAATATTCTGATTTAGATGTTTCCTTAATTTAGAATCAATAATTGTCAATTAGATTGGCTGATTTGTGGCTAATTTGATTGGATAGTTAATAATTCCTTGTTCTTAGTTTATTTCCATAGATTACAGAATATTGAACCCTATATAAAGGGGCTAAGTTGTATGTTTCAGCAATCAATTCAGAAATCATTTTGTGAGGCAATAGTATTCTTCTTTCTATCTTGAAAGAGCTTTTGAACTTATCAAGTTATCTTGTGGCGTTCAAACAATCAGACTTATCATCAAGATTCTTGAATCCATCTTGAACTCTTGGTGTGGCGTCTTCGTTTCTATTGTAATCTTGGTTCGTGATTTACTAATCATTGGGTCAAGGTTCGACAAACTTGTTTCTTTGGGGGGTCTTGGGGTTCCAAAACCATATATTGTTATTGGGTTTCGTCACATGTTGACGTAGTTCATATCAGTTGGTATCAGAGCCTTGGTTTCAAAGGCAAGTTTCAATTTATCTTGTAATTTCGTATTTTTTGTGCTCAAAGAAAGCCAAAAAAAAAAAAAAAAAAAAAAAAAAGAAGAACAAAAAAAAAAAAAAACAAAACAAAAAAAAAGAAAAAGAAAGGAAAGAAAATATCTGCGTAATCTTCAATATGGTATCTTTATTCTTGTGCTCCTAGATTTCCATATTCTTTAGCATTTATCTCTATAGAGATTACTTGCATCTCTTAGGACTTTAATTCTTGATTCTTGTGATTTGTTTGATTGATTCTCACTTTGAATTGCTATTTGATTCTCGATTGTTCTTGAGTTCAATTAAGAGTGAAAAGAAGATACAACGAGCGGAAAAAGGCAGAGTGGTGAGAATATAAGAGGGTAAAAGCCGATTGAGTGTTAAACACGAGTGTGAGTGACATCATATTGAGGGAAACACGTGAGGGAGTGTTTGTGAGGTTTTTAATAATATCTTGCAGATCTCGTAACATGTCACAAAACGGAGGAGATAATTCAACTGAAGAGGGGCAACAACCAGGCATTTCAAAGTTCCAAATGCAAGCATTGGTGAGCGAGATGAGGCGGGTGATGAGAATGGAGATGGAGCAAATTCATGAAAGGATAGACAAATTGGAAGAGGAGACAACAAAGAGGCAGCCCCCGCCTAGGCGAGTGCAACCAAGGGCACAATGCGGTGATGCTGTAGATGAAGAAGAATTAGAGGAACTCGATGAACGTCCAATGAACGGAGGAAGGTTTGAACGTGGGTATAGAGGTGCTAACAATGGAAGAAGGCCTAGGCAAGATGACGATTTGGGAAGCATCAAGGTGACGATTCCGCCATTTCAAGGCCGAAACGACCCGGAGGCTTATCTAGAATGGGAGAAGAAGATAGAAATGGTCTTCGAATGTCATAACTACTCCGAAAACAAAAAGGTAAAGCTTGCTGCAATTGAATTCACTGATTATGCTATTATTTGGTGGGATCAATTGTTGAAGGAAAGGAGGAGAAATTACGAGCAACCTGTTGAAACATGGGATGAGATGAAGGCCATCATGAGGAAACGTTTCATTCCAAACTACTACCATAGAGAGTTGTTCAACAAGTTACAACGCCTAACTCAAGGATCGAGGAGCGTCGATGAGTACCACAAAGAGATGGAAGTTGCTATGATCCGAGCAAGTGTACAAGAAGATAGGGAAGCTACCATGGCTAGATTCTTACATGGCTTAAATCGTGAAATAGCAGATGTTGTGGAGATGCAACACTATGTGGAATTGACGGATATGGTGCACCAAGCTATCAAAGTCGAACAACAACTGAAGCGGAGGAATTTGGCTAGGAAGGGAACAGGTGCAATCACTTCAAATTCGTGGAAGGCAGCACCTAAACGGGATGAATGGCCATCAACCAAACCTAAATTCGAACCTTCTAAGGATGCCAAACCAGCGACAACATTCAAACAAGGTAACACCGAACCCTCCACTTCTAAGAATCGAGATATGAAATGTTTCAAGTGCCATGGCAGGGGACACATAGCTAGTGAGTGTCCTAACAAAAAGGTTATGGTGCTAAATGCCCAAGGGGAGATCGAATCGGAGGATGAAAAGGAAGACGAGGTAGATGAGCTGCCATCTTTTGGAGATACATACGAAGGGCAATATGCTGCAGAGGGTGAGTTATTAGTGGCAAGGCGAGCTCTTAGTGCACAAGGTAAAGAAGAAGAGAACAATCAACGAGAAAACTTATTTCATACTCGTTGTTTTGTAAATGGTAAGGTTTGCAGCGTTATTATTGATGGTGGGAGCTGCACTAATGTTGCAAGTACTGAATTAGTTGAGAAATTGGGTTTGCCTACCTTGAGGCATGCTCGACCATACCGACTTCAGTGGCTAAACAATAGTGGAGAAATCAAGGTGACAAAGCAAGTGTTAGTGGCATTCTCCATTGGCAAGTATGAGGATGAAGTGTTGTGCGATGTGGTGCCTATGCAAGCATGCCATGTCCTATTGGGGAGACCATGGCAGTACGACCGTCGAGCAACACATGACGGGTACACCAATAGGTACTCTTTCATCATTAAAAAGCAACCCATGACACTTGTACCGTTAAGTCCCAAGCAAGTTCTTGAAGATCAACTCAAGATACAAAAAAAGAGTGAGAAGTGTAAAGAAAAACAGAGAGATGGTGAGATTGAGAGAAAAGAAAAGGAGAGAAGAGAGGAGAGAAGTGTAAAAACAAAAGAGAGTGATAAAAAAAATGAGAGCGAGCGAGGGGAAAAATACAACTTCATTGCAAAAAAAAGTGAGATCAAGAGAGCTTTATTATCACAACAGCCCCTTATAGTACTTATGTACAAGGAGGCCCTTTTGAGTACTAACGAACTTGTCGGATCATTGCCGAGCAATGTTGTTTCACTTTTGCAGGAATTTGAAGATGTCTTTCCCGAGGAGGTACCACCAGGCTTACCACCAATTCGAGGAATTGAGCACCAAATTGACTTCGTACCAGGTGCAACAATTCCAAACCGACCAGCCTATCGATGTAGTCCCGAGGAGACAAAGGAACTTCAACGGCAGGTTGATGAGCTACTGGAGAAAGGACATATTAGGGAGAGTATGAGCCCTTGTGCAGTTCCGGTGTTGCTAGTACCTAAGAAGGATGGGACATGGAGGATGTGTGTTGATTGTCGAGCCATCAACAATATCACGGTAAAGTATCGTCATCCTATTCCTAGACTAGATGATATGTTAGATGAATTGCATGGGTCTTGCGTGTTCTCTAAAATTGATCTTAAGAGTGGCTATCATCAAATTAGAATGAAAGAAGGTGATGAGTGGAAAACTGCATTTAAAACAAAATATGGCTTGTACGAATGGTTGGTTATGCCTTTTGGGCTTACTAATGCACCTAGTACTTTTATGAGGCTCATGAACCATGTTTTACGTGCATTCCTTGGTAAATTTGTAGTTGTGTATTTTGATGATATTCTAATTTACAGCAAAAACCTTGATGATCACGTTGAACACCTAGCACTTGTTTTAAAGGTTTTAAGGAAAGAAAGGTTGTTTGCTAATCTTAAGAAATGTACTTTCTGTACGGACAAACTTGTGTTTCTTGGTTATGTTGTTAGTGCTAAAGGTATAGAGGTTGATGAGGAAAAGGTGATGGCGATTCGAGATTGGCCAACGCCTACATCGGTAACTCAAGTAAGGAGCTTTCATGGCTTAGCTGGATTTTATAGGCGCATTGTTCGAGATTTCAGCAGCATAGCAGCACCTCTTACAGCAGTTATCAAAAAGAACGTTCCATTCAAGTGGGGAGAGGAGCAAGAAAGGGCATTTCAACTCATCAAGGATAAATTGACGAATGCACCATTACTTGTTTTGCCTAACTTCACTAAAATGTTTGAAATTGAGTGTGATGCATCAGGTATAGGTATTGGCGGTGTACTAATGCAAGAAGGAAGACCAATTGCATACTTTAGTGAAAAATTAAGTGGGGCAGCTTTAAACTATCCTACATATGACAAGGAATTGTATGCATTGGTTCGAACTCTAGAGACGTGGCAGCACTACCTGTGGGCAAAAGAGTTTGTGATTCATAGCGATCATGAATCCTTGAAGCATCTAAAGGGACAATATAAATTGAGCAAGCGTCATGCCAAGTGGGTGGAATTCATCGAAACTTTTCCTTATGTTATCAAATACAAGCAAGGTAAGGAGAACATAGTTGCTGATGCATTGTCACGAAGGTATGTTTTGCTTTCAACACTTAGTACTAAGTTGCTTGGATTTGAGTATATTAAGGACTTGTATGCAACTGATTCTGATTTTGGTGATTATTTTAAAAATTGCACTAATGGGGCATACGGGAAGTTCTATTTGCATGATGGTTTTTTATTTCGGGAGAACAAGTTATGTGTGCCACATTCATCTTTGCGTGAATTACTTGTTCGGGAATCGCATAGTGGTGGTTTGATGGGGCACTTTGGGGTGGCTAAGACTTTAGGTGTGTTGCATGAGCATTTCTTTTGGCCACGCATGAAACATGATGTAGAGAAAATTTGTGCAAGATGCATTAGTTGCAAGCAAGCCAAATCTAGGCTTCAACCACATGGTTTGTACACTCCCCTGCCTATTCCAAATGCACCTTGGGTTGATATCTCTATGGATTTTGTTTTGGGTTTACCTAGGACAAAGAGGGGGAGAGATTCAGTTTTTGTGGTTGTTGACAGGTTTTCTAAAATGGCTCACTTTATTGCATGCCATAAAACTGATGATGCATCACATGTAGCGAATTTATTTTTTTGTGAGATTGTTAGGTTGCATGGCATGCCAAGGACTATTGTTTCTGATAGAGATGCAAGGTTTTTAAGTTACTTTTGGAAGACTTTGTGGGGTAAGTTAGGAACTAAATTGTTGTTCTCTACTACATGTCACCCACAAACTGATGGTCAAACGGAAGTAGTGAATAGGACTTTGTCTACTTTATTGCGTGCAATTATACAAAAAAACTTGAAAACTTGGGAAGATTGTTTACCGCATGTTGAATTTGCTTATAATCGCTGTGTTCATTCTGCAACTAAGTTTTCACCATTTGAGATTGTTTATGGTTTTAATCCTTTGACTCCTTTGGATTTAACCCCTTTACCTTTGGATGAGCGTGTTAACTTAGATGGCGAAAAAAAAGCAGATTTCGTAAAACAACTTCATGAGAAGGCAAGGCAACATATAGAGCGTCGGACTGAGCAATATGTCAAGCAAGCTAATAAGGGACGCAAGAAAGTTGTCTTCGAACCAGGAGATTGGGTATGGCTACATATGAGAAAGGATCGGTTTCCTCAACAAAGAAGATCTAAACTTCTTCCAAGGGGTGATGGACCATTTCAAGTGGTGGAACGTATCAATGACAATGCCTACAAACTTGAACTACCTGGTGAGTATGGTGTTACTAATAGCTTTAATGTTTCTGACTTATCTCCATTTGATGTAGGTGATGCAGATTTGAGGACAAATCTTTCTCAAGAAGGGGAGAATGATGCAAATGGAACCATAAGAGACGAAGTCCACCAAGAGCCACTAAGCTTGCCAAGCGGACCAATCACAAGGCTTAGAGCCAAGCGTTTCAAGGAAGCATTATATGGGCTGATTCAAGAAGAAGTTGAGATGGCAAATAATTGGAGGCCCAACATGAGTTCAAATCCATGTACAAGCCCATTCACAATTCAAATGGACCCAAATCAGATTGAAGGGAAGTCAATCACAAAGATATCAGTTGTGGAAGGGTCTAATTGAAGTAATCACGTTCTCAAGGCTTTGGAGAGTCTTTCACTTGTGCAATTTCAGCCTTAGAATATCAATATTCTGATTTAGATGTTTCCTTAATTTAGAATCAATAATTGTCAATTAGATTGGCTGATTTGTGGCTAATTTGATTGGATAGTTAATAATTCCTTGTTCTTAGTTTATTTCCATAGATTAGAGAATATTGAACCCTATATAAAGGGGCTAAGTTGTATGTTTCAGCAATCAATTCAGAAATCATTTTGTGAGGCAATAGTATTCTTCTTTCTATCTTGAAAGAGCTTTTGAACTTATCAAGTTATCTTGTGGCGTTCAAACAATCAGACTTATCATCAAGATTCTTGAATCCATCTTGAACTCTTGGTGTGGCGTCTTCGTTTCTATTGTAATCTTGGTTCGTGATTTACTAATCATTGGGTCAAGGTTCGACAAACTTGTTTCTTTGGGGGGTCTTGGGGTTCCAAAACCATATATTGTTATTGGGTTTCGTCACATGTTGACGTAGTTCATATCAGGTACGGTACAATATACCAGATGGCGGACACCAATACCGTATACCATACCGAATATCGCAACTTAAAAATAAAAATTACCAAATATCGAACCGAATTTTCATTAAGAAAGAGGCAGAAGATTCAAATCTTGAGATCACTAAAACTGCATTAGTTAATATTCAAACTCAAAAACAATTGAAAAACAAAAATATCTGATTTTAGAAAGCTCAAATTTGTTCTTGATATATCAAACTGAAATTTCTTTTTTTAAAACTTGTATCTAGTCTAGAACCAGAAGAATCAATAGCACAACCTAATAATTTGTCTTAATTTTATCGCTAACGAAAGAGGCTCATCACGGAAACTGGTTGACTAGGATCTAAAACAGCTTCCGTCAAATCGTCATGCCATTCGGGATTAACAGTCTTTCTGACAACACGAGTCTTCAAAATCTGCATCGCAATGATTTATAGTAAATTGCAATTCTGTTTAGAAAAACCTATAAGAAAACGAACAAGAGATAAATAAACAATACAACAAGTAAGAACACAAAACCTGTTTGGACATCCTGAAAACAGCATAAGGATCTCTGCTGCGGCCATTGCCAAGAGCAAGATTGATACCTCTCTGCACAGAAATTCTGAGCAGTGCAAACACAGAACTTCGAATTTGAAGAGCGTCATATCCTAGGTTCTCTCTTTCCTCCGATACTTCCTTTACCGATGCCAATAGGGAATTTTTGCAGCGGTACAAGTCAATCACTTGAAGTGGTAATATTTCTGCAAAATCTGAAGGGATCTGCTTCAGGCTCACGGTTCCGAGATGCATTTGCTCAAGACATGGGAAATGTGTATTGTCTGATTCCCAAATCTCCAACTCACACTCATGAATCAACAAGCACTTGAGTCGAGCGAATTCCCCTTCATTTGAAATCCACTTTTTCCCTACAGCAGCATTCGACCGCAGTTTGAGAACTTCAAGATTCGGTAATGAACCAACAATGGACATAAAGATCAAACCCGTGCAAGAGACATATCTATCAACCACATCCAATACCCGTAGTAACGGAGACCGACGAGCAGTATAAGTAGACAAATTCGCAGAAAAGAAGGTTAAGAATGACCGAATAGATGCCGTTAGTGTCATATCTTTCCATTGGCCACCATTAATTCTGAGGCGGATCTGGTCAAGCATTGTGGTTACGTGTTTTGAAGGGATTATAAAATTATGTTTCTGAGCTTCTCTCCTACATAGAGCACTTAAATAGAGAAATTATCCGTCTTCGACAAAGTTGTTACTTCATGAGCTACTTATTTGGCCCTCCCCTGAAACGTGTTGTATCCAAAAATGCTCAAACCACTCACTCGCCCGCTCGATATCCTCTATGATAGTCATATGTATGGAGTTTCGGAACTTGAAGATTCACTAACTGCGGCAATATAACCTCCAACGAGTCACCTTCTACTACATTCTTCTCCAATTATTTGGACTAGCCATTTCGATTTTATTAATCAAATTGATGTTACATTTATTTCTTCTTCCATACCTCCTAAGAAATTAAAAAATTACTATACATGTCCGAAATTACAATAAAATAAAATTCCCATTTAAATTTATGATTTCGTTAAACGTAACAATTATTTTACATTGCAATTTCACTATTTTACTCAATGTTTAATTTGATCCAATCACACCCTTAAATTAGTGGAAGTAGGAACTTCAACCACTTGACCGAAGTTCAATTTCACCAGATTCTATATATCTATCCACCGGAGTTGAAGTTCGACTTGGCCACATTCGGCATTTTCCAATTTCAGGCACATGTCCTGTATTACTCTCCCATCTTCCCAGACAATGGAACTTTCTTTAGACATGCAATTGGAGCTTGAAGGCAATATTCTTGTGATTATTGTACCGTTTGGAAGGCCATTTTGATGCACCGTAACGGCTTGTACTAATGGCTTAATATCAATCACTGCATTACCCATCTTGTTATCCATGTTGCTCAACTTGTTGTGGTCTCGCACTGTCTACAACCATTATACACAAACTATGAATCAGCATATACACATAACATATTTGAAACTACAAATTTTGGATCTACAAAGAAAAATGGAGAGAAATAAATATTGCAAAACTAGTTGCCAAATTTATTTTTATCTTTAATTAGAGAATCTCACCAGAGAAACTGGACAGGTAGGATCTAAAACGTAAATTTTGAGTACCTCATTCCATATAGGATGAACATCATTTCTCACAACACGAGTCTCCACACTCTGCATCATAAAGATTTGTACTAAATTGCAAATTTGTTTTTGAAAATTCGGACGACAAAATATTTAATGCAAATTTGTTATCCTTTTATATCTATAAGAATATTATGAAGAGGGTGAAAATAACATTAATGAACAAAAATAACCATCAAAAGTAGGAACACGAAACCTGATCGGCCATCGTGATAACAACATAAGGATCTCCACCACCAACATCAAGATTAATACCTCTCTTCACCCAAATTTTGAGCACTCCAAATGTAAACTTTTGAACATAAAGAGCATCGTAATCTAGGTTCTCTCGTTGCTCTGATATTTCATTTGCAGATACCAAAAGGTCAATGTTGCTATAGTCATGTAAGTTAATCCATCGAAGTGGTAATATTTCGGCAAAATCCGAAGGGATCTCCTTGAGGTTCAAGCATCCAAGATGTAGATCCTCTAGACATGGGAAATGTGTGTTGTCTGCTTCCCATATCTCCAATTCACACTCGTCAATCCATAGGAACTTCAGTCGAGTGAACTCCCCTTCTTTTGGAATCCACTTTTGCCCTATAGCAGCATTTTTGCGCAACTCGAGAACTTGAAGGTTGGGCAAAGAACCAACAACTGACATATCTTCCCAAGGAATCTTGCATTCACTTAACACCAACACTTTAAGTGAACTTGGGAAGACAATTTCTCCACAGCAACTAGTACCAGTATTTAATTTCAGATTAAGGCGTTCGAGTTTATGGAGAAGTCCAAGATTCCTTAAACAATTAGACCCAATTGTCCCACAAACAATTTTCAACTTCTTCACATTAGCGATTCTATTAATTACCGCTTCAGTGCATTCAAAATCTACTACTGTAGAAAGTGTTTGTAGATTCTCAAGAAGTATAATTTTGTGGACATCATCTGGAGGTGGAGGATCGGGAAGAATAATACTATCTCCCTCAACATGTCGAAGTTGGGGCATCTGCCATATCTCACCTGGCAGAATCAACTCTCCATCAACAACTAATGTTTGTAGGCTCCAAAGTCGGGATATTGAAGACGGCAACATCATCGAACCCATGCAAGAAACATACCTTGAGTTAATTAGCTGTAGAATCTCATCTTTGGGATATATATCAACTACATCCAATACTCGTAGTAATGGAAACCGACGAGCCGTGTAATCAGTTGAAGCCCCTTTAGAGAAGCATAACAAAGACCGTGTAGGTATCTGTGATATATATGACTTATGTTTCGTCCCTTTCCATTTTCCATCATTAATGCTGAGACGTGGTGTGAACTTCATGAAAGTTAAAATATCGGGGTTATAAAGCTTTCTAGCGAACGAGAGAATAAAATTGTCTTTCTGAGCTTCTCTCTTGCATAGGTTACTTAAAACATCATGAATGTTGCAGCCGGTCACTTCTCCCGTAACTGACCTCCAATTGACGGAAATGAGATTTCGATCAATAAGATCCTTCAAGTACTCCTTTCCAATGTCTTCTAAGCTTTTATGCCCATACTGCCTAATAAATCCTTCAGCAACCCACAACCTGACCAGCCTTTCCACTTTGATGATATGATCTTCTGGAAACACGGCAAAGTAAAGGAAACAAGGCTTTAGATGTATAGGCAAGTTATTATAGCTCAACAATAGTATGTTCATGCAGGACTCATCATCTTGATTGTTTACTGCTGAAGTTACATCTTTTTCAATTGACACCCAATGTTCTTCTGTCTTGGACTTTGCAAGAACCCCAGCAATCACAACAAGGGCTAATGCAAGTCCTCTGCATTTTGTCGCAATACTTTTTCCAGTTCCCTCCAATTCATCGGGGCAACGTTCTTCTGCAAATATCTTTTCACGGAGTAAATCCCAACTCTGTGATTTTTCTAGAAGATTCAGTTGATAAGGGCTACGAGATCCAATATCTACAGCCAACTTCATCAGCCTAGTATTTACCAAGATTCGACTTCCATTATTATTATGAGGAAGGAACCTTTTTACCATATCACATGCTTTGATATCCCACATGTCATCCATTACTATCAAATACTTCCTCCCAAATAGAGTTTTGTGCAGTCTGTCTCCTATTGCATCATCATCATCAACGATCTCATGTGCATTTCGATATGTATTGTTGATCTGATGCAAAAGGCCTAGGAGAATCTTCTTATCAGTATATTCCTGGGATACCGTAAACCAAGCACGTAGCTGAAAGTGCTCCACAATAAAGGGATTGTTAAAAACATTAGTGGCAAGGGTAGTCTTACCCATGCCTCCCATTCCTACAATAGAGATGATCCGAAGATTAGATTCGTTGGTGGAGAGAGCGCCCATAATTTCAACCATGTGGTCATCGAATCCCACCATGTTGTTTTTCCCACCGGTCGGAAGAAGAGGCCTTGATGAAGAAGAAGAACTAGCTTTTGTTGTTGTTAAGTAGTAGTTATTAGGTCGTTGCATATCTTTGTTGAATTTCACCAACTCTTTCTCAATGAAAAGGAACTCTTGTATTGAAATTTCTACACCTTCAAACAAGAGATTGGAGCTTTCTTCTCTATCGGCTGCAGATCTTCCAACAATTTGGTTCATCACATTGAACTCAACGATATATTCTGCTGCATATGCTGCATCACCGATCATCGTCTCCAAGTCTTCCATCTCTTTGTTGCCTCCACTACTTGTATAATTTTTGAAAAAATCTTCCAAAATGTACTCGGCCTTATCTCGTAGAGATTGAATCTGTTTTCTGTCAAAATTGATGTGAAGGGTGGGAGGTGGGTGGAGGAGGATCTGATCAAGAGTGTGAGTGAGAGAAACTAAAGCTGCATAAGCTGCAGCCATCTCTCTCTCTCTCTCATCTTGTTTGGGTAATTACAGCACCTCTCGAGTTAATTTGTTAATGATTTTTTTTATTTTTTATTGTTTTAGAATAGGGGTATTTTATATTTTATATTATTTTATATAACCCCTCAATACATGTACCAAAAGGAGAAATCTCTCGCCCACAAGGCCCCCATCCCTTGGCCCGACAAGTATTTGATAGAGGAATGTAAATTAGGGTGACTCAACGGCCCGTTAAGGTAGCGGATCCGGACACTTCTTTTTGAATAGGAAGAGACTCAAACTATTTTGCACTATTTGAGAAAAGCCTTTTCTTAATTTCAGCCACTCATTTTTCCAATTATGTCTCTTCCACCTAATCAACATTATCACCAATTATGTCATGCCACCTCATCAGCCGTTTTTATTTTATTTTATTAATTTTTTTTTTGTTTTTTAACCTTTTTTTTCTCTATCATGTGTATTAATCGACTATACGATATAAGTATAGTACATTAAGAAACTTACTAATATAAAATAAAAAAACACAATTATTTTTACATAACAAATAATATACATAAATTGTAATTGAATTATACAAATAGGAATTCAAAAATGAATTAAAAAATGAAATCAAATTCCTTAATCGACTACCAAAACAGTCGAGTAACACTTTAATCGACTACTAGAGAATAGTCGATTAACTTAATCGACTACCAAAAAAACACATAGTCGATTGAGGGTCCAGCCAGCGCGAATTTCTCTACTCGCGCCCTCCGCCGGATCTATCAAAAAACCCTAAATCTGCTCATCATTGTCACCACGCCGCCGACACACCAAACCATCACCACCACACCACACTAGCACCACCACAATTGCATATTCTAACGGTTTTTAAGGACAAATAAAGTAAATTACAACCCGCACCACCAGCCCAAACAAAACCACAGACATCAAAACCACCAAAACGATGATAATAATAATAATAATAATAATAATAATAATAATAATAATAATAATAATAATAATAATAATAATAATAATAATAATAATGATGATAATAACGATGATGATAATAACGATGATGATAATAATAATGATGATAATAATAATGATAATAATAATAATAATAATAATGATAATAATAATAATAATAATAATAATAATAATAATAATAATAATAATAATAATAACAATAACAATAACAATAACAATAACAATAACAATAACAATAACAATAACAATAACATAACAATAACAATAATAATAATAATAACAATAACAATAATAATAAGAATAATAATAATAATAATAATAATAATAATAATAATAATAATAATAATAATAATAATAATAATAATAATAATAATAATAATAATAATAATAATAATAATAATAATAATAATAATAATAATAATAATAATAATAATAATAATAATAATAATGATAATAATAATAATAATAATAATAATAATAATAATAATAATAACAACAACAAGAATAACAACAAGAATAACAACAATAAGAATAATAATAATAACAATAATAATAATAATAA
>NW_012194797.1:767807-893282 GCF_000504015.1 Erythranthe guttata | reverse complement strand
AATAATAATAATAATAATAATAATAATAATAATAATAATAATAATAATAATAATAATAATAATAATAATAATAATAATAATAATAATAATAATAATAATAATAATAATAATAATAATAATAATAACAATAATAATAACAATAATAATAACAATAATAATAATAATAATAATAATAATAATAATAATAATAATAATAATAATAATAATAATAATAATAATAATAATAATAATAATAATAATAATAATAATAATAATAATAATAATAATAATAATAATAATAATAATAATAATAATAATAATAATAATAATAATAATAATAATAATAATAATAATAATAATAAGTATGTGACCAACAAGACAACTTGTGGCTATGGTCTTTCCATTTATTCTTGTAATAAATAATCATTTTTCGTATTAATGATAAAAACACATTGGCATTCTTTATCTTTGTCCCTTGTTCAAACATAGATGTAGTCCTTGGAGTTATTCCAAGTACTTGTAATTGATCTTTTAGGATCGTGAGATACTTGCTTAAGTATTATAATTGTTAACCGTGTTCCTAGTCGGTTACGCCACCAATGAGGATATCGGCCTTTCCCATTAGAGATTAGCAGTTAGTATATGTGTACTACGTCTCATCAGTAAATGATATTGTGATATCGGCAAACATAAGTGGGTGCTCGTAAGTTGACGAGTTCACTAAACTCCCTCATCCTAGAAATTTCGAAGTGGTTCTCAATAATCGACTAGAGATCTCTATGGTATAGTTGTACACCATTAGTCCTTAAGACCTAGACATCACCGTGACGTCACTAGAGGACCAGCTGTATCGTAACCTGTCCCTGAGTTTCACCAAGGACCGCCCCAAGGGCCAGTGGGAGGTCTGTGCATTTGGATGTCCTGTGTGTTCTCATAATTTGTAATCTTTAAGTCTCTGGCCAGAGCTGACTAAGTGATGATTAGGAAATTCTATTCTCTAAGTCATGCACGTACTGATTACAACACTTAGAACGATCGCACAGTTATTGAACTACTAAGGAGGTCTTGATGAACCAATGCCTCTAGTTCAATCAGGACATATGAATCGAAGGGATCGTACTGTACATTAACTATATCAAAAGGTTCTTGCAGGCACTTCATTTGTATCTAGGGAATCATAACGCGTAGTTGCTAGACGCCAATCTTGATTCGTTGGGTGATTAAGGTTAAACGAGCTTCATCTTGATCGTAACTCTAGGGACGAGTTTAAACCACAAAGAGTTGTGCACCCACGGCTAGCTTACCCCTGAACCATCGAGGGTCACACTGCTCGTGCACTCGAGTTCTTTGAATAAACGGTCAAAGATTAAAATGTTTAATCTTTGCATGATTGGAAGTCAATGTGATTGAGTCCAACATTCTAATTTGGAATTATGAATGAGAATTAGAAAAGGAAAAGAATAGGCGAACATCTTATTGAACTTTCTAAATGGGGAAGTTTCCAAATTTAGAAAGTCCACTAAATTAGGGTTTCCACTTTTAGAAATTGGAAATCGAGAATTGGCACTCGTAATGACGAGGACGTTTCAATGATTCCGAAAATGTAATCGTTATAATTTTCCGATCATTGAGTTGTGAGAAACGAGCGAGTAAAGACTAACGAACTTAAGTTGTTGGGCCCGGTCCAACTTAAGCCCGTTAAGGCTATTATACAAGACACTATAAATACATGATTTATAGGTCTTACACAACACACAAGAGACATACCAAAACCTAGCCGATCTCTCACAACCCTCGGCAGATTCTCCACCTCCGTCGTCGCCGCCGTCTGTCGCCGGAATCGACCTCACGCGTCGATTGTTATTGGTAGCTTCTTTCCATTTGTCTTTTTCTTCCGTCTATTCTTACTTTTACGTGTCTAGTACCACGTATTTAGTAGATCTTAGTATACAAGGTGAAATCCGAGAGGAGGAAGACCAAGGAGTCGAATTGCCGAGAAGCCATCGCCGAAGCACCGCCGCACGCGCCTGCCCGAAGACTGCGCGTGGATCTCACGCGCCGCCTTCGTTGAGCGCGTCCATCGACGCTGCACCGCCGTTGCTCCTCCCGACTGCACAAATTGGTTTCTGTGGCAGTTTGCTTCAATCCGAGAGTTTGCCTCACGCTTTAAGAGGTATTTTTCGGATCCGTTTTTAATTAGGTACTAATTTAATTAGATTAAATTATATGTTAATATTCGCAGTATGAGTTCTCGTGAATTGCTATATGTAATTGTTTGTATGAACTCGTGATTTACAGCGAGCATGCTATGTGATTTATTACCGAATTAATTATACGCACGTTGTTTTTAATTTTCGCTGGAATCGTTAAGGTACGTAATTAATTGCTTAATATGAGTCGAGCATGTGTTTATGTGAATTAAATTGTTTATTTCATGTAAAAAAAATGTTTTCCGCTGCGTACAAGTGCCCGATTCCCAACAGGTTATTTCACCATGTTAGGTTCGAGTCCCATTTCTTGGAAAACTAAGAAACAACCAATCGTTTCTCATTCTTCTGCCGAAGCCGAATATCGTTCACTCGCTGCACGTACATCTGAATTACAGTGGTTAAGATCTGTTCTAACGGATCTTGGTTTCAACAACTCTCAATCAGTTCCAGTTCAATGTTCGAGAAAAAAATCAGACAGGTCTCATTGCTCCCTCATACCTATGTTCTAGCGATCAACTCGCATATATTTTTACGAAACCACTTAGAGGTGAAGCTTATCGACGATAAATTCGCAAGTTGGGTGTATTTTTTGACATATCAATACCACTTCCAACTTGACGGGGGTATTAGAGAAATATTAATCAATTTACATTTTTTGATTTAGTTAAGCGTTAATTAGGTGATTTGATTAGATTGAATCAAGTCTTGATTAGTGATTCAATTAGGGATTTAATTACTTATTTGATTAGTATTAGATGCAATTATTTTATTCATTTTATTGCTCCTCTTTTGTGTGTGTATAAATCTACAAACACTCATTGATGAAATACAAGACAATAATATATCTTCTTTATTCATGTGTTTCGTCAATTTTACACAGCTATCAATTTGCAATTGATCATTAAATTGTGTACATAATTAGGGAATCAACAAACATATTTAAAATTTTGCCATCAAACATGTTTCTAACTTTATAAAAATAGCAAAATGACCCATGAGGTGTCCGACAGGGGTCCTCAAGTGTCCAACACGAAACGTGTTAGGTAGGAATGATCGTTATTTAGTGATGGGTGCCTCAAATTTCAGTCGATTTGAGCATTGATTTGACATTTCGTGGTTTGTTCTTCGTCTCCCAAAAATCGACCTGAAAGTGTCGATTGTTTCACAATTTTTGACATATTTATGCCGAAAATTGTAAATAAATCGACACTTTCAGATCGATTTTTGCGTATTGTCGAAATTTGAATTATCAATTTTTGACAGGTTCCTGTCGAAAATGTTGGAAAAGTCGACAACTACGAAAATCGACAGGTAGCTGTCGATTTTTCCAACATTTTTTACAGGAACCTGTCGAAAAAGGTTGTGGTTTTTTTTTTTCCAATTTTTATTTGCTTTTTTTAATTATGTATGTTTATTTATTTGTGTGTTATTTTACTTTTTGCAGTGGAAGAACCACGTGAACCTCGTATACCCCGGACTGTCTCGAACTGTAAGAAGATGAAGGAACTATCTGATAAGGGCAAGACAACCATGACCAAGACCAAGAAAAAGACCACGACCTAGACCAAGAGAAATTCGTCTGCACCGTTTAAGGCTCCGGGGCAACGTACACTTACACAGTCTAAAGAGGGTTCTTCCTCAACGAATCCGGTGTCGGCTCTACCTGTCCCATTGACTGTTGAAGTCGGTGATTCAAGCAACCAATAGGCCCGAGGCCCTGAGATATCGGAAACTTTGATAAGCATATTTCTTACCATATTGTGAACGGAGGTCCAAAGCGCTCGGAGCGTGGCACCGAATTTCGATTTTGGAATCACACGAAGACGTTGAATGGCTGGGCGTCGGGGCCGTTTATTATGGAGGTTGTACAGAGAGCTCAATTGATGTCAGTTGTACGCGCCTCGTACAACACTTTGGACGACCATCTACTTAGAGCCTTCATAGAGAGATGGCAGCCGGCTACCAACACATTCCATTTACCTGTTGGGTAGATGACCATCACACTTGATGATGTGAGCACATTGGTCGGTTCGCCGGTGGTTGGACGTACTGTATATTATGAACGTTTGACACGTGATTCCAATACTCATTCCAGTAATTTGATTCTCGAATTGCTAGGAGAGTACCCGGAAGATATGGGTAAGAGGAAAGCGATGAAGTTGGAATGGTTGCAGGCCAAATTAAGTAAGGTGACCAGGAGAGAAAGTGGGAGAAGATGACATACGCCATTCAGGCATATTTGTTATTTTTGTTGGAGTCTACCATATTGTGCGACAAGACCGGCAATATGGTAAGCGTGGAGTATCTAAATCTTGTCGCAGATTTGGATTGGATTGGCGAGTGGCACATTGAAGACGGAGTTCGAGGGCCCATTAGCCACCCGATGGAAGCCTCAATCAAAGACTGCTTCGACGTCTGAACGAGCCATATATGTGCGATCTCGATTAGATGATTTGATACCCGATCAGGCAAAATACAAGTTTAATAATTTATTACTACTACTTGAGTAAGTTTCTAAATTATTTTTTAATTATTTTATTAGGCTATATGGTCACCATACGCGGCTCTTTGCGATCGTTTCCCGATGCCCGACTATGTACGGTTTAGCGGGATGATATTCTGCATGGAGGTATATCATCCGGACAGAGTGTTGATGCAGTTAAACCGGCTCCAGATTATTCTAGGGCGTATATACATGTCAAAGGTGATGTACAAAGCTCTGGTTAACAAAGGGCGACTTGTCCAAAACTCGGTATTCGCCGCGTATGGCAAACGATTCTCCTTCGGTGGGAGGAGTACTGTTTGGACGAGGAGTCGAGGTTCGTTGAAGTTGAAATCGGGGAGGCGGACACTTCGTCGGACTACATGGATTGGTTTCGGTCGCAATGCATGCTAGAATTCAGTAGGCATGGAGCCCATCCCCCTCGACCCTAGGCGAATCGACCTCGACCACGTGAATCTCGTCAAGAGGGGTCCAAATAGGGAGGTCCAACTTTTGCAAATTCTGAACTTGGTGAGGGGTACACTTAGCGAGGTACGGGGACTTGCGCCATCCGATGCCCATACAGTCATGTGGGGGACACTAAATAACATCGTCAGATTGATCGAGCCGGATGACCCACCACCAACTCCTCCTAGCATGTCGGATGCCCCACCCTCACCTCCATCTAGCTCGTCGGATACCCCACCACCACCTCCTCTTCATACTACGTTAGAAAAAAGACAATCAGTTGTGAAACGCGTCTTTAGTAGAAAGAAAAAAACACAGGATTAGTCTTTTGTGATTTAGGTGGATTTTGTGTGTTTTATATGGATTTTGTTTGTTTTAGATGGATTTTTCTTGTTTCAGATGGATTTTATTTGTTGTAGATGGATGTTGTTTGGTTTATCCGTCAATTTTGAACTGTTTCTTTTTCTTTTTTCTGATAATTTGCAATTTTAATTTTTTTTAGTCAAAAAACACTGCAGGTATGTTTTTTATGTTATATTGAAATAATTTTGAGTTCCTTTCCTTTTAAATTAAAATTGCAAATTATCAAGGAAAAAAAAAAGAAAGAAAAACAGTTCAAAATCGACACATAATTGTCGAAATTTGTTCAAAAATCAACATCTATCTCTTGATTTTAAACTGTTTCTTTTTTCTAATTCTTTTGATAATTTGTAATTTTAATATTTTCATCCAAAAAAAATTAAAATATATTTTTTTATGTTATATTGAAATAAATTTATCCAATGGGCACGTGTGGTAGGTACATCCCAGTTGCTCACAACGGTTTGCATGTTTCTAATGGTTTCTTCGCCGTAGTGCATGCGCGTGTAAATGGGAAAATTAGCAGTCAACTCCCGTAGCACGTCATCTCGTACTCGACCCCATTCACCTTCCCCAAATTCCGTCATTGAGGCAACTGCCCAAAATCCACAGTGGCCATCTGAACCGACATTGACGAGTTCTCGAACATGGCTACAAATCGTGGTCTCAATATACTTATTCTTATTGATCAAACCTGTTGGCAAGTTTGAACGACTCGTGCGTTTGTATAGTGCTCTTCTCTGACTCTTGAATCGGTATAGTGATATTTGACTCATTCGATGGCACTTTAAATTTCTTGAACACAGGTTTTTTGAACGGATTCATAGGTACAAGTTGCAGTATATTAACCAGAACTACTTAGCACAATTATAAAATGCAACAACAATAATGAAATGAGACGATAATAGCGACCTTTACCCATGGAGAACAACTAGCTTGCTTCGATTTTTTTTTCTTTTGCTCCCAATACTCAAAATGTGATTTGTCACGATTGCTTGATTTGTCTTTCTTAATTTTTGCTGGTCGACCTTTGCTAACAACTTTTTCACTTGGATCCGTAAGTTTAGTCTTGTCGGGGTGGGTAAACCTTCTCAAATGGTGTCTGGGTGGGTAAAGCTTCTCAAATGGTTGTGCAATTGATTCTTTGCATCAACATTGCCAGATTGAAAGAGATTCTGGTATTATGATATTTTTTTCATCAATGGTTGGTACAATGACTTCTTCTGTGGTCATGACGGGCTCCATACTCATGTGTTTCTAGTACGAGCCTATTAACTCAAGTGGGATAGTACATTTGTTCACAACAACATACTCATGAAGCTCATGGCAGCATGGTAGATTGTGGGTTGTTTGGATGGCGCAACTACAAGACATATCACTCGGTTGCAACTTTTTTGCCTTGTCCACCTCAACTTTCAGTTGTTGCAGAGCGAATTTTGAGATAGTTTCACGAATCTCATTGTATATCAACATTTTGAAAGTGTGTAGGTAAGTATTTTTACTTACTTCAAAAGAAGCTTTGATGTCATCGTGTTGTGCACTTTCGTATGCAAATCCACAAATTTAGCACTTCCCTTTTTCATTCGTCCGTGTACCCCCTCCACCCTACTAGAAGTGTACGTTCCAAAATGAGTTCACTTATTTGTCCACACTGATGCAAGTCTCTCCTTGTAGTGATCCAACCACGAATTAGCTACCTATGCTATAGCCGCCGGATAACTAACAAATGTTGTTTTCATTGATTCCCAATCCTCATTGAACTCGTCTATGGTATTTCTTTCAATAAGAGCCGAAAAAACCGACTGAAGCTGCTTCCACTTGGTATTGTCATTTGTGAACATTTTCTTACAATTAGCCAATATATTTTTGTTCATATGCCACAGACTCAGCAAGTGACTCGATGGATACACATTGGCTAT
The DNA here is from genome assembly GCF_000504015.1 of Erythranthe guttata. Next base: position 885,864 of record NW_012194797.1, on the reverse strand, counting down.
TGCTTTCATTTAAGCCAAATCTCGATCTGTTACAATGCAATTAGGCCGAGAACAATTTCTCATGGCCTCTACCAAACAAGGCAACACCCATTCGAAATTTTCCGTCTTTTTGTGATCCAAGTATGCAAGAGAAATTGAGAACGTCAAGTTGGTACAAGTAAAAACCCACAATTTCAAGAAATTGGAGTTCGTAACAATTGGTTTTGTAGGTGCAATCCATGATGAATACGTACGGATACGACTGTGCCAACTTAATGCACTTTGGGTGGATCCACATCAAGTTGGTAATCTCATTAAGGTCGTTCGATCCATGGTACGAGAGGTATTCGTCTACTTTCAACTTGGCGAACAATAGTTGCAATTGAGATCTCCCAGATAATTCGTTGAAATTTATCCGTTGGATAACATTGTAAAATGTCTTCATACGAGCTACATTGGACGATCATTTTGCTTCAATGGTCTTAGAATTGCTTTTGGTTTCACCATTGCTTTCTTCAAAGTTTGAACATGTGAAGTCTCTTCCTTTGATAATCTTCCGGCATAAGAGTGTCCTTGCAAGTTTTAAAACAAGTTGTGGTTGTGAATACAACTGTGAATAGTCAATTCCCACTCAACATTTCATCTTCCTTGCCTTCCTTTGTCCCCTTCAATTTAAACGGACAATTGCATTTCTTAGAACCAGTGCTCCTTTTTTTCCCGACCTTTGATCATCTTAACCGGGCACCTTCCTGCCAGCATAAAGGCCCCCACGCTCACAACCAACAATCACAAACGGTCTCCTACGTCCTTTCTCCCCGTCATTCGAACCTGCGATCATCATTACTATTCCCATTCGTTTAGATACTTCACGAACCCATTCCAATAAAGCTTCTTCTGTTGGGAATTTTTCTGACGTGGTAAACGCATGGGAGCAATCGATCTACACAAAAGTGGAGAGCTTAATTAAATTTGTAACCGAGAAGATTAGACACATAAGAGTCGAATTTGTGGGTAATTTCGACATCAATGTGTCGAAATTAAGTTTTCAAATTAATGCGTATTTTAGAATATTCGACAAGAAAATGTGTCGAAAATAAGACATATATTCGACATTTTCGTGTCGAAAGTTGGTTTTTAAAATTAATTCCTACAAAGTGTCAAAAATTCACTGTAATTGGACACTTACTTTGTAACACCCCACATTTTCGACAAAATAATTTTATTTTATTTTACCACCTTTATGTGCATATTTGTGAAATTAGAATTTATAATAATTCTTGCAGGGTTAGTATTTACGTGAATTAGGTAATTATGTGAATTATGTGATTATGTGAATTATGTGATTATGTGAATTATGTGCTTATGTGAATTATGTGATTATGTGAATTATGTGTTTATGTGAATTATGTGATTATGTGAATTATGTGCTTAGGATATTTCGAGATATTATGCCAAAATAAATTATTTTTCATGAATTAGGATTTTATTCTTGCATATGAATTTAAATGAGCATTTCATCATATTTATACATGCACAAAATTTTAGAAAATAATTTTTATCATGCATTTTAGGATTTTTTTATTAATGTAGAAAATTAGAAAAATCCTCCCCACATTTTCTTGAATTTTCGGACATCAATACACACACACACACACACATGATTTAAAAATTTCATATTAATTAGTAGTAGATATGCATTGGTGTGGTTGTACTTTGAGCATAGAAAGAAATACTCAAGCCTAGTCCCCTACTCTATAGACTAGGTATGCTTTTCCACTCCCACACACCACTTTAAGGCCAAAAGTCTTTCTTTCTTCTTCCCCTCCCGTTCATTTTTTGGCAGCCATATCACCACCACCATAGCCACCACCTTCTCAAGCTTGAACCACCCAAGAACCACCACCACTTCTATTTTCGAAAATTTCAAAATCACCCCCACAAAAAGATGTATTTTCCTTTCTTCTCCATTGGCTTTGAACTCTCCAAAAACTCTATAAATACCTCCCATGCCCAAGATCAACATACACTCTCCACATCCAATCTCACTATCCTTAAGTTCAAAGTCTCCTTCTATTTCAACAAAAGGAGAATTTTCGGCCAAGCTTAGGAGTAAGCTTCTTCTTCCTCTTCTTTTCTTCTTCTTTTTCCGAAAGAGCAAAGCTCTTCTTCATCCAAGTTCTTTTGTTCTTCTTCTTCTTTTCTTAATACCTAATCTAACTCTTAATCTCTTCTTGTATTAGAGAGAAAAGAGCTAACAAATCCTTCCCCTAAAGAGAGAGGTGATAATTCTTGAATTCTTGCTCAAACATGCAACACCACTAGTATTTTCGTTTTTATGTGTTTTTATTGTTTATCCTTGCATATTATGTGATTATATGTTTTAGATGATGATTGCATGTTAGTGTTTTGAAAAGATAACTTTGTTCTTGAAGTTCTATGATTTTTCGAAAATTTGGGGAAAAATGTTTAAATTGCTTATTTGGCTTAATTAGTGCCTTGCATGTGTTAATCTAGTGTTTGATTGTTGATTTGTGAAAAGAAGATGAATTTTTGGCCTAGCCCTGAAACTTTCGGATTTTTGGGGGAAAAATGCTTAAATTGATTATTTGGCTTAATTAGTGTTTTGCATGTGTTAATCTAGTGTTTGATTGTTGATTTGTGAAAAGAAAATGAATTTTTGACTTAGCTAAGGAACTTTCGAATTTTGGAGGTAAAAGGCTTAAAATTGCTTATTTGGTTTATTTGATATCTTGCATGTGTTGATCTTGTGTTGATTGTTGTTTTAAGGCCTTGCATGTTAAGATTTGTGATTGATTGTTGATCTAAGGTCTTGCATGTTAAGATCTAGTGATTGATGGTTGATTTAAAGTCTTGCATGTTAAGATTCTAGTGTTTTCTATGAAAAATGATGAAAGAACTAAGAATTTGTGCTAATTTGATTTAAAATACTATTGCATGGGAAGATCTAGTGTATTTACTTGAATAAATGCAAAGATGGAAGTCTTGAATTTTATTCTTGTAAAAGTACTAGATTTAATGAACTTTTGATGTTAGAGTGTCTTTGCATGTTAAGATTTCGGTTACTTTATGTTTTTATGGCTAAATGATTTTGTGAAACTTTATGTGTATTTTCTATGTGCTCTTGCTTGCTTATGTGAACCATTGGGTGTGAGGATGAGAGAAAGGGTAAGTAGAAGGGTGCATGTGTGGGTGCATTAGTGTCATGAAATTTTAAAAGATAAAACTATGATGGAAAGTCTTTCGAGGTTACGGTAAATTTCCCGGGTACGGCGAGTCGGTACCGTAGGGCCTAGGGGTGGTTTGATCCCACGTAGATAGACATGATTCGATATATATGAGGTTATTTACCGGTAACTTTGATTGACTCTTCCGAGGGATTCCCGATGATTTTTCATGTCATGCATGTTGCATTATGGTGTTGAGGATATAGATGGGAAAATCTCACTCTATGGTCTTGGGATCGTAGGGTTATAAAGGTGGGAAATTCTCATTCTAAAATCTTCAATACGTGTCATGGCATAGGGTTATAAAGGTGGGATATTCTCACTCTATGGTCTTGGGATCATAGGGTTATAAAAGTGGGAATTATTTCACTCTATGCGTGTGACAATTATGTGATGAAGAACGCCGACGAAAAAGGGAAGTTTATGATTGTTTTACTTTATGTTGCATGTTCATGTATAAGATATATGTATGTATATATATATATATATATATATATATATATAGATATATGTATATATATATAGATATATGTATGCTCTATGTGTTATGTGTATTCGATAATACTTCAAGATTCTCATTGAGTCCTCAAAGGCTCATATAGGTGTTGTATGTTTGTAGGTATACCCGATTTGGAGCCCGAGGAGTGAAGTCGGGAATCGGAAGGAGATCGTATGGAGGGGTTGTGGATTGTGTTGGCTCTTAATTTAGTTATGTGGTTCTATTTGTATAATATGCTTGTAAAAACTTTCGATACGGTTTTAGGTATTTTCTACCGTTCGCTTCCTCCGATCGGTGGGAATTATTGAAAGACGATATGTGTAGTAGTAATTAGGATTACCCCATTTTGGATAAGTAATCGGTTATCCGTAGTCTTTTGTAAGCGAAAGCAAATTTTTACTATCTATATGCATGCACGCTTTTCGCTTAGTAACTTCCTTATGTTTTGTCTCGATGTTTGAAAATTATTTTCGTATAGTTATTCTGCTTAGAAAATCATGAAACTTTAGTAGTCTGTGCATCTCTCTGTTCTCATCACAATGATAGGTCTTTTTCATGATTTGGGTAAGTATTCAATTAATTATGATTTATTTCTCACTACTGCATTGAAACAGGGTTATCGGGTGTTTTCTTGTATAATTGGAGTTTTACTCCCTCAAATTCCTTGTTTCCACTTGGAAAACATTTTAGACTTATTTTTCTGCCTTGGGGTAAAATTTGGTAGTTTTTGGGACAGTGAGGAATTTATTATAAATTTTCAAAACTCCGTCCCCTGTTCTGGATTTTAAACTGAACAACTGTGCCATTTTAATTATTTCTCCTAAATGGCCATGCATCTTTCAAAACTGTTTTAACTAAGTGATCTAGACCCATGTTCGATGGTATGGTATTATTTTGGGGTCATTTTCATGAGTAGTTTAAGAGGAATTAATTTTTAAAGCTTCTGCATTGAATCTGTCTGCATTTGCATTAAGTCCATCATGCCTAGTTATTTTCTAGTCTTGCATGTAGCATGCATTGGTGTTAATTGGTTGATTAGGGTTTAGTATAGTGTGACCTATCTCCCTCTGATTTAAAAACAAAAAAAAAAATTACGTAAATTTATATCCACAAAAATCATTTTTAAAAGTCTTCCGCTGAGATTACATATAATAAGAGTAATCGAGAGAGGGGTGTCACAGCTTGGGTGGTATCAGAGCAACGATCCCGGAAACCTCCATACGACCTAAAGATCTTCACGATTCTCAAAGCACGACTCCAACTGAGCACTCGGGCAGGTATATGTTTATGTGAATTTTTATGGCTAATGTGAATTGTTTGTATATGTTTAAGTATTAAAATGTCGGGAGCAAGAGCTCGAGCTCAAAATGCCGCTAACGATCCTCACAATCAATCTCGTACCATCCAAGACCTCACCGCCCTCGTCCGAGAACAAAATGAACAAATCAACCGCCTTGTTAACCTTCAAAACCGAAACCCTCCTCCACCTCCTCCTTCTCCTCCTCCTCCCCAACCTAGAAATACAACCCCACAAGCCACCTACGAACGATTTTTGAAAATGCATCCTACCGAATTCCACGGCGGCACAAGTCCAACCGTTACCGAAGAATGGATCAAATCCCTCGAACTTATTTTCGAGTACATGGTGATGAACGACAGCGACCGAATCCATTGCGCACTATTCTTGTTGAAAAACGAAGCCCAAAATTGGTGGGAAGGCGCAAAGAGTGGGATCGATCTAGCAAATACCACTTGGGAAGCTTTCAAAGTTCTTTTCTTCGAAAAGTACTTTTCCAAGAATGTTCGAGCACAAAAGCTTAAGGAGTTTCTCGAACTCAAACAAGGGAACCTAACCGTTGCCGAATTCACACGCCGTTTCGAGCAAGGAAGCCTCTACGCACCTTTCATATCCAAGGACGACACCGAGAAAATGAATCACTACCTAAGAGGCCTCAACCCGATACTCAAGCGCGACGTTCGACTAACCTCTGCCTCTACTTTCCGCGGAGTAGTGGACAAAGCCTTGGAAGCCGAACAAGACGAGATGGAAATCCGACAATGGAGGCCTCCTCACGATGCCTCTTCTCGACCATGGAAGAAACCGAACCTCAACAACGCCAAAGGAAAGCAACCGATCAACCGAGCAACCGTGATCCCGAGCAACAAGCCCTTTTGCCCCAAATGCAAGCGAGAACACTCAGGCGATTGTGTTGCCGGAACCAACCACTGTTTTCGATGCAAGAAGCCCGGACACATGGTCCGAGACTGCCCTATCGCCCCGAGACAAGTGCCGGGACGAGTATTCGCCATGACTAGAGACCAAGCTGAAGCTGACCCGTCAATGATCGCAAGTACCTTTAATGTGTATAATAATTCCGTGTATGCCCTCATCGACTCTGGATCAACTCACTCATTCATCTCAAGTACCCTCGTTGCCGAACTCCGCCTAGTCCGTAGTCAAGCCGATGCCTTGTTTAGCATACTTATTTCTTCCGGTGATGAACTTAAATCCAATTTTATCATCAAAGATTGCCCTATTCAGATTCATAACCAAACCCTAGCCTCCGATCTGATCATTCTACCCATTAAACATTTCGAAGTAATCCTCGGAATGGATTGGTTATCAAAATTCGACGCCCAAATCAATTGCGCTCACAAAACCGTTCGTTTCTCCTTACCGAATGGATGTTTTCTCGAATTCTGAAGCTCGTACAATCCGTCGATTCCTATCATTTCCGCCATCAAAGCGAGCAAACTTATTCAAAAAGGGCATCTATGTCATTTGGTCGACATAGTGGAAACTCTCAACGAAGATAAAGCCGACATTTCCAAAGTGCCAACCGTTTGCAAATTTCCCGATGTCTTTCCCGAAGATCTCCCCGATGTTCCGCCTGATCTTGAAATCGAATTCGAAATTAATTGGATCCCCGGTTCCGCTCCTATCTCGAAGGCACCTTATCGCATGGTGCCATTAGAGCTAAAGGAACTCAAGGACCAAATTCAAGATCTTATCGACAAGAAGTTCATCCGCCCTAGTTTTTCCCCATGGAGTACTCCGGTACTCTTCGTGAAAAAGAAAGACGGAACCCTCCGAATGTGTATCGATTACCGAGAACTCAACAAGGTCACCGTCAAAAACAAGTATCCATTGCCAAGAATTGACGACCTCTTTGATCAACTTCAAGGCTCCACGGTCTATTCCAAAATCGACCTCCGTTTTGGATATCACCAATTGAAGATCAAGAAGGAAGATATTCCGAAAACTGCGTTTCGAACTCGTTACGGCCATTACGAATTTGTAGTGATGTCGTTTGGTCTAACCAACGCCCCAGCCGCTTTCATGGATCTCATGAATCGAATCTTCCGCAAATATCTCGATCAATTTGTGATCGTATTCATCGACGATATCTTAGTGTATTCAAAAAATGATGAAGAACATCGGAATCATTTGGAAATGGTGCTCCAAACTCTCCGAGAGAACCAACTCTATGCGAAGTTTTCCAAATGTGAGTTTTGGTTAAGACAAGTCCACTTTCTTGGTCACGTAATTTCCAAGGAAGGCATAGCCATTGATCCAAGCAAAATTGAAGCCGTCTGTAATTGGTCAATCCCTCGTAATGTCGGAAATATCCGAAGTTTCCTCGGCCTCGCAGGCTACTACCGACGGTTCGTTCCGAACTTTTCCAAGATAGCCGCTCCACTCTCTCGTTTGACCCGAATGGAAGTCAAGTATCAATGGACTCCCGAATGCGAGTCTAGTTTCCAAGAACTCAAGAAGCGATTAACCTCGGCACCAATCCTCGCTCTACCCGATAAAACCGGAAACTATGTGGTCTATAGTGACGCCTCCAAGCACAGGCTCGGAGCCGTCCTAATGCAAAACGGGAACGTAGTTGCCTATGCCTCTAGACAATTAAAAGACTACGAGAAGAACTACCCAACGCACGACTTGGAACTCACGGCAGTCGTGTTCGCCCTCAAAATTTGGAGACATTACCTTTACGGCGAAAAATGTTCGATCTTCACCGACCACAAAAGTCTCAAGTACTTCTTTACTCAGAAAGAGCTCAATATGAGACAGAGAAGATGGCTTGAAATGGGAAGAGTTTTGTATCGGTCTCTCTTGGAAGACAACAATCAAAATGGGAAGAGTTTTGTATCGTATGTGAAATTTCATTAAAACTGGGAGAAAGTATTCGAAATCCATATCTTGAAGACTTTCCTTACGGTTCCCGAATAAGCATAATAGATCTCTTATCTAATGAAGAAGCTAATAACATCTATGAATTTAATGAAAACCCTGCGCTTCTTAGCGACATCGGCAGAGACCTAAGGGATTGTCATTCTATTCCCTTCGACATGGGCCATGAGAACGAAATTTCTCGTTATACGTGCGAAAAGGAGTGGCTTTGACACCGGGAGAGGAGAGATCTTTTATGGGAAGGCCTAACCTACCTTACACTTTAGTAAAAGCTTAGTAAGGAAGTCTTGACCGATTTACCGTCCAATCTAATTCTCCAATTTTTATTTTTTTATTATTTTGTTTGAGATTATATTAAAAAAGTTTAAGATTGTTCTAAACTCTGTACATAAAAATTTATACATAGTAAAATTTAAGTCCTAATCAAGTTAGGATATATAAAAATAACTAATAACATTATGGAGACTAAAATTTATAGAGCCCTTTAGGGTAAGCTCAATGGAATGAGCAAAATGAGTCTACAAATTTCGTTTTGGAGATCCATTTAGGGACGCGCAGAATGTTATGGTCTCTATAAAAAATAAATCTGCAGCCTAAAAAAAATGAGTCTCCGTAATAAAGTTGTATTAGAGTCTCCAAATTCGATCACAAATATAGGGAAAAAAATATAGACTTGGAAAAGTCTTTAAATTTGGAGACCCTTTAGAACCTCTATTTGTCTTGCTTTTTTGGCTCAAGTCTCTGACGAAAGGGACAACCATGAGAAAAGATGATTGATTAATCAGCTAGGCATACGACTCCATTAATCTATATTGCTGACACATTTTAATATTTGGGTTTGCGTTTATGAAAAAATAAATTATTCTAATGGCTATTTTAATAAATGGAGCTATTACTTTGAGTTTTGAATGCGTAGTTATTGAATTAGTTCAATAAAATTAAGTAATATTAACTTATGCTCTATAAGAAAAAATGAATTTGATGTAATAAGTACTCTAATCCCAAAAACACTACTTTTGGGACCTTAACTCAAGAAGAAACAACCCATATTGTTATGCTTTGGAACGGATGAGATTTATTCCTTAGAGCAATAAAAGATATGATTCATGTATAAGTTATTATTTTGAGAAGAACTTATGAAGGAAGACAAGGCTATATTTGCTTAAGAAATATTTTGATTTCATTAAATAATTGTTCTTGCATGGCGAATATTTACCTTTGTATGAGCATTGTTGATCTTCTACTTAGCTTTAAGAAACTCATTATGCATATTAAGTACACAATTTCACACCAATGTAGTTATGAGTTCCTGCAAAAATCCGAACAATTAGAAATTCCTATGTAGAAAGGTTTCCAGTAGGTTTTGGCTGTTGCCAAACTCCTAAAAAAGAAACTCTTTACATAGGCTACAACCTTTCTACACCGATATTTGATGGATTGAAGCAAGAAAAATGTCAGGGGTTTAAAATTCTTGCTATTCCTTACGACTTTTGAGTTATGTTACAGGTTTTAATTGCCCAGCCATGAAATAGTAAATAACATTCATTATAAGCATGAAGTAATTAATTAGTTATTTTTCAATATTAATTATTAAGTACTCGTTAATTAATCAACATTACACATGGAGTTGTGTACCATGCATGTTGATGATCAATGAAATAAAATTGATAAAATTAACTATTAAGGATTAATTAATCTGATATGCTAAATCTCACACTAAATTTCACAATATGAAACTGGTAATGACAACATAAATACGAAAAACCAAACAAAAGAAAGGAGGAAATAATAAAAAAATAAAATTATTCGAAGCCTGGAAGAATATCAATCGATTGCAGCTGAAGTTTGACTTGGCCGGATTCGATATTTCTCAATCTGAGGCACATATCCTGCATTAGATATTCATCCTTCTAGAAAATGAAACTCTCTTCAGACAAGCAATTCGAGCTTGAAGGCAATATTCTTGTGCTTATTATACCGTGTGGTAGGGCATTTGGATGCATCTTAAACGCTTGTACAAATGGTCTAATATCAAACTCTGCGTCTCCCATCTTTTCATCTGCACTGAACATGTTTCTGTCGTACACTGTCTACAACCATACGTACACATAGAATCAACATATATGTATTGCGGTTTCCAATAAGAAAATATATATATATATATATATATATATTAGGCTTTCTTTTATTTAATTTTGGGGCCCACATTAAAATGGAGCCCTAAGCGATGGCATATCTGGCTTCCCCTCAGGACCGGCTCTGAGAAAATATATTTCGGTTCCTATGGTTTTTTACCGAATTATTCGGTTCGGTACGGTTCGGTACCTGTAAAACCGAAATATATTTTCTTATTTTAAAAAAGGTAAAATAACAATTTCAACGAAATAATTTTGAATTTGACATTCAAATTTCAATAACCGGCTCTAAAAACATAAAGTGATTACAAATAGAGGCTAATGTAAATAATGGAAAACATTATCAATCTATAAGTATTTTAGAATATTTTTATAACCTTAAAGGATTTAAAATAAAAGAAAAAAATAAATATATATTAAATATTTCGGTATTCGGTATGGTACGGTACGGTACCGTACCGAATATCGGAATTCAAAAAACAAATTACCAAATACCGAACCGAATTTTCATTGAGAGAGAGGCAGAAGATTCAAATCTTGAGATCACTAAAACTGCATTAGTTAGTATTCAAACTCAAAACAATTGAAAAACAAAAAAATCTGATTTTAGAAAGCTCAAATTTGTTCTTGATATATCAAACTGAATTTTCTTTTTTTAAAACGTGTATCTAGTCTAGAACCAGAAGGATCAATAGCACAACCTAATAATTTGTTTTAATTTTATTGCTAACGAAAGAGGCTCACCACAGAAACTGGTTGACTCATGCCATTCAGTCTTTCTGACAACACGAGTCTTCAGAATCTGCAGCGCAATCATTTATATATAGTAAATTGTGAGCAGCAAGATTGATACCTCTCTGCACAGAAATTCTGAGCAGTCCAGGCATTAAAGCTCGAATTTGAAGAGCATCGTATCCTACGTTCTCTCGTTGCTCCGATACTTCCTTTACCGATGTCGAATAGGGAATTTTTGCAGCGGTGTAAGTCGATCACTTGAAGCGGTAATATTTCAATAAAATGTGAAGGGAACTCATTCACGCTCACGATTCCGAGATGTATTTGCTCAAGACATGGGAAATGTGTATTGTCTGATTCCCAAATCTCCAACTCACACTTCATTTGAAATCAACTTTTTCCCTACGGCGGAATTCGACCGCAGTTTGAGAAATTCAAGATTTGGTAATGAACCAACAATAGACATATCTTCTCTTGCATTCACTTAAGGCCAACTTTTTAAGTGAACTTGGAAAGACCAAGCGTACCAACAAATGCTAGACTAAGTGATTCAAGTTTATGGAGAAAGCCGAGATTGCTTAAACAATAAGATCCAATTGCCGGATAAACAATTCCCAACTTCTTCAGATTCGGGATTCGTTTAGTTACCTCTTTAGTATATTTGAAATCTTTGACTATTGAATGTGTTTTTAGATTTTCAAGCATTGTGATTTTTTCGCCACGTGAAGGAGGATCTACCATATCTCAACAGGTAGAGTCAACTCTCCACCAACAACTAAGGTTTGTAGGCTCTAAAGCCGGGATAATATAAACGACGACATAAAGATCAAACCCGTGCAAGAGACATATCTATCAACCACATCCAATACCCGTAGTAACGAAGACCGGCGAGCAGTATAAGTAGACAAATTCACATAAAAGAAGGTTAAGAAAGACCGAATAGATGTCGTTAGTGTCATGTCTTTCCACTGGCCACCATTAATTCTGAGGCGGATCTGGTGAAGCATTGTGGTTACGAGTTTTGAAAGGATTATAAAATTATCTTTGTGAGCTTATCTCCTACATAGATCACTTAAATAGAGAAATTATCCGTCTTCGACAAAGTTGTTACTTCATGAGCTACTTATTTGGCCTCCCCTGAAACGTGTTGTATCCAAAAATGCTCAAACCACTCACTCGCCCGCTCGATATCCTCTATGATATTCATGTATGGAGCTTCGAAACTTGAAGATTCACTAACTGCGGCAATATTACCTCCAACGAGTCACCTTCTACTACATTCTTCTCCAATTATTTGGACTAGCCATTTCGATTTTACTAATCAAATTGATGTTGCATTTATTTCTTCTTCTTCTATACCTCCTCTGAATTAAAAAAAATTACTATACCTGTCCGAAATTACAATAAAACAAAATTTCCATTTAAATTTATGATTTCGTTAAACGTATAAATTATTTTACATTGCAATTTCACTATTTTACTCAATGTTTAATTTGATCCAATCACACCCTTAAATTAGTGGAAGTAGGAACTTCAACCACTCGACCGAAATTCGATTTTACCAGATTCTATTTAATCCATCCACCGGAGTTGAAGTTCGACTTGGCCACATTCGGCATTTTCCAATCTCAGGCACATGTCCTGTATTACTATCCCATTTTTCAAGACAATGGAACTTTCTTTAGACAGGCAATTGGAGCTTGAAGGCAATATTCTTGTGATTGTTGTACCGTTTGGAAGGCCATTTTGATGCACCAAACCGGCTTCTACTAATGGTTTAATATCAATCACTGCATTACCCATCTTGTTATCCATGTTGCTCAACTTGTTGTGGTCTCGCACTGTCTACAACGTAAACTACAGATGTTGCTCAACCATTATACACAAACTATGAATCAGCATATACACATAACATATTTGAAACTACAGATTTTGGATCTACAAAGAAAAATGGTGAGAAATAAATATTGCAAAACTAGTTGCCAAATTTATTTTTATCTTAAATTAGAGAATCTCACCAGAGAAACTGGACGGCTAGGATCTAAAACGTAAATTGTGAGTACCTCATCCCATATAGGATGAACATCATTTGTCACAATACGAGTCTCCACACTCTGCATCATAAATATTTATACTAAATTGCAAATTTGTTTTTGAAAATTTGGACCACAAAATATTTAATGCAAATTTGTTATCCTTTTATATCTAAAAGAATATTATGAAGAGGGTGAAAATAACATTAATGAACAAAAAAAACCATCAAAAAGTAGGAACACGAAACCTGATTGCCCATCGTGATAACAACATAAGGATCTCCACCACCAACAGCAAGATTAATACCTCTCTTCACCCAAATTTTGAGCTCTCCAAATGTAAACTTTTGAACATAAAGAGCATCGTAACCTAGGTTCTCTCGTCGCTCTGATATTTCATTTGCAGAAGCCCAAAGGTCATTGCTGCTATTGTGATCTAAGTTAATTGCTCGAAGTGGTAATATTTCGTCAAAATCCAAAGGGATCTCCTTGAGGTTTAAGTATCCAAGATGTAGTTGCTCTAGACATGGGAAATGTGTATTGTCTGCTTCCCATATCTCCAATTCACACTTGTGAATCCATAGGAACTTCAGTCGAGGGAACTCCCCTTCTTTTGGAATCCACTTTTGCCCTACAGCAGCATTCTTCTGTAACTCGAGATCTTCAAGCTTGGGCAGCGAACCAACAACAGACATATCTTCCCAAGGAATCTTGCATTCACTTAACACCAACACTTTAAGTGAACTTGGGAAGACAATTTCTCCACAGCAACTAGTACCAGTAATTAATTCCAGATTAAGTTGTTCGAGTTTATGGAGAAGTCCAAGATTCCTTAAACAATTAGATCCAATTGTCCCACAAACAATTTCCAACTTCTTCACATTAGCGATTCTATTAATTACCGCTTCAGTGCATTCAAAATCTACTACTGTAGAAAGTGTTTGTAGATTCTCAAGAAGTATAATTTTGTGGACATCATCTGGAGGTGGAGGATCGGGAAGAATAATACTATCTCCCTCAACATGTCGAAGTTGGGGCATCTGCCATATCTCACCTGGCAGAATCAACTCTCCATCAACAACTAATGTTTGTAGGCTCCAAAGTCGGGATATTGAAGACGACATCGACATCGTCGGACACATGCAAGAAACATACCTTGAGTTAATTAGCTGTAGAATCTCATCTTTGGGATATATATCAACTACATCCAATACTCGTAGTAATGGAAACCGACGAGCCGTGTAATCAGTTGAAGCCCCTTTAGAGAAGCATAACAAAGACCGTGTAGGTATCTGTGATGTATATGGCTTATGTTTCGTCCCTTTCCATTTTCCACCATTGATGCTGAGACGTGGTGTGATCTTCATGAAAGTTAAAATATCGGGGTTATAAAGCTTTCTAGCGAACGAGAGAATAAAATTTTCTTTCTGAGCTTCTTTCCTGCATAGGTTACTTAAAACATCATGAATGTTGCAGTCGATCACTTCTCCCATAATTGACCTCAAATCGACCAAAATGAGATTTCGATCAATAAGATCCTCCAAGTACTCCTCTCCAATTTCTTCTAAGCTTTTATGCCCACACTGCCTAACAAATCCTTCAGCAACCCACAACCTGACCAGCCTTTCCGCATTGATGATATGATCTTCAGGAAACACGGCAAAGTAAAGGAAACAAGGCTTTAGATGTATAGGCAAGTTATTATAGCTCAACAATAGTATCTTCATGCAGGACTCATCATCTTGATTGTTTACTGCTGAAGTTACATCTTTTTCAATTGACACCCAATGTTCTTCCGTCTTGGACTTTGCAAGAACCCCAGCAATCACAACAAGGGCTAATGGAAGTCCGTTGCATTTTTTTGCAATACTTTTTCCAGTTCCCTCCAATTCATCGGGGCAACATTCTTCTGCAAATATCTTTTCACGGAGTAAATCCCAACTCTGTGATATATCTAGAAGATTCAGTTGATAAGGGCTACAAGATCCAATATCTACTGCCAACTTCATCAGCCTAGTAGTTACCAAGATTCGACTTCCATTATTATTATCAGGAAGGAACCTTTTTACCATATCACATGCTTTGATATCCCACATGTCATCCATTACTATCAAATACTTCCTCCCAAATAGAGTTTTGTGCAGTCTGTCTCCTATTGCATAATCATCATCATCATCATCGATCTCATGTGCATTTATATATGTATTGTTAATCTGATGCAAAAGGCCTAGGAGAATCTTCTTGTCAGTATATTCCTGGGATACCGTAAACCAAGCACGTAGCTGAAAGTGCTCCACAAAGGGATTGTTAAAAACATTAGAGGCAAGGGTAGTCTTACCTATGCCTCCCATTCCAACAATAGAGATGATCCGAAGATTAGATTCGTTGGTGGAGAGAGCGCCCATAATTTCATCCATGTGGTTGTTGAATCCCACCATGTTGTTTTTGCCACCGGCCGGAAGAAGAGGCCTTGATGAAGAAGAAGAACTAGCTTTTGTTGTTGTTAAGTAGTAGTTATTAGGTCGTTGCATATCTTTCTTGAATTTCACCAACTTTTTCTCAATGAAAAGGAACTCTCGTATTGAAATTTTTACACCTTCATACAAGAGATCGGAGCTTTCTTCTCTATCGGCTGAAGATCTTCCAAGAATTTGGTTCATCACATTGAACTCAACGATATATTCTGCTTCATATGCTGCGACACCGATCATCGTCTCCAAGTCTTCCATCTCTTTGTTGCCTCCACTACTTGTATAATTTTCGAAAAAATCTACCAAAATGTACTCGGCCTTATCTCGTAGAGATTGAATCTGATCTGTATCAAAAATGATATCAAGGGTAGGAGGTGGGTGGAGGAGGATCTGATCAAGAGTATGAGTGAGAGAAACTAAAGCTGCATAAGCTACAGCCATCTTTTTTCGATAAACAATTTTTTCGATTAGCAGATTATGCTAAAAGAAAATTTGGTGATTTCTTGGACACAAACAAGAAGAGCAAAGTCAAAATGGTAATTAAGGTGGAATGATTAAATGTGGTGTGAATTAAGTTGTCTAATTAGCGACTTAGTCAGCAATTGGCATTTGATAACAATAAGGTCTTCATCATAAACACCTACCAATATGCCCTTTCAGACATTTTAAAATACATACACACTGCACACACATATTATTAATGTTTGTACATGTGAAAGAGCCGTGTTTATAGCAATCAGCACGAGATGTATCTGCTACAAATGAAAAGTCAAACAAATATGTTTGTCGGGTTAGCTTGCAAATTGCAATATATCTTCAATATTATTGTAATTTGGAGAGATTGATGATTTGCACGAATATAAAAGTTGGTTTTCTAACTTTTCAATAATTACATCGGAATTTGAAAATATTGAGCTTAACTTTTGTTTGTAGCAACTGCTACAACTTTGTGTTTATTTTTCAATATGTTTCCTTTTATTTTTCATTTCCTCCCCGTCGGGACCAAATGTAGCGTCTACGACGCTAAATATGTATCCCAATGTGTCTGTTAACTATCAATGCTTGATCTAATTGTGGTATTTTGAGGCTTTTCCCTGTGCGGTCGAAGGTCAGAATCTCTTCGAATGAGTATACAATAGAACCTCGATAAATTAAAAAATCCTGATTAAATAATAGTTTATCTCGGTCCCGACTGGGTGAAAACGTGTTTAATTATTAACTCAATAATTTAATAATTCGCTAAATTAATAGAAATTTCCTAGTCCAAACTGTATTAATTTATAGAGGTTTAACTGTATTGTAATGGCCAATTACAAGACCATTTCTTTTTTTTTTTCGTTTTGAAAAGAGAAGATGCAATTGCCTGATATAAAGCTACTAGAAAAAGGGAAAAAAAAAAAGAAAAAGAAAAAAGAAAAAAGAAAAAAAAAAAAAAAAGGAATGGATTCAAAGGCGTTTTCCCCTTGTAACACGCCCAGTAACTCTTGATGTTATGTGCAATTGTTAATAGTATCTAACGCATAAAATATCGATCCAATGTAACAGTATTTGCATGATGCAAATACTAACGTAAAAAAACCAGAGTCGCGAACATATCTGACTGCTTATGTTGTCTCCCCAAGCATCTAATATAACTCTGATCACGAAAACGAGAATTATCATATATTTATAGAAAAAATAGAATTGTGAGTTTCGAGAACCAGTTATTGGTCCATTTTGTTGGGATCCGACTTAATAAGATAGTTACCTTGTTGAAGTATCTCTCACATTGTGCGGACCAGTTCCAACGGTACACTTTCCATTGCCACCTAAATTTGAAGAACAAGGACATAAATGAATACAGTTGAACCTCTATAAATTAATACAGTCGGGACTAGGGAAATTCTATTAATTTAGCGAATTATTAAATTATCGAGTTAATAATTTGACACGTTATCACCCAGTCGGGACCGAGAGAAACTATTATTTAATCAAGGTTATTAATTTATCGAGTATTAATTTATCGAGGCTCTATTGTATACGCATTCTCAAAAATAAAGCACAGGATGCAGTTGCTAATGCCAATAAATATAAAAGTTCGGTACCTACCCATGATTTTGGAGCTTTTGGGTCGGCGACTTTCTTGTGTTTCTTAGATTGATCCAACAGGAAAGTAATTACGATGCTGACCTTGAACTCAATCGAAAATGGACTGCAAAGGAGGAGTTCACATAGTAAGTACAAATTGACATACGTAGTTATGGTTAGATAGTTAATACAAAATGCAAATTAGTTGAACATCCAATAGTCTACTACCTTAAATTATTCGAGATTGTTTTACACTCACGGTTGAAGCATGCATACATTCTATAATTAGCATTTCGAGTGCGCAAATAAGAGACAAATACCAAAAAAGGGTACAATCGTAAAATCGAACACCTACCCAGCGAAAATTGTTGGACAAGTCAACAGACGAGGAAGAATGATGTAAATGGGCAGAGTCAAGCCACGACAAACATCTCCATCTGCTATCTAAAAAGAGAAACAACCTTTAATGACAGCTCATCAACCAATATCTAGACTTCAAAAGTAATCGAGGAAAAGGGTAAATGCCTGAGTAGTTTGCATCAAAGTAGATTCTGTTGATATCCTATCTCCAATCAAAATTGATTCGACTCGAAGCAAGTGGATGTCAGTGGATTGAATAGGAATTGCTGATTTTTCGACGGTTAACTCTCCAACAAGAGGATCCACTAATGAACATTGAGTGCATATTTTCCCCGTAACACGGAAACCACCTATTCAGATTAATCAATGTGATTAGGCTTTCACTTTATCATCACGTCATATGAAAGCCATGTGATATGAAAATTAAACTCAAAGATAGGAAATAAATGACTAAGAACCCGAACCTGATTTAAGTTCAGGAAGTAATGCATGCTTTTGGGTATCCTGCGTAATATAAAATATGACCGTTTCTGGAGAAACGGGTTTCTGTGGAAGATTGTCTGAAAATGTAACAGAAAAAAGAGTCAACACCTACGCATACGTGCCAACATAGCTTATGTCCATGTATACAGAGTGAATTCGTGCTTACCTTTTTCACTTTCAACAATGAATTCTGTTGTTGCGGACAAGGATTTGTGCAAGTATCCTCTCACTACATCTACAGTTATAAGATACTATGATGGCATTTATTAAATTTGAGCGAATGAATTTTTATATGTTAATAAAAGAATAATACCACAGCAGGTACAAAGAAATAATTACCTGGATGCTGATATTGCCTCCATGGAAGGTTTCGTAAAACTTTTCCAGATTCTCTTCCTTCGGGTCTTTTAGGATCACAGAAAATGGTATCTAGTAGAAAGATAAACACGCATTAAATATTAACAAGATTTGTCAGGATATTGTGTTTTACCGAGAATAATATACGAAAGCTAGTTAGAAAATAATAATCATTGCATTAGTGAATAATCATTGCATTAGCTCAAGACACATCATCAACTACTGATACTAATTTTCTAATGAAGCTAATTTCCAAAATCAAATCGTCTACAATTCAGTAAGGCAACATGAGATTTCACGGACTCCGCTGTACTGATTCTATGTCCAAACATATTATACTTTTAATTTTTATCCAAGCTACGAAGTTAATTAAAGTACTATTTGCATCGTGACACATAGACAAGGGGGAAAAAGAAGTCTTTTGACAGACCAGAAATGCTTTAATATCACGCCAACATTCTTCAATACCCTTGAATTACATATTTGACTCACATTCACATAAGTTTCTTACTACTTATGTTATTTCATTGTTCTAAGTCTCATCTACAGATTATATCTTGGTTCTCAACTATGAATATGGAAGGTCATAAGTTTGTAGTAACCCAGAATTTCTAATTCTAAATGTCAGTAATTAAATAGTTTGTACATTTTAAGACCCCTTTGGTTTTTTGTTTTTGTTTTTGTTTTCACGTCTACCATCTCTATATCTTTGGAAGGAATTATAAAAAAAAAAAAAAAAAAAAAACAAAACAAAAATCTCAAGCATTCATAACTACACCAATCATCACATTCTCAAACAAATAAAAAACAAGATGGCCTTTCCTTTTCCATTTAGGCTAAACCTATTTGTCATATTTAAACTCGCATCGCTTTCTATCGATTCGCTATAGCTCAAAATACAGCCGTCATAGTTGGGTTGACATAACCCCTTATCCTTTACTGCAGCTTACTTGGTAAGGAGAAAGTTCTTCCATCATTTAAATATTCAAAAGAAAAGATTTATGATATGTCACAGACACTGCTTCTACGGAAGATTTAGCTCACAGCATTAGTGGTTTATCATGTACACATTCAAAAAGAACTTCCAACACCTAGCACAGTACAAATCGAACATCTTAAGCACTAACGTCATACCTCGGTAATACCTGATCCAATCTTTCCAGATGATCTAACATCAACAACCTTCTTCCTGCTCATACATTGTCAAAATCAATTGCAGCAAACATAAAAGAAACTTAATAACGAAGCAAAACGCATTGATCAGCTTATGTTTTATGTTTCTTTTCATCGTTCTTTGCCTACGAAACTAGAGAAAAACTCATCTTCAGATTGAAAATCCAAGTAAAAGGAAAAGTATTGGTGCCCAGCGAACTAAACACCGTCCAAACCATGTAACCTCAAAACCTTTGATTATTTAAGATATTAACTTTAATATCTCAGGGGAGCTCGAAAACTAAAGTAACTACTGACTATAAATCAATGTGTTGGTTCTTTTCGAAGTGAACCACGATAAGTGAATTAAATCCCGACTTACTCCAAAAATGGTTAAATAAAATATAAGAATCCCACAAAATTATTGCCAGACAATAGCTTTAAACAGCATTTCACAGATATAAGCAGACGATGCTTACACAATTGGAATCGGCTTAATGACGCCGTAGAGAGACTCGACAACTCCAGCTGATCCCCCGCGAACCTAAAAATTTCACGGATAATCGCTACATCATTCCTTTAACATTTTTCAATCATTTGTGAATTTAGTAACAATACACAGTCATAAAAAAAAAATTAACAATTAGCTAAAATCGATAACCTTTAGGGGGGGAAAAGGAAAACAGGTAAATATAGAAGGACCTGCAAATTAACAGTGCCATTGACGGTGAGGCGAATTGATTGGTAGGATATTGCAGAAGTTAGCCTCGCGATTAACTTGCCTTCCAGAATTTCCTTTCATTTTTCAACAATCATTCAGCTCACATAAAAGATCAAATACATACATAAGGATGATATTTCAATAAAAGCATTTAGGGAGAGAGAGAGAGAGAGAGAGAGAGAGAACGCACATCGGGGCGATAGATGCGGTTGAATCGAGAGAGTTTGATCTCAATTGACATGACGATGACTATATTGTATTGCTGCTATCATCAGCTCCTTTCCAGAAAAACACTTCAACTCCACTACTTGTATATTTTTAAAACAAGTTAAAATTACTCATTAATAAGAGTCCATTTTACTAAGGGTTTTAGCTGATTAAGCCCATAATTTTTTTGGGGCAATTTGTTATAGATCCAACTAATAAGACTCAATTTTTGGTAAATTTATTATTTTTAAGGGGGTTTTTTGCAAGAACCACCCCGTGTAATCTCTAATTGCTAAAAAAGTCCCCGTGTTAAAAATATTAGCAAGAACCCCCCTATGAAATTTAGTCAAAGCTAATAAAGTCCCTAACAGCTTATCGTACGTCGCACGCGCGGGTTGTGAGACTGGGTTGTATTTTTTCACCGGCAAAAACTTAAATACCCTTTGATAAATTTAAAAAATTACAGACCCACCCCCAAAATTTGAATAAGCCCAAATTAAAGTTTTCCAAATTATCAATTCAGTCCCTCATATTTTATGAAATGCCCTCTTCTTCACTACACCTAAAACCACCACTATAATGTCAAACCCCAGCTCTCCCATGACCCATCTCCGCTACGCAGCCCCCTACCACTTCTCCTGCCGTCTAGGACCGCCCCTTCCACTGTATCCCCGTTTACCTCACCATAACTCTCGACAATACCCTATCACCGCCCGCAAATGCCACCACAAGTAAACCAACATCTCTCTGGTGCTTCCTTCACAACACCTGAGAATCCAAATTCCCAATAGATGGACACAAATCCGAACAAATCGAAGCAAAACTCGCCTCAATAATCCTCCAGCGAAGGGCTTCGGAGATATTTAAATTGGATTTTTTAATTTTTATTTTTTGCCGACTTCTCATCAAGGAGAAATCAAAATCGACGCCGTCACGACGTGATACCGTTAGTGTAGTCGCGCCGGCGCACTGTTGACAGGTAGGAAGAGTTGGGGCAGGTGGGATTGGGGGATGGATGTGGTGGTGCTTTGTCTGGTAAAGAATTTTAGTTGGGTGGGGGGCTACGGGAAGAAGATGGTAGCTGAAATATTATTAAAGAATTAATAGGGGCAGTTTCGTCATTTCCTTGAAGTCAACATCCAAATTTGATAAAAGTGGCTGTGTGCTATATAAAACACATTATAGGGAGATATTTGCTAATTATTTTAACACAAGGTGTTTTATGGCAATTCGAAATTACACAGGGGGTCTATGCTATTAACTCATTTTTAAGGTGTCAAAAGTACCCCAAACAATTTATGAAAAAATAAAGGATTTATTAGGGATAACCTCCTGTTGAGATTTTGTAATGAGGTAGATCCATTTGATTTTTCCTTTTTTGAGATACACCTAATTATGCCAACTTGGCACAATATATTATTTAATTTCCCTATAATACCCCAATTTTATTTTTGGAGTGCAGTTTTTTCCTTATAGACGTGATATGGGATTGCCGATGCGTTGCCTATAATCACGGATGAAAATTACGTGAGTATATTGGTTGTTTCATCGTGTTCATCGTTATCAAATCGTGTACAAAAATCGGCTTCGAAGAATTTTTCACCGGCGTCGTAGTATTTTCGGATCTGAGCGTTTTCATCGTTTTCATCATTACGTGAGTATGAACAGTTTCTGTTCGTTTTTTTTTCGCTGTCATGTGCAAGTGCTGTTGTGTTATAGTGGTTAGCCATTATAAGATTTGCGTTCATATGTTGATTCAATTGGTATTAAAGTAGATCGTTTTGTAAAAAAATTACGTCGTCACATATACATCGTTATTTTTGTCTGATGATGGTTGTCTTGGAGGAGGATTCACGTATTTTCAAGAGTAGAGTTCACGTAGTCTGGCCAGAGTTATTTTATATGAGTGTCGTAGTTGGTTTACGCAGTAATCGAAATAAATGTTTTTGATGTGGTCGTGTTGATGAAGTACTTGAACCCGATTGATAGTTGTTTTGTTTGTTTACATCAGTCGATTTTAACGTATTCGGTAGCACATTGAAATATATTTCGTAGTCTATTTTAAATTATTTGGATTATGCATTTTTTAAGTTCATTTGATGATGTTAATTTTTTGTCATTGAAATGTATTTGGTAGTCTATTTAATCAATTTTTCGTATTCTGCATTTTTTATTTTATTTGATGATTTTAGGTTTATTCCGATGGCTAATTTCGTACGGATTTTGTTGAGGTTTGGTGGGTTGGTTGCTATAAAGAGGTGTTCGAATGGGTTTTCTCGCGGTTCATTGGTTGCATTTGCTATTTCAAAGTGGCCACAACTCGATGGATGGGATATAAGCATGACATATAGGCTGGATGGCATTGGTGAATGTATCTTAGCTGACGACGAGGACATGATATCGATGTTTGAATGTTGTCAGAGCTTTTCTTGGATTGTATTGATGTTAACATTGATGGAAAACCTGTAGGTTTGCCTGGACGGAATGTATTACCTGCAGAGGTTGGTGGCTTCCCTGTTGTGTTGTATGATGAAAGTGTGGTTGTTAATGAACTCAATGTAGAGGGAGTGGTGGAGAAGGTGAAAGGCAGAAGATTACTGAGTGCGGATTGGGCATATTTGATTAAGGATGTAGGTCAGTTTTTTGAAGGCGGCGTTCGTGAGTTCAGAAAGTCGCTTATCAAATACTCTATTGAGATGGGACTTTAATTCTCATATGTTAAGAACGAGACAACGAGAGTTACAGCGGAGTGTCATTTCAAAAATGCTAGCCAATGTTCGTGGAGGATACATGCATCTGTGGATAAATCAAATGATTACTGCTATATTCGGTCGTACAATAAACATCATCAATGTGGAATGTTTTTTGGAACAACTAGTAAGAGAAGATTGAATTCAGTTGTCATCATTGACCTGATTGAAAACGACATACGTGCAATGCCGGCTATAACCCCATGTGAAATTCAGAGCCAAGTGAAGGATAAATTTGGTATTGACATAAGCTATTGGGTTGCGTGGAGGGCTACTGATGCGGGAAGAAAAAGGATTTTTGGGGACGAGACTTCTTCATATTCGTACCTTCCATCTTATTTCGATGAAACGGGGAAGACAAATCCTGGTAGTATCTTTCATCTTGATGTTGAGGTTGAGAAGCAGATTTTCCGACGGTGTTTTTTTGCATTTGCAGCGTGTTTGGATGGATTCAAGTTTTGTCGTCCTGTTGTCATGCGTTGTCATGCTGGATGGCACGTTTTTTAAAGGTAGATACAAGGGAGTGTTGCTTAGTGCAGTGGGTAAAGATGTTGATGAAGGTAATGATCTTACTGCATTGGTCTTTAATAGTATTTTAACAGTTATGTGATAGTTTATTAACTGTCATACGATAGTACAATTGAGTTTCTTTATTAATCTGCATAGTCGATTTATAAAACAGTTACAAATGGTGTAATGAATTTGGTTTAATTTCGTATGTGCAGGTTTGTTTCCTATTGCATTTGCAATTGTAAGTGAGGAAACTGATTCGAATTGGGCTTGGTTTTTGAGTCATTTTAAGGACGCTATTGGAAATGATATGACGCTCAATTTTGTTTCGGATCGCAACCACGGTATCGTTGAGGGTGTTAGGAACATTTTTCCTGACTGTTTGGACACATTGTTACAAACATTTGCAGAACAAATTGAAATACAGGTTTAGGGGTGTTCCAGCGGGCTTTCGTGAGACGGTGTTGCAACAATTTGCGGCATGTGCTTATGCGACAACTAAGGAAGAATTTGATCGATGTATTGACAAGCTGAAGACTACTGGTGGGACGAAAGTTTGCAATTTCTTAGATGATCTTCCCAAAGAGAAGTGGTCTAATGTTTACTGCGAGGGTCATAGGTATGGACAGATGACTTCTAATGGATGTGAGTCGTGGAATCGTCAAATAAAGAAGCAACGTCACTTGCCGATAACTAGTCTGATTGATGGCATAAGGTTGTTGTTAATGACGCAACTGTGTAAAAGGCTATGTGATGGCAATAAATGGACGACTGTGTTGTGTGAAAAGACCGAGAAGAGATCGAAGGAGGCTGTTGACAAGGGGCGATCATGGATATGCAAAAGATCGTCTATGCAGGTCTTCGAAGTTTTTTCGTCGCCAAATGATGTTGTTGATCTTGGAGAAAGGACCTGCTCTTGTAGGTTATGGAAAATCAATGGGTTTCCATGCGCACATCCTGCTGCTGTTATCTTCGTTGAACTTCGTTGCGGACTTGCTGCGTATGATTATATTGATAGATGGTACCATAGATCAACATTCAAGGAGAGTTATTCGGGTTCAATTATACCATTTGTGAGACAAGTTTCAGATCTTGATGTTGCTGTAATTGGACCACCTGAAGTTAAACCAACACGTGGTTGCCCAAAGAGGAAAAGGATTCCATCGCAGGGTGAGTGTGTCCCCCAGAAAATGACTTGTAATCGTTGCAAAGCCCAAGGAAATCACAACAAGAAGACTTGTAGGAAGTGATTGTTATAATTTACGTTTTTCCATTACTTATTTAAGGTTGATGTTTTATGCTTAAAATGATTCTATTTTTGTTTTCGGGCAATTATCGACGGGGATGATGGTGGTGTCTCGAACAGTGACAATTGTCGTAGTTCGAGGCACATGATGATTTTTTATGATCAAATAGGCTGCAACATGTGTTGGTTTTGTTTGTATGTCGAGAATAATGGGTCGCCCCAAGTTCGTAATAATAATGAAGGTATTGTTTCTGGTGATGCTAGAACAGGGGGTGGGGGTGAACTAGTTAGAGCCGTTGACACCACTGGAAGCGAGGAATTGAATGCAGGCATTGCGCAGTTGTCCGACGAAGAAATGGATTGCATTCCTGATGATAGCGACGAGGACATAAACTCAATGAATTCAATTGATTCCGATGGTTGTTATTTTCCAAACCCCCCTAAGAATTGATATGTTTAATTAATGTCGTGTTTATGATGTAATGGCATTGTAACTTTAGTTGGGTGTTAAACGTTGTAATACATTAGTTTACTATTATGAATACCGTATGATACTACTATTACCATTTTATTATACTATTATGAGATTATTAATGTACTAGACTGTTTTTAACTCGACATATTGGTTTGAATGTGTTATGATGTGTTTAATTATTTTATTGGTCATGTTCGAATTACTTTACGTTGGTTTTGTTCCAACGTTCTTGTCATTTTAATTCGACATATTGGTTTGTACTATTTTAGTGATATATTGTTTGTAACACAATTTCATACTACTACTACAACCGTAATATACTATCATAGCAGATTAATGTACTATATTGAAATCATTAATGTACTATATTGAAATCATTAATGTACTATGTGGTTGAATAATACAGGCGACTGTTATATGAAATTTTTATGTATAATAATGTCAAATCATAATCGTGATGAGATTATTTCATCGATTGAAGTAATATGCTATTCATCACATGTTTGTTTTTTGTGTGGTTGAAAGTAGTGCAGACAATTCAGTGATATAGGATGTACAATTCACTACTATATATATTTGAGTACCATATTAGACCACTATTATTATCAACATAATATACTATTACCATGTATGTAATATACTATGTGTTCAAAATTTCATAGAGATAGCATACAGGAAACACAGATATTGAATTTAGTCATAAAATTCCTGACAATAAGTTAATACTGAAAACATCATATTTCACATAATATTCAAAAATAAGTTTTGTGAATGTAAAACTACACTGAAATGTGTGTCATACAGAAAACTTGTTGATACCACATTATCAGAATGTTGACTGGGCTATGCATCATACTCTTTGTTACCCCTTCCAAGAAAGTCTCTACAATCTCTTTGCGCATATTATTAGTCAAATCATAACTTGCGCTGCTCAGGTCGATTGGTTGTTGACGAAAAATTTGCTTTATGCAGTAGAGAACATGGACACCACAGTCTAAAATAATTTTAGACTTACAAGTGTGGAGATTTCCCCGTGCGTAATGTTCTGCACCAAATCCTTGATACACACAAATTTGCTGCCATTTGAGCTTGTCCATACTTTTGTGCTTTGGTTAAATGAATGTAAATAAAATGTGTTAGTGGAGGGAATTTTTTTTAAATTGTATTACAAAATATGGTTAAATGAAACTTATTATTCCTTGTTCGCAGCAGCCTCCACAGTGATGTCCAGTAGAGCCCTGTTATTGTCTGACATGTTCCGATAGTTCTTGAGTTTTCTGTACCTGATCTTTACAACCTTGGAAACTGTTGTTGGTGTTACAGCAGGATGTTTAGACCGTGTTCTCTCAGATATGGGGAGGATTTTTTCCTTGCCCTCGTCATGTTCTGTGTTGTCATGTGGTAAGATTAATTTGTCATCAGATTTGTCCAATGTGCCCACACGACTTTCATTGTTTGTGCCTTTGCTGTTGGAGTCCTCGAGCCCCCCATCAATCTCGAAGGATTCATTCAGTTGATCAGCTGAAATGACACGAGAATTGCTAGAATTTTTTGTACAGGATATTGTGTGTTTCAGCTGCTTAATTAGCTCGCTTTGGTCGAATATCGTCTGACTCTTCTCCTTATTGATGTATTTTAGCAATGTTACATCAGTTATGAGATCGACGAGCTGTATCTCAGTCTCGTCAACGTACGTCAGTGGCAAAGGATCATCGTGTTCTTCTGATGTTTCATTATTGTCGGTTTGCGTTTGTGACAGCAACCGGAAAAATGGCATACTGTCTTCTGTGGGAGCTTTTGAAGTCGAGCCTGTCATCATGGAAGTGGTTGACTTAGCAGCAGATTCGTGCAATTTGGTATCAGGTACGTCACTCGAGTCTGGAAGCCCTTTACTGGATAGTTTGCGGCTGTTGTTGTCAGCTGTCAGGGCCTCTACATGTAGCTTCAACAATGTTGTTGTTGCTTCTAAGTCTTCGTAAGATTGTTTCATAACAGTTAGTTGTTCTTCGAGTGCAGCGCAACGTAGTGTTTCGGCAGTTAACTTGTCTTTTGTAGTTTGGTCTCTGGGTTGGGCCGACGCCCCATGACTCACTTCTGCGGCTGGTGCGTATTTGGCCAAGAGGTATTCAAGATGTTTGTTCTTCTCTCTCAGTATATGGGATTCGGTCTCGTACTGAAGTGCAAGCTTGGAAAGACGACGATTTTTTGACGACTTCTCACGTAATTTCTTCATGAATGTTTCTGGGACATTGATACTTTGAGTATTGTCGCCTGTTTCAGAACTGGTGCATGTGTCATCGGTTTTGCCTTTCTTGTGTTCCTTATTTTTAAACTGTCTTTTCTTTTTACTGCTTTTTTCCACAGCAGATGATTCCTTCTTGAAGAACGCATTTTCTTCTTCTGTTTGAATAAGTGCCGTTTCGTACACTTCATCGTTGTGGATGTCTCTGATGGCTTTGTGCTCAAGTGTTGTCCCCAGTGTTTTCAGATTCCATTTCTGGAACCTTGGGAAAGCATCAGCAACGATTGGTTCAATGATATTTATCCTCTCGCACATCCAGAACTGAGGAAGCAAACTAGTGTTAGCAATCGACTATATGTTAGATATTAATATACTATTAAGACTATTTATATGTACTATTAAGATTACATTAATATACTATCTGGAGAAAATGGTACACTATGTTTTCAAATGAATATACGAGCATGCATATTTAGAACCGCGGGACAGTTATGTGCATTAACAAAATATTATTATGCAGAGTTGAGTATGAGTTAATGTATAGTCAATTATGTTGACATACCAACAATAGCGTTGTGCACCCACGGACTAATGATGGTTCTGTTGACTGCACATATTTCATCAGGAATTCGACAATGTACCCTGCCCAATTGTAATCAGAGAGTTTGAAGAGTTCATCACACAGCAGCACCATCCACCAGCTGACTTGGTCTCCGGAAGTTGCAAAAAAACAGGATGCAAGTACATGAAGTATGATGATACGAACCACATCCTCAACATCCTCGTCATCCCTACTATCTATGTATTCCATCATCTTAGGCTTTAACATCCCCAATCTTATTTTTTCTTCAACTCTAAATTTACGATTGTTTAGACCGAATTCTGGTTTTGTGCTTCTGGGAATATTTATGCTTCTTGCACCCGATTTGATTCCGAATATTAGATTGCAATCTTCCTCTGAGACATGTAATTCTTTTCCTCCAATCTTGAACACCTTGTCTGTTTTGTTCTATGTTTTCATATCAGGACTGTGCCGATTTGTGTCTATGTGACTTGCGAGATGGATATTTCATGCTTGGCAAACGGTAAAATCAGCCGGTAGAATGGCGTCTTTTTCAGGCATTTGTAATGCACTTTTCGCAGACTGACATTTGCAAAGAAGTCTACTGTTGAATGTAGGCTGGATCGGAATTGTCTAGTCCAGCTGCCTTGATCTAGTTCTTTTTGTGCCATTATGTCCGATTCGGCTGTAAATCATATAAAAGTGTGTATGTATCAGCCTCACAAACATGCAACAAATATCGATACATATATTAGCATAGTTCATTATGATAATGTACATACAGATTATTAGACTATGTAAATGAACAAACAGACTATAGTACATATCTAAATGCACATGTGAATACTGTTAAAGTTACATATGTAAATACAAGTTTAATATGACAGTAACGAAACATAATATATTTATATAAATGCACAACATACACATAAACCAATAGGTCATATCAGTAGACTGTATAAATACACTAGCATGCATATTTAGAATTGCAGTGCGGTTAAGACACTAACAATTTCAGCTAAACTAATGGTATATTACTACACATATATATACACTCAAACTATTACTTCATAACAACACAATTTTATATTAACATACTATCTTAGTGTAACACGCTATCATAATGCATACCACGCCGTCAGAATTTTTATAATATACTATCTCAGTATAATAACGAACTAACACAGTATGTAATATGATATAACAATGCAGAACAAGTTACCAGATTATTATAATATACTATCAGACTGTATTAACCAACTATCACATACATAATATCTAATCACATTGTATAATATGAATAAACCCATGAGGTTAATTATACTATGGTCAAACATGACGCTGTAAAAACACAAAATCGATTATTGATATCTTAATCGATTATATAACTATCTGATATGTAGAATTAGGGGAAATCACATATTACCCGCTTTTAGTAGCATAATGTCATCTGCCATTTTTTATACCTCGTCGCCTGCAACATAAGTAAATAAATCCTGAGTATCCAAAAAAAACAGACAAGATGACTACCACTTTGCAGTTAAACATAAAAATTGACATGGGTTACCACTTCTGGTGGATGTCCTGCCCATCGGCCGTTGCAACACCAAAGATTTAGGGCTCGATTTCGGTAGGCGATTCAGAAAATATTTGCAACTAAACCAACGTCACAGTCGATTAAGCAAAAACAGATCAACATATTGATGGGTGATGGCGTTTCAACAAGCGGCGAAGACGTACCAATGCCAGAGAGGTCGGAGTGCAGAAACGTCGATCCACCGTATAGCGTGCTATCTTCACCGTATATTTTTTCTGGTTTTTTTTTTTAGGTTGAAGAATTGGGTAGTGGGTTTTGTGGGGATAGTGTTTTAACGGGAAAATAGGGAGGGATTTGATATCATTTCAAAAGGTAAAATAACGTGATTTGTGGGATTTGATTGAGGGTACTGGTGGAATTTAGAAAAATATGGGTTTTTATCAAAATGACAAATTTGAGTTTGGGTCTACCCCTATTATTTGTAAGACTAATGGGTTATATCTAATGGACCCAAAAATAAATCCCCTAAATAATATCCCACATTTTCCTCCCCCAATTGATTGACAAACAAAATCTGACGACCGTTTCGGAAAATCCGAAATTGCAAATTCAACAGGTTTGCAAATTATAGCGCTTGCCATAGGTTTAGTCCTATAATCGTTTGCAATTTACAAATTTTCATTTGCTATTTGATCCGAGGAACCAGGTTGCCATTTTTTTCGTTTTGCTATTTGTGCCCTCCATAATCCGAGTCACGGCAGTGAAATAGTATATCTTGTTGCTCGCTCTCTGAAACACATTTCCGCACCAATAAATTACTGCATTGTCTAAAGAGAAAAGGTTTTCCCCAAAAAATAAAATTTCACATCATGCAAAAAATTTCTATCATGCAAAAAATTTCTCTTTTGATTAAAATTAAGATCGGGTGGAAGTACTTGGCTAACTAAATAGTTCATATAATCGGCAAACCAAGGTACTTCTCTATCAACAACAAGCAAGTGTTCATTAGGAGAGCTTTCCTTAACGCAAAAATTCGTTTTCATCCACTTAATTCTCAAGCCTAGATAAGTGATCGGCTATTTAATTTTCTTTACCCTTTCGATCACGAATTTCGTTGTCAAATACTTGTAACATTAAGATCCATCTAATAAGTCTAGGTTTTGCATCTTTTATTTCAAATATTTTTTAAGAGCAAAGTGATCAGTAAACACAATAGTCTTAGGGACCTAAAAGATAAGATCGAAACATTTCAAAGGCAAACATAATTTTTAGTAACTCTTTTTTCATAATGGTGTAATTCGATTGAGCATCATTAAAATTTTTACTAGCATAATAAATTGACCGAATTTTTTTTTTATCTCTTATAATAAATTGACCGAAATTTTTTATCTCTCCTTTGACCAAAGACAGCACCAACCGCATAATCACTAACATCACACATAAGCTCAAACGGTTCATCCCAATTTGGCACAAAAATAATAGGAGCTGACATTAACCTTTTCTTAAGCTCATTGAACGCTTGAAGACACTCACCGTCAAAATTGGACTTCCTCTCCTTCTCGAG
Source organism: Erythranthe guttata (assembly GCF_000504015.1). The sequence continues at coordinate 854,333 of NW_012194797.1, read as the reverse complement.
TAGGTTGCATAATGTCGTGGAGATTTTTGAGAAAATTTTGATGAAACGCCGATAAAAGCCAGCATGCCCTAGAAAGCTCCGGATCTCTTTGACCAAAATTAGTGGCGGAAGTTGTTCAATTGTTGCGATCTTTGCTCTATCCACCTCCAAGCCTTCTCGAGACACCTTATGCCCAAGCACAATCACTTCGTGCACAATAGTTGCACTTCTCCCAATTTAACACCAAGTTGGTTTCTTCACACATGCGCAAAACCTTAGCTAGCATGTCGAGACAAGTTTCAATCGTATCAATGAAAAATGAAAAGTCATCCATAAATACTTCTAAGTCATTTTCCACCATATTGGTGAAAATAGCCATCATGCATCTTCGAAAAGTAGCAGCGTGATATGCCTAATTGGGTCAACCCAATGGGCCTACAATATCTTAACCTAGTGGGCCACGTCCCAACTTTCAATCCTACTACAACGAAGGCTCAATCACCTTCAGATAAGGTTCAGACCCGACATTCTCAATTAACCAACTCCAGCCCAATCAACGAGGTATAAAAAAATTGTTTTAATTCATTTGTTAAGGTACATTCAATATTCGAACAATACAACTACTTGTATTCTCTCTACGACTTTTGCTATCCACACGCCTAACGTGAGCATCGGAGGGGTTTCCGCCGAATCGACCCCCAGCTTAGTTTGCGTGTTCTCTGATCGCAGGTGTCTCAGGGTCATCAAGATCGTGAACCAATGACCCACTTTACTCTTCCAGCTCACCCTACTTCAACAACATCAGGTGATCCAACTCTAGCTTCTTCATAATGGTTTTCGTCTGTGGGAAGGCATACTAGATCACGTAGCACGCAAGATGCCCTTGAGACATCTGCTCAGGGGGAACATGACACTGCTAACAATCTCCCGCCTTGGCGAGGCTCTGGCTTACCGCTTCCCCCTCCCCGCATTTATGTTCCAACACAAGTCCCTCCCCATGAGCCCCCACTAGGGATTCAACAGGATCCACTTCTTCATGCTCCTCAAGCGGTTCAGATAACCGAGGAGGCCCTTCAACGTGCGCAAGATGACCTTGAGACATCAGCTCGAGGGGAGCGTGACATTGCTAAAAACCTCCCACCTCGTAGAAACTCTGGTTTGCCACTTCCTCATCCTCGTGATCGGGATCCACCACGAGACCCTAGTCGTGATGTCCCACTAGATCCTCAACATGATCAACTTCTTCCCGCTCATCGAATGGTTCAGATAACCGAGGAGGCCTTTCAACGTATATAGCTGAAACCTCTGCTCGTCACTGAAGCACGATACATCGCCACAGCCGGAGCCAACGCTCCTCATGCGGCTCCACCCATGGTAAAACCACCTCCACCAGCGCAGGATAACGACTGCCAAACAATTGTGTCGTCGGCATCTGCCTTAGACCCTAGGTCTCTGATGCAACAATCCACTCAACGCCAAGAGGCACGAACGGGGCAACAACAACCACGTTCACCTCCAAGAGGCAACGCCTATAGCCAGTAAGCTCCTCCACTCAATGATGGAGGGGATGAAATCAGTAGTCGGGTATCTCGCTCGAACCCCACTCCCCACTTAGGCAATCCAATTGGTGTAAAGGCAGTAGGTCCAGTAAGGCGCAGTCCCTTCACTGTCACCATACTCAGTGAGATGCTACCCCAAAGGGTAAAGGTCTCGGGTCTGCTGCAGTTCGATGGAACTAGTGACCCACATGAGCACCTTGAAAAGTTCTACGCCATGGCGGAACTATATGACCCTATTGATGCGGCGTTGTGAAAAAGGTTCCCGCTCTCCAAATGAGCCCTGAGCTTGTTCAACTCCTTGCCCAATGGGTCAAGTGAAGCTCTCTCCCAACTCTCGGATTGCTTCACTAACCAGTTCGCCATCAACAAAACGTACGCTAAGACTCCCGCGTACCTTTCACTATCGCCCAGAGAGATGGCGAAACCCTACGCAACTACATTCGACGATTTGTAGAGGCAGCTCATGATGTTCCTAACATGGGAGGAGGCATGCTCTCTGGAATTATTCAACAAAACTTAAAGCGAGGTAGATTCAAGGAATCTATCGCGGGAAGACCTCCAACAACTCTGGAGGAGTTATTAAGAGGAAAAGAGATGATGATCACTTCGACACCTGGCGACGAGATGACCGACAGCAGTCGTCGACAACTCTGGAACAATTTCCTTCCACGCCCGAGGACTTCCAATAATGTCAATGACACTTGGAGTCTTTCGAGCCCATAACAGAGTTAGTGATTGCATCATCCTAAATTGGGGGGCTATCCCACCCCAAGGATGGTGCACCCTCTCACCTCTCTACATCAATTGCGCCACCAGCCTCCACTCTTGTAGGCCCCTCACTGCGAGACAACTCCCACGAGGAGCAAAGCTGCTCGGAGCAGAGTTAGTGATCGCATCATCCTAAACTGGGGGGCTATCCACCCCAAGGATGGTGCACCCTCTCACCTCTCTACATCAATTGCGCCACCAGCCTCCACTCTTGTAGGCCCCTCACTGCGAGACAACTCCCACGAGGATCAAAGCCGCTCGGAGCTACAAGCGCAAGACCGATGTGGAAGAAGCACCTAAAATTTCTATTTAGTATAGATTTTGTTATTTTGAGTGATTCGCTCCCTACATGTTTATTTCCCTTTGCCTCAAGTAGGCTTGTAACATTCAAGCTTTCAATCAACGAATAAAACAAGTTCTTCTTCTTATTCTCACCGTTGTTACTGTTTCACTACACGATTATCAGCTCAAGTTAACATTACTAGAACCCTGGAAACACTTAGAGATATTATGGTGATCTATATAGCCTCGATAGCTTGAATGCCTAAATTTCTTTACTTGTTTGTAACGGGTCCTTGATTTAAAACGTGGCCACGGTCCTAACATACTTACGATACCCATGAAAAAAAAACCCCGAGAGACTGATTCCCTCATAAGTACATCACGCACAAGGCTAAATGTAAACACATACAAGCAACGCGTCAAACCATTGACAATGTCAAACAATATAAACCTCAAACTAAAAAATAGTGGGCATACCAATCTACTCCAAGTATGAAGATAAATTAAGTACTCTGCCCACATACAAGGGGAACATATATCCTACCAAGTACCAATAGTGGGATTATCATCTACCTCAACATCATTCACTAGATCGGTGCCCGCATCATCGGCATCCTCTACTTCTTCTCCCTCATTAGAAATGCCCGGCTCCATCCATCAGATGATGTTCTCATTGATCCCACCTGCGTCGCGAAGATACGGGCGAGACAACTCCCATGAGGAGATAACACGCCCAACATCCCTATCCCACGGCGAAACAACTCCCACGAGGAGACAACTTGCTCAGACCCCTCGTAGTCGCTCGATGAACTCAACTTGAGTGACTCGTCGCTCCCAAAATCTACGACTTGGCGTCCAAAACGCCGTTTAGTAGTGCCAACCTCGTTGGTAGTATCAAGAAGACCCACATTTGGTCCCAAGTGTGCAGACCACGTATCTCGCTCGCGTCGCGCCGCGGGCTCGCTCCCTATCGCGCGTCATGCGCTCCCCTCAAACAAATAAAAATAAATAAAAAGGGGAATAATAATATATTATTATTATTCTACGACAACGACTATCTATTCTCGACACGATCCGGCACCCCTTCCAACTCGAGAGTGGAGGACTTAATGATATGCCTAATTAGGCCAATCCAATGTGCCTACAATTTCTTAACCTACTGGGCCACGAGCCCAAGTTTGAAGCCCACTACAACGAAGGCCCAATCGCCTTAAGATAAGGTTTGGACCCGACAATCTCAATAAACCAGCTCAAGCCCAATCGACGAGGCATAAATAAATGTTCTAACTCATTTTTTAAGATACGTTCAATATTACAGCTGCTCGTATTCTCTCTACGACTTTTGCTATCAACACGCCTGACTTTAGCGTCGGAGGGGTTTCTGCCAGATCGACCCCCGACTTGGTTTACGTGTTCTCTGATCGCATGTGTCTCAGGATCATCAAGCTCGTGAGCCAGTGATCCACTTTTCTCTTCCAGCTTGTCCTACTTCAACTACATCAAGTGATCTAATTCTAGCATCATCACAGCGCATTACATAAACCAAAAGGCATGCGTCTAAATACAAAAGTGCCATAAGGGCAAGTGAACGTGGTTTTGTGTTGATCATCCGGTGCTATAGAAATTTGGTTATACCCCGAGTACCCAGCTAAAAAACAATAAAATTCCTTACCCGCCAGCATAGAAAGCATTTGATCAATAAAGGGTAAGGGAAAATGGTCTTTTCTAGTGGCTTTATTTAATTTCATATATTCCATGAAAATTCGCTAACCTATTGTGATCTTAGATGGAATTAATTAACTATTTGCATTACAAGTAACCGCCATATCCCCTTTCTTAGGAAAAAATTGAATCGAACTTACCCATGCACTATAATAAATAGGATAAATAATACCTGTATCGAGCCACTTGAGAATTTCTTTCTTGACTATCTCTTTCATGATGGGGTTCAGACGTCTTTGCGGCTCCATCAATGGCCTTTGCTGATCCTCCAAGATGATTTTTTTGGGCATACAAAACAAAGGGCTTATTCCCTTGATATCAGCAATTGTCCACTCAAGCGTCAACTGGTGCTCCCGAAGCACATCCAAAAGCCTTTGTTCCTGTAAATTAGAGAGAGCGTGTGAAATAATTACCAGCAAAATCTCATTCTTATCAGGATATGCATATTTCAGATGCGGTGGCAATTATTTCAACTCAAGCTTGGGCGGCTCCTTCAACGATGTTTTGAATGCCTTGGGTGTGGTAAGAGTAGTTGAATCCAACCTCTCAAATTCTGGTTGAGCAAGAATGTCTGCGGAATCCAACTAACACACTTGATCCTCCACTCTCTCATCTCCACAACTATCTCCTGCAACCAAAGATGCTTCCAAAAAATCCAAGAGTAAAGAATCACAATTCAAAAGAAAAAGAATCTAAAATATCAATAGAAAAACATTCATTTGAATCATGTGGACGCCTAATTCCACTAAAAACATTAGATCGAATTGTTTGGTCATGCACAGTAATAGTAAGATACCATGGCTCATTCAATGATAGTTCGAGAGGTAGCTAAAAATGGTATTTCCAAAATAGTAAGTGTCTCCCTATCCTCATCCATATCAAGTATAACAAAATCAACAGAAAGAATAACTTTATGAACTTTCACAAGCACATCCTCTAAAATACAATTTGAGTAAAGTAACGATCTATCGGCTAATTGAAGTTATAATCGTCGGTTCAATTTCTCCTAACCCAAGACTCTCATAAGTAAAATAAGGTATAAGATTAATGTAAGTTCCTAAAATCAATGCGTGATCAAAAAATTTATCTTTTCTAGTACAAGGGATAGTGAACTTACCTGGATCCCGAGTTTTTGTGGGAGGGGCCGTGTAAGAATTGTTGGGATCGGGCATGTGTATGCATAGGAAAACAAAAATTTTATATGAAAAACGAATTTAATCATATAAACACGTACTCGATAATAGCAATTAATTGCGTACCTCAGTGCTTCCAGCGAAAATTAAAAACAACATGCATATTATTGATTCGCTAATTAAATCACATGTCATGGTCACAGTAAATCACAAATCAAATCACGAATCATGCATGGATAATTACACAACAACATTCATGAAAGACATAATGCATATATAAACATTAATTTAATCTTATTAAATTAACACCTATTAATCAAATCCGAAAATTACCTCTTGAAGCATGAGGCGAAGTTTCGGATTGATGCAAACTGCCACGAAAACCAATCCTTGCAGTCGGGAGGAGCGGCGACAACGAACACGAGGGTAGCGGCGGCGGGTGCAGTTCACGCGCTGTCTTCGCGTGGCGCGTGAGGGCGCGTGCGGTGCTGGTTCAGCGAGGGCTTCTAGGCAATTTGTCTTCCTTCTCTCGGCTTTCACCTCGTATACCGAGTTCAACTAGTACGTGGCACTAGATACGCAAAAGTCTGACTAAACGAAAGAATAAAATAAAGAAAAGAGTACCAAGAACAAACGGCGCGTGGGGCGCCGATTTCCGGCGACGGTGGCGACGGCGGCGACGGCGGACCGATGGAGGTGGCAGCAGACTAGGGTTTGTCACTTGTGTACAAGACCTATAAATCTTGTATTTATAGTGTCTTGTATATAAGACCTAACGGGCTTACGTTAGACCGGGCCCAACAACTTAAGTTTGATAGTTTTTCTTCGCTCGTTTCTCATAAACCAATGATCAGAAAATTATAACAATTACATTTTTGGAATCATTGAAACGTCCTCGTCATTACAAATGCCAATTCTCGATTTTCAATTTCTAAAACTAGAAACCCTAATTCAGTGGACCTGCTAAATTTGGAAACTTCCCAATTTAGAAAATTCACAAACATAATCGCCTAGTTCTTTCCTTTTCTTATTCACTTTCATAATTCCCAATTATGAATGTTGGACTTAATCGTATTGACTTCCAATTATGCAAAGATTAAACATTTTTGTCTTTGACCGTTTATTCAAAGAACTCAGGTACACAAGTAGTGTGACCATAGTTCAGGTGTAAGCTAGCCGTGGGCCCACAACTCTTTTTGGTTTAAACTCGTTCCTAGAGTTATAGTTAAGATGAAGCTTGTTTCAACTTAATCACCCAACGAATCAAGATTGGCGTCTAGTAACTACGCATCATGATTTTCTAGATACAAATGAAGTGCTTGCAAGAACCGTGTGATATAGTTAACGTACAGTGCAATCCCTTAGATACATATGTCCCGATTGAACTAGAGGCATTGGTACATGTCTAACAAAGTTCTATTCTGATGTTCAGAAACTCCATTTAATTGAGGAGTTCCAGGTGAAGTCCATTGAGATTTTCTTCCATTCTCTTTTAGATAGTCAATGAACTCGATGCTCAAGTATTCTCCACCACGATCGGATCGTAGTTTCTTAATACTTCGTCCGAGTTTTTTTTCTACTTCGTGTCTAAAATCTTTTAAACTTTTCAAATGTTTCAGACTTGTTTTTCATCAAGTACACATACACATACCTAGAGTAATCATCGGTAAATATAGCAAAGTAGTTGTAACCACCCTTCGCACTAACGCTTAGTAGACCACATACGTCGGTATGGATCAAATCCAAAAGACCTTCGGCCCGCTCCATTTTCCTTTTGTAGGGTGACTTGGTCATATTCCCTTTAAGGAAGGATTCACAAGTTTGTAGTGATTTCACGTCGTCCAATAATCCTTCACTAACAAATTTGTGCATCCTTCTTAAAGAGACATGACCTAATCTAGCGTGCCAAAGTTGTGCGGGGTTTTGATTATCTCCTTACATTTTGCTGATGTAGCATTAATGGGTATTTCGCTTGGATTTAGTTCATATAAGTTGTTTAATAATCGTCCCTTGAAAATCACATTTTCATTCTTTTGTATAATGCAAATCGAATTTCCAAAAACAAAAGTGAAACCTTCAATATAAAAAAAAATGAATAGAAATAAGGTTTCTAATGAGAGACGGAAAAAATAAACAATCGTTGAAACCAATATGAAAATTAGAATCCAAAAAACATTTAAGTAAATAGTCCCAATGGCTTCAGTAGCAACTCTTGCTCCATTTCCCATCCTTAGGTAGGTTTCACCCGCTTTAACCTTTCTACTTCTTGTCATTAGCTACAAATCAATACATAGATGTGAGCCACAACCTGTATCTAATACCCAAGAAGAAGAGTTTACAGAAAAATGTACGCCAATGAAATACGTACCCTTTTCAGTTGCGGCGCCAATGCCCTTTCTTTCCACGTTGATGGCAAGCATCATCAGCCTGCTTGCTGACCTTCGCTTTAGGACCCCCACTACTGATAAGTGTTCATTTTGCATGATTTTCACTTATCAAATCTTCGTGTTTTGGTCTTCATTCGTACGAGTTTTCGGCTTTATTTGTATATATTATGTTGTTTTTTTTTTTTATATTTTAGGTAAAGATAAGCTATTTTTGCCGATTCGAGACGATTTTGGAAGCGAAGCCGAGAACCAAACCAAACACGTGCAAAAGTGCATTCTCGCGGATTGTGGCAGTGTTTGGTATTTAAAGCATAACTTTCTCATGCGACCTCCGATTGAGCTGATTCAAGTGGATTTAGAAAGATAACTTCAAGGGCTACAACTTTTGTGAAATGCACAATTGTCGAATTCGGGCTGAAAAAGGGTCAAAACAGTGTTTGAAGTTGATGCAGAGGCCAGATCGCGATCCAGCATCACCAGATCGCGATCTGGTGGCAAATTCCAGTAGCAGCGAAAAGTTGGGGCAGATCGCGATCCGCACTTCCTGGATCGCGATCTGGGAAGGCGGTGGGCAGTTTTCGAGGTTGCCAGATCGCGATCCAAGAATCCCAGATCGCGATCTGGGCACAAAAATCGAGACTATATATTTTTCTTTGATATCTCACTATAAATAGAAGGTCTCCTTTTCATTTTTCGACATCTCGATTATCGCTCGACCATCTCTCGACTTTTTCTTCGGTTTTCTCTTCGGTTCTCGCCAGTTCTTCGCGGGAAGCTTCGACGAGGGTTTTGACTCGGGTTTTTCATAAGCTTTTCTTTACGTTTAGTTTATAATTTCTCGTGTTCTTCATTTTGATGCTATGTTTGTAATGAACTAAGAATTTTCTTTTAGGGAAATGAAACCTTGTATATATTGATTTTGATTTCCAGATCTGTGATCTATTTGTCGTTCTTTGATTTTGTTTATGTTTTCCTGTATTAAATGCTTTCGATTGTTTGGCCAACAGTTGAATTGATTCTAAATGGGAATGAACTCGAGAGAGGATTTCTCGTTTGATTTTAGGAAAACATAGCTCGGGTTGTGGAAACGGAGACGTGATGCACCCCGGGTAGCCCTTAAGGACTTGACCTAAATGCTCTCTTAATATCAGGTTCTGAACGGAGACGTCGGACCTGTGGGTAGACTCTAACTACACTGGAGACGGGGGTTAGGGTATTTTAGTGTCTGGGTTAGCGAACATAGAATTGACAATAGATTCGGATTTGTAGATCTTTATCGATAGTACACTGGTGGATTTTACCCTAGAAGCCATCACACGTCGGAATTCCTCGATTATACTGGCGGACCGTTGTTTTTATTTTTGTTTCATTTTTGCTTCATTTCATCCCCCATTATTTCCTTCGTCTAGATAGAGTCTAGGATAGTATAATTACGGTACTTGGTAGATTTAGGAACTTAATTCCCTGTGGATCGATATATGGAATTCACTATTCTGCAAAACGCGATACTGTACACTTGCGGTTTTTCATACGTAGGTTTTACGCGTATCAAGTTTTTGGCGCCGTTGCCGGGGAATTAGTTAATCTTGAATTTACTAATATCGTTACCAACTATCCTTACTTTACTTTAGACATTTTTTTTTTCTTTTGATTTTTTTTTATTTTTATAGTAGATTTGTATACATCGATGGCCTCGATTTATGATCTCTCTCTTTGCAAGATTCAATCTAGAGCTGATTACATTCAACATGAGTTGGAGGATATTGAAAGACATCGAAGGTTGAACCCAGAAAATGGAATTGCACAAACAAATGAGCACTTCTGCTATCTACAAGAAGAACTCCACTTTTTGGCAAATATTTTCGAAAATTTTCAGAGATGTCACATTCATAAACCACATCCGACCATCCTTTATGAAGACAACGAGGTATTTACAGATTTTCGTATGAACGATGAGGTTGAGCACCTTGGGGGAATTATTCATCCCATTTATGTGGATACTTTTGCGTGTGATGAGAGTGGGATGAAGATGATGGTAGAGGAACTTGACGAACAAAATCCTATCCACATTGCTACTCCGGATTTGAGTGTGAGCGAGGAGACGAGTTTCAAATTTGAGGTAGAGCTTACTCCAAAGCTCGAATATCTTGTGTACGAGTTTGAGAGATCGGTAGGCAAGCAACCCATCCTAGTCTCCTACCGACTGATTTCCACAGCAAACGAAAAGTACCATGGGTTGGGATGGTCATTAAAAGATTGCAATCTAGTCCATGATATGATTGCAAAGTATGTATCAAGACTGACGGATGGATGCGCAATCTACAAGGTTTTGGATTGGACATAATCCGTCCAAATTGTGTCGAGCCGTCGACAGTAAAACAGGCGCTGAATGGGAGGCAACCCATTATTTATTTATCGTCATTTATTTTCTTTCTTTTTGTCATTTTTGCATTTTTTTGGTTTAAAGTTTAATTTCACCCATTTTTCTTGATTTTTGCCGGTATCTTGTCCCCAAGGAAAGAAGAGTAAGAAGTCGGGAAATCTAGACAATTCCGGCAATTCGCCCTCGGTGCCAAAATCCACGGCACCCCGTGCAACCAAAGAACACTTTCGCAACCGTAGAACACTGATCAATCTGCGGCACGACTGTTCAGGGTGTATTTCTTTCTCATATCTTTTATTTTTCGCATTGAGGGCAATGCATGATTTAAGTTTGGGGGTGAGTTTAGCTTATCTTGATTTGGTCTTTTGCATGCATATCATATAATTTAGTTTCATTTATGTATTTTGATTTCCGTAATTGTGTTATGTTTGTCACATGCATTTCATTTAGGATCGAGTGTAAGTTGCATTTTCGGATTCTATTGAAGCAAAGCAATTAATGAATTAGTAGATGGGCTAGTTGATTTTAAAATTGAAATTGTGGATAACCGGCTAATTATAGATGAACCTTCCGACTGCGTTTTTGCAACTTGTGTGGATAGCCTTTCGAATCCTCTCCGATTAAGCTTGAGCGCACTTTTCTAAGGGGTATAATAGTCTGAGGTTTGGGGGGCGAGTTAGAATTGAATTATGTGTTCACGATTTCCAGTTGTTGGCTAAAAGTTCTATCTATGGTCTTTACGTTTTTGTGTTATATTATCAAAAAAATAAAAAAAAAATAAAAAAGAGAGAAAAATAATAATTTGTGGTATTGTTGTGATTCACGCTCTGATTTCCCCGCCTTTCTGACTCGAGCTTAACCCGTTGGGTGCACCTCGTCACCTAAGTCCCTCGAGCTTTCGAGCTTGGGGGTTTCTTGGACTAAAGTTCGATACATGGGTCAGGGAGATAACACAGTGGTGTCGAGCCTTGCACGAGTCACAATTATGCCCATTTCAAAAAAAAAAGGAAAAAAAGAAAAAAGTTGTGATGAAAATCACCAAAAATATTGTTGTTGTCATTTCTTATTGAATAAATAGACCTACTTATGCCCAACTCGAGTTTTTGAATTTCAGAATCAAAACTTGCTTTTCACCCACATTTCTACTCAAAACCCTCGATAATTGTGTTTATTGTTTAATTACGGATTCTTGAGTCTATCTTTCATTTTGGTGTAGAAACAACTAATTGCGTCGGTAGGAAAGTCAAATACCTTAAAGTCGTGGGCCATTATGAGATTTTAGGTTATCTAGCTCGTTTTATCTTTGGAATTAATTGCAATGCTTTGACCAATCCGGCAACTTTGTGGGTGTGTTGTCTGAAAACCCTCACGAGACACAACTCGTCCTTTGGGGGTACCCAGGGGTTCAACGGCTTGTTGCATACGCTAAATGCAATCGTGTTTCCCTACGTTAGTGGCCTAGGTTTAGTTTGTTGTTTCTTTTTCCTTTTTGTTGTTGTTTCGTTTTGATTTACTCGGGACGAGTAAAGATCTAAGTTTGAGGGTGTGATAAGTGTTCATTTTGCATGATTTTCACTTATCAAATCTTCGTGTTTTGGTCTTCATTCGTACGAGTTTTCGGCTTTATTTGTATATATTATGTTGTTTTTTTTTATTTATATTTTAGGTAAAGATAAGCTATTTTTGCCGATTCGAGACGATTTTGGAAGCGAAGCCGAGAACCAAACCAAACACGTGCAAAAGTGCATTCTCGCGGATTGTGGCAGTGTTTGGTATTTAAAGCATAACTTTCTCATGCGACCTCCGATTGAGCTGATTCAAGTGGATTTAGAAAGATAACTTCAAGGGCTACAACTTTTGTGAAATGCACAATTGTCGAATTCGGGCTGAAAAAGGGTCAAAACAGTGTTTGAAGTTGATGCAGAGGCCAGATCGCGATCCAGCATCACCAGATCGCGATCTGGTGGCAAATTCCAGTAGCAGCGAAAAGTTGGGGCAGATCGCGATCCGCACTTCCTGGATCGCGATCTGGGAAGGCGGTGGGCAGTTTTCGAGGTTGCCAGATCGCGATCCAAGAATCCCAGATCGCGATCTGGGCACAGAAATCGAGACTAGATATTTTTCTTTGATGTCTCACTATAAATAGAAGGTCTCCTTTTCATTTTTCGACATCTCGATTATCGCTCGACCATCTCTCGACTTTTTCTTCGGTTTTCTCTTCGGTTCTCGCCAGTTCTTCGCGGGAAGCTTCGACGAGGGTTTTGACTCGGGTTTTTCATAAGCTTTTCTTTACGTTTAGTTTATAATTTCTCGTGTTCTTCATTTTGATGCTATGTTTGTAATGAACTAAGAATTTTCTTTTAGGGAAATGAAACCTTGTATATATTGATTTTGATTTCCAGATCTGTGATCTATTTGTCGTTCTTTGATTCTGTTTATGTTTTCCTGTATTAAATGCTTTCGATTGTTTGGCCAACAGTTGAATTGATTCTAAATGGGAATGAACTCGAGAGAGGATTTCTCGTTTGATTTTAGGAAAACATAGCTCGGGTTGTGGAAACGGAGACGTGATGCACCCCGGGTAGCCCTTAAGGACTTGACCTAAATGTTCTCTTAATATCAGGTTCTGAACAGAGACGTCGGACCTGTGGGTAGACTCTAACTACACTGGAGACGGGGGTTAGGGTATTTTAGTGTCTGGGTTAGAGAACATAGAATTGACAATAGATTCGGATTTGTAGATCTTTATCGATAGTACACTGGTGGATTTTACCCTAGAAGCCATCACACGTCGGAATTCCTCGATTATACTGGCGGACCGTTGTTTTTATTTTTGTTTCATTTTTGCTTCATTTCATCCCCCATTATTTCCTTCGTCTAGATAGAGTCTAGGATAGTATAATTACGGTACTTGGTAGATTTAGGAACTTAATTCCCTGTGGATCGATATCTGGAATTCACTATTCTGCAAAACGCGATACTGTACACTTGCGGTTTTTCATACGTAGGTTTTACGCGTATCAACTACCTTCACCCACCTTGAACTTGTTGTTTGTGTAGGGAACTCTTTCATTTCTCTTCTTTTGAAAAGAATTCTTCTTTCCAGAAGTGGCAGCAACGAGAACAGATTTCTCTTTCTTGATGGTGGACTCGAAATTGACCAACATGTTCATTAACTCATCTAAGGGAGCATCAAGCTTATTCATGTTGAAGTTCACTATGAACGATTCATAGGAACTAGGGAGGGATAACATGATCAAATCCAATGACAGCTCGACGGGGAGGGTGACGTCAAGGTTCACTAGCTTCTTAAGGAGAGTGATCACCTTGAGACAGTGCTCGTGGACCGAAGCCCCTTCGCGCAGTCTCGCAGTGGTCAACTCCTTGGTAGTTGCGTACCTAGACGCTCTAATATTCTCACTATACATACTATCAAGATGAGACTTGATGTCAAAAGCATGCAAGTGAGACTCATATTTCCTCGTAAGCGCGGCATCCATAGATGCTATCATGTATCACCTAGCATGAGTGTCGTCCTTCTTCCATGCTTCATAAGTTTTCTTTTCAGAATCAGTCGCAATGTCAGATATAGAGGAAGGAGGTCTCTCATCGAGCACATAGAGACGCCCATAAACAGTGACCACAAGTTTTAGAATACGTAACCAATCGAGGTAGTTTGGGCCATTGATTTTTTAGTCGAGGATTGAGATTATGGGATTCTTAGACATAATTATGTGAGAGGTTAGAGAAGAGGATTATTAGAGATTCATATTAAAATGATTTACAATTAAGTATTTGGACTTTTATTATTTAATTGTTGTCCCACTAATTTTACCGAGTTCCACTACCCTCTAGTAGACAAATGAGAAAACCGTTTTTCCTTTAATGGGTTGTAGGTCCAATAAACAAATATAACCCGTAGTTAATCTAGCCCGATTATATTTGCCCAAAGGTAGATCACAGTCAATCATATCATTTATATCATCCTAAAGTAATTTTCCTCACACTTGATAATGACCTAAGTTAATCTCGCGAATTCAAAATCTTCGTGTGTCAAGTCTGACCTAGCAATCAAAGATGCTCATAGAACTTAATTATACCAAACTAATGCAGTCCCTAGTTAATCTAGCCGACCACGTTAATCTAGTATAACCTTTTCTATGGCTACCTACATCATTATGTCAATCGAATTACAGCTTACCTTACTATAGTATCCCCGCTAACACGGCTTACTGCACTATTGCAAAGGGCTACACATAATTAAAACGTCCTCATCATTACGAATTCCAATTCTCGATTTCCTATTTCTAAAACTGGAAACCCTAATTCAGTGAACCTGTTAAATTGCAAACTTCCCAATTTAGAAAGTTCACAAACATAATCGCCTTGTTCTTTCCTTTTCTCATTCTCATTCATAATTCCCAATTACGAATGTTGGACTCAATCGTATTGACTTCCAATTATGCAAAGATTAAACATTTTTATCTTTGACAGTTTATTCAAAGAACTCGAGTACACAAGCAGTGTGACCCTCGATGGTTCAGGTGTAAGCTAGCCGTGGGTCCATAAGTCTTAATGGTTTAAACTCATTCGTATAGTTATAGTTAAGATGAAGCTCGTTTCAACTTATTCACCCGACGAATCAAGATTGGCGTCTAGCAACTACGCGTCATGATTCCCTAGATACAAATGAAGTGCCTGCAAGAACCGTGTGATATAGTTAACGTACAGTACAATCCCTTCGATACATATGTCCCGACTGAACTAGAGACATTGGCTCATCGAGACCTCATTTATAGTTCAATAACCGTGCGATCGTTCTAAAGTTGTAACTGGTACGTACATGACTTAGAGAATCAAATTACCTAATCATCACTTAGTCAGCTCTGGCCCGAGACTTAAAGATTACAAACTATGAGAACACAGAGGACATCCAAGACTATTCTAGCGATCGAATCCAGAGCTATATCATAGAGATCTCTACTCGATTATTGAGAACCACTTAAAGATTTTTAGGATGAGGGAGTTCAGTGAACTCGTCAACTTACGAGAACCCACTTATGTATGCCGATATCACAATACCGTTTACAAATGAGACGCAGTACCCATACACTAAGTGCTAGTCTCTTAATGGGAAAGGCCGATATCCTCGTTGATGGCGTATCCCTTATACTAGGAACACGGTTTAACAGTTATGATACTTAAGTAAATATCTCATGATCCTAATAAATCAAATATAAGTAATTATAATAACTGTAAGGACTATATCTATGCTTATGTATAGGACAAAGATATAGAATGTCAAAAGGTGTTTTATCATTAAAACCAAAAAGGATTATTTATTACAAGAATAAATGAAAGACCACAACCACAAGTTGGCTTGTTGTTACTTACTCTAACAATAATTGCATTGCATTGTTCGGTGAGTTGAATAATCTCATGCCCTTGTAATTTTTTATGCTTGGTCACGAGGTCTTTGATGAATTTAACCCACTTTGGCATTTATTGAAGTGCTTCAATGAAGAGGATATTTATACGAATTTCCTTCTATTTGTCCACAAAGCTTTGATATTCGGCATTGAGCTTGTTTTTTAGAAACCTTTGACAGTATGAAATAGGTGGTGCTGGAGTGACATGGTTATCAAAGCCTCTCCTTGATCATTATTGTTCTCATCCACCGACTCGGTTTCATTGGTCTCTTTGCTAGCTTTCTTCTTTATTTAGGCCTCTTCTAATTGCCTCACGTTGCTCAGACTGATGGTTTGGCATGACTCGTTTTGCTTCATTCTTGGTCCTGCGTGTTTGATGGCAAAGCTTATGTTGGACGATTTCATCAATCCAATGCTATTTGTGTCACTTTATTCTCCAAGTTGCGTAACGAGGCTTAAGTGGTTGTCATGAATTGCGCCAGTATTTCCTTGATATCAGAGTCTGGATTTTGGTTCGGCGGATTGTTCCCTTGATAGGCTTGTTTTTGAAAGGCTCACTGTTGATATTGACTTTGGGGTCTTTGGAATCCTTGGCCTTGTTGATTTCCTCCATATTGACCTTGTGGTCTCCATCCTTGATTTTGGAATTGGCAAGGTGCATTGTTGATATAGTTGAGAGATTCCGTCGTTTGCTGCCATCGGAGTGCGTAATGAATGTCTCCATGGTTCGCCATCAGAATAGTCTGCTGTCGCGGGCACTGCCGTTCCAGTTCCATTGCAACGTCACGGTTCCGTCGCGGCTGCGTCGCAGCCGGAATGGACAAATTTTAATTAAAATACTAAAAAATATAATTTATTTCAAATAAATCTGTAATACCAACGTTACAATACAATAGTATGCTAAAATTATTAAAAGTTAAAAAATAAAGTATTACAACAACCTTGCATTAACATTATAAAATTACATGCAATATCAATACCACGTAGAATGCCAAGCTGGTTCAAAGCTTTCAAGATTTTGTTTGAGAATAAATGGGTAAATATGACCCATATTGTCCGTATTGAGCCTCATTTGATGCATGAGATGAATTTGTATGTGCATGCTTCATGACTACAATGATAGTATCCAGATTCTCGATATCCATTACTGCCAAAAGATGCATAATTGAGATCATGATATCTCGCGCTTCTGCTTCTGGAAGACCCATAATCATATCCAGTGCCACTTGTATATGAAGGCTCACGGTATGTGTTATGTGCCGGATCGTAGTAACCCTCAAAACCACTACATATACCACTAGTATTGCCAGAATATCCATTTTCGTGATCATGTTACCCAATATCAGTTGTACCATATGGCAATGGATATACGTATCTATCTTGGGAAGCAAATGAACTTTGACCATAGTTATATCCTATATTTTGAGAGCCCAAATCCTCAGTAGTCAATCCATAACCGTATCGAGGTTGACCTTCATTCCATCTTAAGCTCAAACCTTGCATATGGTCATCCACATTTCGATATCACCTAGACATTTCACGAGGTTGTGAATGATGATCATCAGCATTAGAATAATCTTGCAAGCCCGCTAAGTAACGACGTTGTCCTTCAATACCTGGACTGTATCCATGATATGTGTCTTGAGTGGCATAAAACAATTCCTTTCCCAGGCCCCAAGTGGCACCACTATCATCGTGTCCTTGACTACCACCTAATTCTTCATTTCTCGAGGTAATTTATTGATCATTACCGTCACCCGTGTCAGTACTATCAGTCGTATCAACATCTGTAGATTTACTCTTTCATGCAGTGGCTTTTTCTTTCATTTTCGCAGACCGTGGGTCTACATTTCCCCTATTGGTTTGACTGGGAACACTAACTTCATTTCTTGGTTCACCACCTTGAATATCTTCATGCAACCACTGCAAACACGTCTGGTTCATTCTCTCGGGTCCATTTGTCCAAGATATCATCATCATGGAACACATGATTAAGATCAATGGGACTACAATAATCATCTTCCTCTCTTTGATACATCAAGTTTCGTACTCTAAGTCGCATATTGTAGTGAACAAACACTAACTTATGCAACTTTGCTACAGCCAAGCAGATGCGAATCTTTGTATGTATCAATGACCATGTACTCCAACTCCGTTCACAACCAAATGGTGAGCATGTTTGGCTTAGAACTTTGACGGCAATTTTTCTAAGGTGGGGAGCATCCTTGCCATAGTTCAACCACCATTCAGCTGATATAAAACAATTGATTTAGACTCTAGACATGAACATATATTTTTGAAAAATAAATTTATAATAATTGAAAATATATACCCGAAAGCGTTGTTTTAACGGCTTTTTGTGCTAGCGCAGATCCAAATTTCTATGTCTTGTTGACAAACACCCTAACCTGAAATAATTTGAATATTCATAGTTTTTGAAAATATTAAATAACTTATAAGAAAATACAAGATATAATACATCATTAACCGCTTTGTGCATTTATATCTGGGTCGGGTCTCTTAATTACGGCTTTCAAACCTTGTCGAAGCTCATCAGTGTAATTGCAAGTGCCAGAATATTGAAGAATTGGGTTCAAAAAATATGCTGAAATATGTATATTAAAAAAAATTAATAAACATAAATCAGTTGAACCAAATGACAAGTATTTTAAATAAAGGTTTAGATTACCTGCAGCATGTAAATGTTTAAGTAACATTTTGTACCACCTCTTGTCTATCACAGTCCAATAAGTTTGCCAATCTTTAACTACCCCTTTTATTCCCGGTTTCGCCCTATCCATAGCTTCATAAACAATCGCTAATGTGGGCTTCTTATCTTGATCTACCAGTTTTAGAACCTTCACAAGTGGTTCCATGACTAAACAAACTTCACAGGCTTTCTTCCAAATTTTGTTATCCAATATGATACTTGACACCCTTTCAGCTCCGCCGTTTTGAAGTGTTATTCTAAGTCTCCCACTCACGTGTCGTACACATCCTCTTCAATTCCATAGAATGTCGAACAAGACTTTCAATAGAAATAAATAACGTTGCAAATCTTGTAATTCCGGGTCTTAACAACTCTCTATCTTTTGTGTATGATTTCATAAGATTCACTATTTTATCATTGTTGTAAATACAACTTGTAATTTTTTTTGCCTTTTCTATGCATTTTTAAATTTTGGACATCTTACCGATATCTTCCAAATCGACGCAATGTGCAGCGCAAGGCGGCCAAAATATATGTGGCATTTCCAACATCAACCTTGTCCCATCAGCTTTGTTCGAAGCTTCACTATCTGTAAACAACTTGTAAAATATTTTTCTCCCCTATCTCATAGATAACTTTATTGATAAGAGCTAAAATAAAATATGCATTCTTTATTTTACCAGTACAATCCACATATGTATGATATATTATTTATCGATCACAATATATCATACGATTAATGATGGGATGCTTATTTTTAGTACTCCACCCATCACACATGATTGTACAACCATATTCGAACCATTTTGTGCTAGAGAATATTATATTATAAAACTCTCCTAATATCAGGATTCTAGTATGATTCAGTTACCTAGATTAGTTAGGATTTAGTTACCTAGTCAAACTCTATTACCTTATTTCTCTATATATATTCCATGTAATTCAACCCATAACATAATGGGGGTTTCTATTACGTATTATTATTTCTCTTCTTCTCCAATTCTATTCTTCCTATATGGTATCAGAGCACCAGGTTTAGGTTTTTTAACCTAGCCGCCCGCCTTTCTTCTCCATGGCGGTGACCACCCAATTTTCTCCCTCCCCCGGTGGTGGTACTCTAATATTTTTCTTTATTTTTTCCTTTTCTATCTTTTTTATGAACACCACCCGAATTTTCTCCCTCCCCCGGTGGTGCATCTTCTCTATCTCTTTCTTCTTCTTCTTCTTCTTTTTCTTCTTCTTCGTCTTCTCCATGGCCTAAAACCTAGCCGCCGCTTCTCTTCTTCTCCATGGCCGGCGACCACCAAACCAATTCTTTCCCCCGGTGGTGTTACTCTTCTCTTCTACTTATATTCGTTTCTTCAATATCTTTCTTCTCTATCTTTTCCGACATCTTGTTCTTCTTCTTAGTCGGTATCTTTTCTCTCGATTCAAAAAAAAAAAATAATAATAATAATAATAATAATAAGAAAAAAAAAATCTCCATGTTATTTTCTTCTTTCTATTAATTTGGCAGATATTTTCATCAAGGACTCGATTTCGCGGGTTTTCTTTCCAATCTTCACTTTTGGAGTTTATTCGTTATGACTGCGGTCCAATCTTCACGTTCGTCACGTTTCGGCTGTGGGGGCGTGCTAGAGAATATTATATTATAGAACTCTCCTAATATTAGGATTCTAGTATGATTCAGTTATCTAGATTAGTTAGGATTTAGTTACCTAGTCAAACTCTATTACCTTACAATATTTCTCTATATATATTCCATGTAATTCAACCCATAACATAATGGGGGTTTCTATTACGTATTATTATTTCTCTTCTTCTCCAATTCTATTCTTCCTATATTTTGTTTTTAAAGTGGTTATATACCCGTCAATTTCAAGAACTTCATCATCTAGATAAGTACTACAAATTTGACGGCCTGAAGGACCTGTAATTCCAGTCTCAGCCTCAGCAGTAGTTTGTATCATGGACTGATAATAAGATCCACTATCAGCAGCATGAAACGGAATGGCATTAAATAAAAACCATTTTGAAACGGCCTTACCAACTGCTTTGATTTTTTGAGGAGCGAACAAGTGTTTGAGACTTTTTTACTTTGTTGGAAACATTAAAGGATCAACCCCGCGTCAAGACTTTGTAGATCCTTCTCTAACGCTGAAACTACGGAATATTCCTTGTTTCCCACCTGATGTTTGACTTCGAGACGAAGTACCACCAGCATGCCCTACAATTAAATAAAACAAATTAACTGACATATTGTATAAGTATAACAATTGAGTAGGATATAAAAGTTCATATACTGTCATCATATCGCCTACGCTCTTCTTCATCGAAAGCTAGTTTTCGACTTTCCCTCATCGCATTCCGCAATTATTTTTTCTCCATTTTGGATAAGTGCTCTTTATTTGCGTATTGGGAACCTTTTTCATCATCATTCCCGCTGCTACTTTCAGAACTAACGTCATTGATGTCCCTACTTTCTTTTACAAATGGACATTATAGATGTTTCTTTCTGTTTTTTCATTATTGCTTTAGCAGCTTTGGAATCGTGAAGATGTTTTCGTAACATTACCGAAATTTCTTTAGGAGCCTTTCTATATGCCTCTACGTCTCCAGACATGTGGGCGATATGTTGTTTCAATCTTGTTATCCCGCCTGCAGTTACTACATAACATAATTTACATTTGATTTTTTTCGATTGTCACCAACCATGTCGCCGAATTCCTAACCGATATCAGGTTTTGGATCCATTTTACATAATTGTAGAAAAAGTGAGTGCTATTAGAGCTCAATACTAATTTTAATATTACTTAAAAATATGAATTATAAACTACAAAAATACCTCAAAATTTATGAATGTAACTAATGAATTATAAACTACAAACTTTTAGCAACATACGAATTATAAATTAAAAAATTATAAACATATCAAATTGTACCTTTTTTAGAAGAGAATATTCATTGGTAGTTGAAAACTTTTTTTTCTTATCCTATTAATGAATCGAGGTTAAGACAAAATAAAAGAAGAATTATTATTATTGAACTGAGAAAGAATTTGCAAATATGCATGTTTACTGAAGATGCAATGAAAATATGAAAATATGATATTGAAACTTACAATTACGTTCATCACAAAAAAAAAACTTACAATTACGTAGCATCCTATTTATAGGGAAGAATCTATGGGCAGTATGGATGATGCCATACCGTCGTCGCCCATACATTCATTATTCTACAATTTTTTTTCAATTCTTTTATTCAATTATTTTTTTCTTTTTTTAATAAAAAAATCTTATATATACACACAAATTAGATTTAATAAAAAATTTAAAAAACAAAATAAAACAAATATTTATGTTTAATGTAGTAAAACATATTATGTGATGAGTTAATTTCATATTAAAATGATTATATTTAAGTAGCAGAATAGTGAAAGCAAAAAATAAATTAAATAAAATTTTAATATTATATATATTCGAATTTTATTTATTTATTTATTATTTCTATTTTGATATTTATTTTACATTTTTTAAGAATCATAGTCTTCAATTTTATTTAGGGTAAATTCCACTTTACCCCCTCGTACTCTCAATTTCACGGATTTACCCCCTTGTACTTGTACAATTTCCCTATAGTCATTTCCTTCAACTTTTGTCAATTTTGACTCTGACGCCGTTTGGTCAACTCTGTAAATTACAAAATTGCCACTGCCTATAACGCATCGTTTCTCCTCCGTCAATATTGTCATTTCTACTTCTCTCACCACTTCCACTTCCAAGATATCCCCAATTGAACACCTAACTTAGTAAAAATCAAGACCCAAAAATTGATCGATTCCTCACAGTGCAAAGAAAAAAACATATGAATGTGTGAAACTTTCTCTTTTCTAATCTCGAGAGTCAAAATCGATAAAATTCAATATTTACGTCAATATTTTGACTCTTGACCAAATGGCGTTAGAGTCAAAATCGAAAAAAGTTGACAAAGAGGGTTGTATTGGCACATTGTACAAGTACAAGGGGGTAAATCGACAAAATTAAGAGTACGAGGGGGTAAAGTGGTTCTTGGGCAGAGTACAAGGGGGTAAAGTGGAATTTACCCTTTTATTTATTATGTTCTTTCAAAAAAAAATATTATTTACTATTTTCCTTTCGGTTAAATACATAAATTATAGTCATATTTTTACTTATTGTTACTTTCTCCAATTAGTAGGGGATTAGAGAAATTAGTGGGATCCCATTATCCCAAAAAATTAGGTCTTCATTTTTTTGCCGCCTGATTCCGGCGTTGACTTGCGGTCAACGCCGGTCTCCAGGCGTTGACTTTTCGATTTTTTTTATTTATTTTTTTTTTCTTCCGGATTTTTTCGCCGGTTTCCGGCGTTGATTTGTTTTTTTTTTTCTGGTCTATTTTTTTCCGCCGACGGATTCCGGCGTTGACTTTTTTTTAGTGTATTTTTTAAGGATTTTTTTTTTACGTTCGCCGCTAAACTTTGACTGTAATTGTGCTGTCACTGACAATAAA
Source organism: Erythranthe guttata (assembly GCF_000504015.1). The sequence continues at coordinate 831,454 of NW_012194797.1, read as the reverse complement.
TTAACGTAATTATATTGTCAATGACAGTTAATTAACGTAATTGTACTGCCGTTGACAATACATTTATGTAATTGTTCTGTCGTTGACAGTAAATTAACGTATTATTATTATTTTTTTATTTTTTGTTATTTATTTTTATTTTGTTTGATTTGTTGACAAGTCAACGTAATTATATTACTGTCGTTGACAGTAAAATAAATGTAAACACAATAATATTACTGTCAACAACATCAATATTATTATTTTTTTGGGTTTTTGTTTTGTTTGATTTATTCAGGGAGTAACGTAATAATAATACTGTCTATTATTGTAATATTACTGTAAACACAATAATATTACTGTGGTTGACGGTAATATTACTGTTGTTATAGTAATATTGTTGTCAACCACATCAATATTATTATTTTGTTTGGATTTTTTTGTTTGTTTGAGTTACTCACATAGTAACGTAATAATATTATTGTCTATTATTGTAATATTACTGTGGTTGACGGTAATATTGTTGTTGTTATAGTAATATTATTGCCACTCACAGTAATATTAATTATTTTGGCTTTTTATTATGTTTACATTTGTTGAACGGTCAACGTAGTAATATTACTTTATTACACAATAATAATGAGTTTTGTTGTGTTAATATTACTGTGCTAGAGATTAATATAGCAATATTACTCTGTTAAACTGTAGTATAGTTAATTTTATTGTGTTTAACAGTAATATAGTTAATATTATTGCTAATCACATCAATATTGTTGTTTAAACGAAAAAAAAATGTTACAAAAAAAAAATCGAAAAGTCAACGCCGGAATCCGGCGGCAAAAAAATATTTTTTGAAAAAAACAATTTGGGTCAAAATTGAATAATTTGTGAAATTTGGGGTCAAATTGAGGTTAAATTAAATTAAGGATGAAATTTTAGTATATTAAAGTATGAGGGGCTATTTTAGTCTTTTACAAAAATTTGGACCATGTGTGGACTTATTTGTAAAGGAGTTTTTTGTCTGGATCTCTTTATGAATAAGTACCCATTGATGGGCTTATTTGTAAAGACACAATTCCATTAATTGGTCCAACAACAATTAGATCTTATTTATTAAATATGTACCCAATGTAAAATAATATTTTTAAATTTTAAAATATTGCATTTTTAACCGATATTTTAGTTGTATATTTAATTAATTTTTTTAGTTGTTTCTGTCAATAAAAGAATGAATTTTTAAGGTACGAGAATTTAAAATACAAATTAAATTGTAAGTGTTACAAGCATACTTTAGAGGGGTAAAAGTTACATAAGGTATATTTTAGGGGTGTAAACTATATTTAACCCTATTTAAATTGTAATACACATCTTGAACATCCATATATGTGGGGAAATTCTATGCTACACCTGGTGAATATAACCAGGCACCCTAATTAATAAGATTCCCACTACGGGTTCAATTATGGCCCAATGAGTTTTAGAAATATAATTATAAAATAAATAAAAAATGACACATGTCAAGAAAAGAGCCACTCGGTGAAAATCACCGGGTGTAGCATCGTATTCCCCATATATGTGTGAATTATGACTGTGAATTATCAAAAGAAAAAAAACACTGCAAAATTTATCGTTGCCCAATATATTTCTCCTGGTGTAGTATCAATAAAATCAGAACCTGAAAACGTGTGGAGTCTCAGAGTTGGACTCACATAAAGGTTGATAAATTTTACATTCAAAACCATTCAAAATATTTTACATATGTTGTCAGCCTTTACGCCAAACACCATAGCCTAAGTAGAGTCTCTACATTTCATACAATTCAGTACAATATACAGCTCTACATTCTCAAGTCTGAGAAATTAAAGTGTAACAATTGTGATCAGCCGACAAACGTAGTGTCAAAGATCCGAAAATTCCTACTACCCCAAACATCACTTTTGTCAGTGTAGTAAGATTTCAAGCAACATTGTATCCATGGTGGATTTCTCGAAACTTTCTGCACTTCCTGCGATTTGTCTTCTTCAGGAACTCCAAGCAACATGTCCCGTTTTTCTCTCAGCACATCCATCGAGTCAAAATCCCCGAAAAATTTCGTCTGTGTACCAAAATATTCCATCACACAATATTACAAACTACATATATATATGATTAGGTAGAATGAAACAAATAATAACGGAAATTAAATGGTGAAAATATTTACCCCATCCTCTGCATAGAGAAAAGCATGAATTCTTGCAGTGGGGTCCTCAAGAGTTAACCTCAGTCTGTAAATACCACTAGGAGAGCGAAAATCCTCCACCCTCCATGGGAATATTGCGACAACTCGAACTACACACCTATACTTATATGTCACCTGCAATGACGACCAAAAAAACAAATCATGAGGGAAATCTGCATAAATTTTGGAAAACTCGGCATAAATTATATTTGGATCAATAAAAGTATATGACTAGAAAATACAGTTGAATTTAGATAAACTTTGGAAAAATTTAGTATAGATTCAGCGGATGGGCTATCTTCCCTTGAATCCGAGAAAATCAGCATAAATAATAACCTAGCAAAACTTCCATGGACCTAGTTACATGCCAAAACGAGCAATCGAGAAGTCCTCAAAAACTAAAAAGACCGTAAATACACGAGTTTTTTTATAAGTCAATAAGTAGATATACATCATACGTGTTACGAGAGAGATGCGCTGTCTGTGTTATAGGTAAGTTACCTCTTCGTGCGTGAGGACATTCATCAAAGTGACAAAGGGCACATCGGGATACTCCGTCTCTGAATATTCAAGAAATGAATATTGCATTATAAGAAACGGTGTTATTATCATTGAAACTGAAAATACTAATTCATTTCCTATCTCTTCGCAATTAACCTGTTATGTAAGAAGGCCAAGGAAAACACGTGAACGGCATTCTTCCCCATGTGGATGGCAAACGCTCGTTATATAATCTGAATCCAATCAGATAGATCATTGATCAATTAAAACAAACAAAAATATATGACTATTTGGAATTATAAAACCAAAATATCACGTATACATATTTTGTGGAACAAATTGAATCCACTTTGAGTAGCGAAATTACCTTTGACGTTGTACTACAGAGGTATCAAGCTCGGGCAAGTAGCAAATCCTAGAGAAGGGCATCAGCACGGCACGCCACAGCGAAGCGCGAATTTCACATTTTACGCTGATAATTTTCACCCATTTATTTGTTTTCAAGAACTTAATACCAAGACTCTCGTTTCCTTGATCAACAATGATCCTCAAGACAGTGCCGACAGCTGGAAAGGTACATAAAATGTCTCTTGGTAAAGGAGAAGGGTCCAAATCTAAAGGAAGTGGATTTTCCATCTCATCTTCTAGTCTGAAAAAAGTAGATCAAAGAGAAATGATGCTATATCAAGATAGTCTTTTAATATGTAAAATGCAAATTTAGATAATAAATTAATATATAATTAAAAGAAACAGCCAAAAAAATCATTCATTGTTTAAATAAATCATCCATTCAATCATAAAAAGTTGGAATCCTATTGAATATTAATAGACTATACTCTTACTTCTAGAATATTATAACCATAATAATATTAAATTACGCCTAAGAAATTATTAAATAACCCTAAGAGAATTAATCTGACAATAATTCTGATCTTTCTTGCTAGTAGTTAACAGTTTTCCCAAAAGTATGAAGTAACGTAATCATTTACAGAAGAAAAACATCAGATTACTTATTATGAGTCTAGCAAAATGTAAGACCTATGAAGAACAATTTCATCAAAGCCACAATTTCACCTGTCCACCAGAACATATTCTTAATGTTGAACATACATAGCTATCCCCAAAGTAAAATGGCTTTAAGAATATTCCACTTATGAGTAAATAGTTCAGACAGAAAACACAAGGGAATTTCTGTTTCCCTTGAAAAAGATACTAAAAAATTTAGGATGTGGTCGAGCTAACGTTGAGCTCAGTTCATTTATCAAGATCGAGGTCGCGCTCCAATCGCCATACTAAGACTCAAGCTTATTCTTTATTATTTATATGTTCTTTCTGGTACTATTTTTTTATTATTATTAAAGGACTTATATTAAATTAAAAGACTAAAAATAAATAAAAACTAGTTGAACTCAATTTTTTATATATTTGTTATTACCTTATTCTTACAATATTTTTATTATTACGTATCACTTATATTTATAATAAAATAAATAAAAAGGTTCACAAGTCGGCTTGTGAGCTTATGAACAAATAGTAGTGGACAGAGCTCAAGCTCTTGTAGGGCCGGGTTAATCAGGCTCGTGAGCCCGCTCAGTTCATTTACACTCCTAAAACATTTATGTGGACCAACATTGAAACCTAAAGGAGAAGGGGAGCTTGGCTCAGCTACTTCATGTTCTGAATTTTACAATATACTCATTTGAGAGAGAATTTTTTAGGTTGGATTCTATATAGACCATCTATCATACGCATACACTATAAATAGTGCAACAGAAACAATCTTTCTTAGGGGATAACTGCACTAGTAGAGGTCCATCTTTAAGATGAAGAGAAAAATAATCGCCAGTACAGTGTGCTTCTTGATATGAATTATGAAGTACTGCATGTTTATAATTATCCCTTGTCTTAAGTTATTTGTTAAGCATAAAGCATCTAACGTTGCTTTTGGATCCTGTTAGAAATGCAGTGAATGATTATGGATAAGCCAAATTGAAGATAGAATATTAATAAGATTCGTTTTCCTGGTCAACTGGTAGATACACATTAGGTTCGTCGAGTTACCTACCCCGGAAGCAAAGGGTGGTACTGATAAGTGATAACTGATACCCTTTCGGGGCCGATTATGAGAACATGAAGGGTCCGTGATTTTGCAGATTAAATTTGTTTCCGGAATTTCCAACCAAGATTGCCAAAACAAAAAAAATGTACGTCGCAAAATGACGTACCAGCAAATCCACTATCATCTCAAATACAACACGTTATTTTTATAGAAGATGAACATTACTAATTGTAAGGTGCCATTGTTTGAAATTAAGTTATAGAAACCACCATAATATGAGATTTCCCAGTGTACATAGGCATTTATAATTACATAAAGCCTATATACTTTACACCAACATGATCCACGCTCAGAGTTCATTATTCTAAAAAGCAGCAATCAAATGATATTCAACTATATATGATAGGGTGAGGTAAAAATTACCGTGTATAATTTTCCATTCCCTCGTGGAGATATATATATATATATATATATATATATATATATAAATAAGCAAGAAAAAGAGCAGTTATTAGCTTAGATTCTCATGTGGCAAGCAGATTGGCTAATAACTAAGGCCAACTTAAAGGTGAACTTACAAAGTAATTCATAAAGCTTGCGTGCTGATCCAAGGTATCAAACATCCACATACATAAGACGTAATGACTATTATCATTAACAACAAATAACCTTCGACTATCCACCATACGGAATTTATATTGCGGCAAAAAAGAAAAATAATCTACTACTAACGATTTGTAAGAAAACAGAAATACTAACTTCGCTTCAACAGAAAGAGGTGGTGTGTCTGTTCCATCCCAAACAAAGAGCATCCACTCGTTCTTCTTCACTTCACATATGTGCAAAATCTAGCAGTAGTGCCAAAAGAGGAGGAAAAAAAGAACATTATATCACCACTTTTTTTCCTCGAGAAATACAATTTCCAACTCTTTGAATGCACAAGTCAATTATACGCAATTCTGAATTACCTTGCAGAGCAAATTGAGGCGTTTGCCTTCCTTGATATCTTTAAATGACGGCAACTCATTCAAGCCTACGAAGCAAATAAAAGCACATATCAAATTCCATCAAAACCTGCTTGCTTAAGAGGTCCCAACTTATACGGAAAATTTATCTTTCACCAAAAAAAGAAAATTAAGAAAAAACCTAAACGGTAAGAATTTTAAGACTAATACATATGCTATGACAAAGAAGAGCGCCCACCTTTGACTTTTTGCTGCATGCACCATTTCCTTAACCCCGTTATGAACTTCTTGTCCTGATCTCTGGGTTTGTAGTTCGGTGAAAATTTATAAGGCACGAATTCCTTACCGCTACATTCCCTCCCTTCAAATAAAGCGAACGACGAAGATCTCTTCTTAAACGAAGCAACAACCTCAGAACCCATAGTTTGCACCTGTAGAAAAACAATACACAAATAAATAACCAACCCAAACACTGAAAAAAAACAAAAATCCCTAACTTCAAACCCCATATGAATTTCCACCTGTAGGCAAAAAATAAAAGTACAATGAAATTCACTTACCACGACATGAGTAACTATAATTATATCGCCCAAAGTATCAACATAAGGGAGCTTCGCCCTAGTTTCAGCAAAAAACTTGATGTGAAACCCAAGCGGCCACGATTCGTCAATGATTTTTACTGAGCAGAACAGATCTTGGAAACAACAACACAATAGAAGGCGAGGGTTTCAGATGAATAATGCTTTTGAAGGAAATACAACAACTCCTGATTTATTAAAATTAAAAAAAAAAAAATAGCGGGAAAATTACCGCTTCCTCTAGATTGTTTGGGAGCACTGGTCTCGACCACAACACCGATGAGATTGACTTGCTGATTAATGCAGGCCGTTGCATCCTTTATTTGCAGAAACTTGTAATCGTCGACTATCATTTTCAAGAAGATGGAAACCCTAGCTTTCGGGAGCTCTCGCTTCTCTGTATGCGGAAGGACAATTGCAAGGCGGGAAAATAAGGGGAGAGGGCAAAAGAGGAAGGATGAAAAGGCTATTCTCTTGGGGAAAATTAGCAAGACCCATCTACTACGAAATGTAGTGAAGGAAATAGCACTCCAAAAAATAATTAAAGAAAACCCATTACTTGATATTCTACACAAATAATATTTTTATTTTCTTTAAACTATCTTTTATGTGATTATAACTATTTAATCCTAATTATATATCATACCTTTTGTTTTTCTTCTCTCTACTCTCTCTGCTTAAATTTTATCCAATTTGGGTCTACAGTTCTCTACTTTGTCCCTCTGATCTTCACACTTCACCCCAATTTTCTTATAAGATAAAATCTTCAACTGATATCTTTCTCAATTTCGATTGATTCTTTCAGATTTGTTTCTCAGTTGGTTTTTGCGATATGATTCCGGTGATTGTTCGTGGTTAATTTTGTTTCTCGTTTCAATTGTTGGTATGTAGTAGAGATGTTTGATTATTCTTCGTTTCGATTTTTTGAATATTTGTTCTTCGTCGCTGCAGATTATGGATTTTTAATTTGATTTTGCTGTCTATTTTTAGATACAGCGGTGGTCATGACGAAAATTGGGTTTGAGTGGCTTTGTTTTAGTGGTTTTGATGGTACTGGATTTGTTTGGGTTGGTGATGCGGGTTGTAATTTACTTTATTTGTTATTAAACACCGTCACAATATAGATGTGTGGTGGTGATGGTGTGGCGGTGGCATGGTGCCGATGAAGATCAGATCTAGGGTTTTTTGGTAGATTAGGCGTAGGACGGCGCGGTAGAGAAATTCGCGCAGGCTGAACCCTTAATCGACTATGTGTTTTTCGGGTAGTCGATTATGTTAATCGACTGCTCTAGTAGATGATTAAAGTGTTAATCGACTGTTTTGGTAGTCGATTAATGTTACTTGATTTCATTTTTTAATTCATTTTTGAATTTTTGTTTATTGATTCTGATTTGTATAAATCAATTACAATTTATGTATATTATTTGTTATGTAAAAATAATGTCGATTTTCGTTTTTACATAGTTGTGTTTTTTTCTAATAGTCAGTTTCTCAATCAACTATGCTTAGATCTCATAGTCGATTCATATACATGATAGAGAAAAATATAGTTAAAAAATGAAGCAAATAAAAAGTTAAAAAAAATTATAAACTAAAAAATCAAAAAATAATTAAAAAATCAAAAAAAAAGGTTGATGAGGTGGCAGGGACATAATTGATGATAGTGATGATAAGATGGCAGGGAAATAACTGGAAACAAAAGGTGGTTGAAATTAAGAAGGGACTTTTCTCAAATGGTGCAAAATAATTTGGGTCTCCCCTTATTAAAAGTAATATTGAGGGGGTTATATCAAAGAGGCCCTTCTCTCTATACGAAGGACCCTTTTAGTTTGATGGAAAAGGTAGGACTAGGGGTGGAAATCGGAACGAAATTTCCGATTTCCGCCGAATCCGATCCGAATAATTCCGATTTTGGAACGATTTTTTCACTTCCGAATTCCGAAATTCCGATTTCCGAAATTTCCGAAAAAAATCGGATCGGAATCGGAAATACATATCAAAATTTTGGAATTTCCGAATTCCGATCCGAATATAATTCCGAAATTTTCCATTTTTTTCCGAAATTTTCCGATTTTTTCCGAAATTATTGCTATTTATTAATTATATTGTAGTTTTGTTTTCCATTTACTACTTCTTCAATTTCGAGAAAGCCCATCTCATGTTTAAAAAGAATAAGCCTGCAGCCCATTTAGCAAACTACAACCCAAACCCAAACTCTATGTTTATAATTTTAAATGACTAAAGATTAAATATCAAAACCCTAACTTTCTTTCTTTTCTTCCTCCGCCGCTACCAGCCACACACCCCCTTCTCTGCCCCTTTTTTTTCTCCCTCTTCCGCCCACCTCTTCTTCTCTTTTCTATTCGTTAAAAAATCTTCCTGCAGGCGACGTCTTCTTTTGCCGCCTTCTTTTTTCTCTACATTTTTCTTCCATTTTCTTGTCGAGATCCGCCCGTTCATCATTTCACAAGCATTTTCAAGATTTGAAAGATTCTTTGCGGAAGAGGGTGTCTTTGGAATAGGAAATGAGTTTGCCTCAAAATCGCTCCATCGTCGTTGCTCCGTCGCGGAAAAGCAACAGAGTCGCCGTAAATCGTCGATTCCGAAAATTCCGAATTTCCGACCGGAATTTTCGGAATCGGAATCGGAATGAGTTTTTCTATTCCGAAATTTTCGGAATCGGATTCGGAATTGCCTTTTGACTTCCGAAAAAAATCGGATTTTTTCCAAACCGGTGGTTTCCGATCCGATCCGTCCGATCTCCACCCCTAGGTAGGACTGAACAATTTATCCAACTAGATCCGGCGTTTGGTTCATCGGTTGAAAGTGTGGAATTGATCTTCGGCCCGGGCTAGTATAGGCTCTTTGCTGCTTTTTCAATTATGCCTTCACATGTCCAATTATGTAATCCATCAATTTGCCGGATTAATATTTTACTTGAAAATGCATAATTAATCATTTGAGTCAACACACTACAAAGTACATGCTATAAAAGATGTTTTTGTTCTTTTTCCCAATTTAGTAAACCCTAAAACGCCCATACTCTCTTTGCTTTGGAAATAGCGTGCCTTATTCTATCTTTGGGCAATTGTAATATCGACATTTTTCTACATTTTTTTTGTTCGAGGATTTTCGTTTCAGTCATTTGATGAAATCCTAGTATAACAGATCCAGCTATTACCAGAATTGCTTGCTTGTATATTCACAGTTCATCATCTTCAAACATTTAACCAAACATTTAACCAGGATAAGTGTTCTTTTGTTTGGATTTTTTTTTTTTTTTGGGTAATGGTATACGTGTACTCATTATTTAGAAGTTGAGTTACTGAATTTATGCATATTTGATGGTGAAGCATATTTAAATATTTGATGGTTGAGCATGATGATCTTCTTTTTACAGCTATATTTATTGAGTTACTGTCTTTGTGCATATCTTATGGTCGAGCACATTGATTATTTGATGGTTGAGCATGATGTTCTTTTTGTTCACAACTATATTTGTGGTGCTTAAATTATTAAGGTTTCTAACTTCAGTAATTTCAATTGTGGCTATTGTTAATGAATAATCATTTAGGTTAAGGGATGTGTATAACGAGGATAAGGGATATTAAATTGGTTCTGATGCTTTTCAACGAGTTGTATGAGACGGTTAGACGTCGCCTCTTGACATGTGGTCATTCTGTTAGAAGAACTTATAGTCTGAAAAGTAGACTATCCGGTCAAATTTCATCATTGCGTAAGTGGGTTGGTACTAACGATGTGAGATGCCATAACAATTTACGAATGAATATAGATACTTTTAATCGTGTGTGATATGTTCTCGAACAAGTAGGTGGACTACAATCAGCCTGAAACATGTTAGTACCTGAACATGTTGCAATCTTTCTGCATATTTTAGCCGACCACACAAAAAATGTGGTTTTTCATACGAATCATGATAGGTCAGGGTACACGGTCAGTAACTACTTTAGTAAAGTAATGAAGGTTGTTCTTAAGTTGCATTCATTGTTTTTGGTAATCCAGAACCGGTTCCTGCAGATTGCGATGATTTCCGTTGGAAATATTTCATGGTACATTTGAACTTTGCTATTAACAAAACCTTGTCCACATTTAATTTAATTAACATTTATGATTAACCTCAAACACACTGATTATTAATTATTAATGAAATAAGTCGTTTTACATTGACGAAACGTTTTAGTAGGATTGCTTGGGTGCGTTAGATGGCACATACATTTAAGAGAGAGTTCCAGAACTTGAAATTTTGCGCTATAGAAATCGAAAGGGTGACATCTCAGTCAATATTCTAGCATTGTGTGATCAGAACTTAAATTCCGCGTACGTTTTGACTGGGTGGGAGGGGTCTACGGCAGATAGTAGAATATTACGGGATGCAATTACTAGGCAGAACGGTATTAAGGTTCCAACGGGTATGAGATCGAACATATTTTTAATAAATTACCTTGATCTTTTTTTTATTAAATTTATTTATTAAAAAAAAAAATCCAGGTCACTATTATTTGGTTGATAACGAATATACCAATGGGGATGGATTTATATCACCATATAGGCATACCAAATATCATCTACACGATTATGGAGTTGGTCGTCTTGCACCCCAAAACTTGAAAGAGTACTTCAATATGAGACATTTTGAAGCACGTAATGTCATTGAACGAACATTTGGCATTTTAAAGTTTCAATGAGGCATATTTAGGAGTTGTTCATATTATCCAATCAAAATGCACAATCGTATAATTATGTCATGTTGCCTGTTACACAATTGCATCCGTACTAACTGCAATCACGACCTGGAAGAAGTCTTTGTTCCTCAAAACGATGAGAAGAACATTGACGAGAATTGTGATAACTTTATCAACAACGTAGAGTCAACACCTGAATGGGCATTATTGCGCGATAACATGGCCATGAGCATGTATAACGAATGGAATGGAAACGTTAATTAATATTTATAGACATATTATTATTTTTGAATCTCTAAACTGGTTGTATACATTGCACTTCAATGTTGTTATTTGACTTATTAAAAGTTTTTTTTGGATATTATGTTTTGCGTCCTATGGATCTCTTGTTGATTTATTTTAACGAATGTCTTGTTGGTTTAATGTGTATTCGCATTGATATGTTGAATTATTTTGTGAATCTCTTGTTGTTTTATTGTTAACGGTTATATACTGGCCCTTTTAATTTATCACAACAAAATAAAAATTTCAATAGGGAAGATGAGTACAACTTTAGTGCCTCAAAGTTCTGGAAATAAGAAGAAAATGAACATTACTAGGCGTAGCTGGAAATTGTGCGAAGATCAGGCTCTTGTTTATGCTCTTAAGGACATTTTCAGTCGCTGGTGGAAATGTTACAACGGTTTCAAAACGGGATTCCTTATTGTGATGGAACAACAAATGAGACAGGATCTTCCCGGTTGTGATTTGAAGGCCAACCTGCACATCGTTTCGAAAATACACGTTTGAAAAAAAATTACGGGACCTTCTCAACTATGCTTTCTCGTTCCGGTTTTGGTTGGGACTATACTTCTACAATGCTCGGCATTGCTGATGACCACGTGTGGGATGAGTACGTGAAGGCAATATGAATTACCGAAATGCATATTTAATGTTATCCGTTTAATTTTTCTATAATCTTTGATGATGCATTACATGATGCCTTAGTCGGATCCGAATGCTTGCACTATGCGCTACAAAAAATAGCCTCTATACAAGGATTGACTTGTAATCTTTGGTAAAGATCGAGCAACCGGTGAAAATGCCGAATCGTTTGTTGATGCAGTCAATGACTTGGTGCTTCAAGACCAACCGTCAAAGTGACTTGTCCGCCGGAGCGGATTATGTTCCAACTAACATAACTATCAACGATGACGCATCTGAGTACATGTCAAGCTATCGTAACGATGGAGAAACCTCGATCAAGGCAAATACGAAAATGCATAAACGCCAAAAGAAGCACGATAAAACCATGGGCAGATGGTTAACTTGATGTCCGACTTTTTTAAGAAGGCGGAATCACGTTTGGGTGAGTTGGTGAAACGAATTGGGTTCGAGTATGATGCATCGGCATGCGGTCGAAATGTTTGATACTCTATCTGATGTCGCTAGTCTAACCATCGAGGAAAAAATAAATGTTGCGAAGGTGGTGTGTAACTCGATAAAAAATCTGGACATCTTCTTCAGCTTGACAGATGTGCACAAGGAAGTCGTGGTATGGATGATATTGGATGGTAAATTCTAAATTGATGGATGCTGGAATGTGCATTAAGTTTTTTCCACAAAGACAATTCGTCATTATATATATTAATATTTGTGAAAACTCTGTGATTTTATTCAACCATCCTATATGTTCTGTGATATGTCTGCAAGTTTATGTATTGTATAATTAGTAATTAGGACAACAAATGATTGTTATCCTTTATATGCTATTGGTAATGGTGAATTTATCTGCGGCTTTATGTAGTGAAATGTTCCTCGATCTTTCAGTCTCTTGGTGAATTTGTCTGCTTGTTTTTTTTGTTCATCGGCTTTATGTAGTGAAATTAGTCAAATGGAAGGTGAACTAGTTTTTTCTTGTATTCAAATTGTCATTGACTGTTTAATAGTTTATAAAAACTCAATCAGACCAATGACCAACAACAATGCATATTACTTCGAAGAGTCACAATTTAAACAAGGAAATTACCAAAAAAAACAAATTTAAAAAAATAATAAAAAATTAAAAAAAAAAAAAAAAAAAAAAACCAAAACGAAAAATAATAATACTAGGCATTAGCCAATGGTTTATTAGAGATGATAGAGACGACTAATTCCTTCTCAAATTTTTAAGCACATTTTCAACATTTTCTTTATTCTCCCGAACATAGTAGTCCGTCATATTTTTTTGGACGTTTGTCTTCTTCGTATTTGAACTTTTATCTTCCGCTTCAATTTGATCAAACAATAACTCATAAAACGCATCATCGCTTACTTTGATTTTGTTTTTATTCTTGACACCGAAAATCATTACCATCTTCTTCTATTATGGTTCACCATATGTCCGATACGCCAAAACAAATTCATTTTCCTGGAAATTGCAAATTAAAACATTTAGTAAAGAGATAAAACAACAATTACCGCACTAGTGTCATGAACTTCGGCAAGTGGTGCAAATATAGTAGGGCGATCCTCCCATTGGCTTTCCATGTACGTGCAATAAGCGTACGCTAAATTGTTTTCCTGTGTAACACATAGAAGATTCATTCGGAATTAAATATTTCTTAATAATAGCGCAATGTGCGAGTAAAATATTTCTAAAAGTTAAGTACCTCCAATATAGACTGATTTCGTGGCCAAAACAGTATTAGTCGTTGGATTGTAAGTCACTTCCATATTTTTTAACAATGCACCGAAGGTCGTGTACCTATTGTGCAAAATATCCAATTTATGCACACAATAGTTTATAGAAAAATGATTAGCATGTCTTTTGCCTATTAAAGTTTGAGCCAACTTCAACGAACTTTTGTTCGTTTTGGCCACGACAAAGTTCCCTATACGCGTTTCGTAAGACAGCACATGTATGAATGTGTTATATATTTTCCCATCCCAGTTTAGCTCATACATGAAATCCTCCTGACGTAAATATGGTTTTTTTTTTGTGCCATTGCAAAGTGTATGAAAATATTAATATTAGTTTGGTCTCTCAAGCTAGTAAATAAGTTGCCCAATACATAGGCCGAAAGATTTATCAACATGTGCATCTTTTAATTGCATAATAAGAAAATGATTATTAACCTTCTCCATCCAAGTGATATAATTGATGGACATGTTACTAGTGAATAAATTGGAAGTTGTAACATAGCTCAAGATTCTTGCCAGATGCATAGATAAGATAAAAGACCAATAATTTTCAACATATTCATTATTATTGCAATTGAAAAATATAAGCTAGAATAATGAGTTTTGGAAAGAGATATTCTGAAGATTGAAATGTCTGTTTTATCAAATGCAATTAGTATTTGGATGACCAAAATAAAGTAAAAGTAAAGAGAACTGTTGTTCAAATAGTGCAAACAACATATACAAATTTACACATTCGTTAGTGATACAATCCGAACAAAATAAACAACCATACATAGTCATACGACCATAATTAATGATATATAGTGTTTCCATCGATTTCACCACCTCGCCAAACTACCAAGTTTGGCCAATAAACATACAACCAAGTTTGCAAATTATCTACTTTACTACAACATACATAATGGAAACACAATAAGCCCGACCACAATCGAACAACCAACGACGACAATTCGTCAATTCTTCGCTCTACTTTGTTCAATATCCACAAGCGTTTCCAAACGATATATTTTTTTCAAATGAATCTGACATAATTTGTTTTCAGGTGTAACAGATGTCTACATCACACCATCTAAAAAAGTTACACTTCAATGCCTGCAATAATACTCTACAACTTGTAATAACAAAATATGAGGATCAACATTATTGTCAGAAATAGGTCATGACATACACAAATCTTACCCCGATTCTCAGAGGACATGAAATAAAGCGTCGTTCCAGATTGGCCAGCGTCCGTGATGTCTGGACAACAATTGCCGGACCACATTGGCAGAATAATATCAGGTTGGGTGAACCCGTAGTATAAAAGCTTTGTGAAGATCTTCCCCGACTGTGTATACCATTGGAACTGCTGCTACTCATTTTCTGATATGGCAACAATATCCAATTCGATGGATAGATCGCAAGATTAAAAATAAAATAATATAAAATTGATATTATATGATATGAGACGGGTTATGGTTGTTATTTGGGGAAAAAAATCATTGACAATGCTACATGAGAATTGAATATTTGGGGGAAAAAGTCATCAACAATTGATATATGAGATTTGAAACACGTCAGCTGGAAAAAAAAATTAATTTAGGGGCAAATCTGATAATTCATAACTTAGTCCAAGTGGATCTTTACCCCAAACTAAAATCAGATTTAGTATTTGTGCATCAAGCTCAATAACCAAAAATGAATTTCAGATATTTTATAATATCAAAACATCACAATGAAGGCGTTGATTGATGTTGGGCTTCAATCCCATCTTGTAAATAAAAAGAGCCCAAAGTTTATAATTATCTTTTGTTTGTACTATTAAAATTTTGATATTATGATAATTGTAATTATGAGAATTGAATATTTAAGGAAAAAGTCATCAACAATGATATATGAAATTTGAAACAGCTGGAAAAAAAAATAATTTAGGGGCAATTCTAATAATTCATAACTTAGTCCAAATGGAACTTTACACCAAACTAAAATCAGATTTAGTATTTGTTAATCAAGCCCAATAACCAAAAATGAATTTCAGATATTTTAAAATATCAAAACATCACAATCAAGGCCTTGACTGATATTGGGCTTCAATCCCATCTTGTAAATAAAAAGAGTCCAAAGTTTATAATTATCTTTTGTTTGTACTACTAATATTTCGATATTATGATCATTGTAATTACCAGTTTACACAAATTAATTAGGTGGAATAGGTTGTTTTAATATTTATAAGTATGGTTTGAAAATAATCACCATCTACTGATTACTACGGTATACCTATAAAAAATTATTAAGAAAATATCGAAATATCGAAATATTGAAATATCGAAAATTATCACTACAATTGGTACAATATTGGTACCGTATCACTATTATACGGTACAATAGCGGTATTACTTTTCAAAACTATAGTAATACTATATCGTACCACAATTTTATTTTATAGAACTTTGAATTAACATATAAATTAATAAAAAAATATATAATTTACCACTTAGCATAAATTGGTCGAAGCTCCAAAAATTATAATACATAAATAAAGATGCGGTAAATTTACATTTTTTTTTACTCTTTCCTTCTCTGATCATGCATTGAAGCATTGCATGGTATGTTTCATTTGATTACTATGTAAATTCTGAAAAATAAAATCTTACAAATAGATTACATGTAGTCATGTAGACTACAATTGTCTTTTTTATAAGTCTCTTAGTAATTACAAGCAATTCAAGACTTTTCTGGTATCTATCTTAATTGTCTTATCATGCAAGCCCATCATTAAAATTAACCGTAGAGGACCAAGACACCGATGATACCGAGCCGAAAGTAATGGTATATCGAATAATGGTATACCGAAATTGTTGGTGCGGTAACAATGAAATTTTTCAATACCACAAAATACAGTAGGTACACGATAATATTCAGTGTAGGTACACGATAATATTCAGTAATCGTACCGAAACCACCCATATTTGTAAGCGTTAAATATTTGAACGATGGGTATTTTTGTACTTTATGGTATTAGACTAAGGTGGTGTTTTCAAAAACATTTGGAAAGAGATCCTGAGATTTTTTGGGCTCAGTACTTTTGAAGTGTTTGCAATACCAGTTTTTGCTTTTACTTCTCTTAAAATAAGATGTTTTAAACTATAAATTAAAATCCATCTCACGCCCTACTTTTTCTATTTATTCTAGCATATTTGTAAACACCTTCAACTTTTAGAGAAAAAAATAATAATTCCAACTTAACGCACAATTTGTTTTTTTGTTTGAGAACACTCGTAAATCTTTTATTCAATGAACAACCTCCATCATTACAATATTTTAAACTGAATGAGGTAAATTGACTAAAGTACATGGACCTTCTAAAGAAAACTGAGCCATTTTGTGTGCAACTCTATTTTTCTACTTTTTAATATGCTGCAGAAAAAGGTTCAAACGAGTCTATCACACTGTGAATATTCGCCACAACTGTCCCAAAATTCGACCTATCATCGCCGAGACTCGAAATCGCTTCTACAACCACGGTGGAATCGCCTTCAATGACCACTTTGGTTGAGTTATTACTCTTAGTCAATTCCGCCGCTAAATAGGCCGTTTTTTCGTCCGTTCGATGTAGGATCAAGAGTTTGCCTAAGACAAATCAAAGACCAATCCAAACACTTCCATGTATGTGATCGAGTGGTAGCTCCACGGTCCCATTAGATTCATTGATTACCGCATCAAAGTTTACCTTGACCACATTCACATATGATTGCGCCCAACTAGAATCAAGATTTTTCATTCCAATATTTTCTTGAAGCACATTATTCGCGGGGCTTCGTATCATGTTTCCTTAGTTCTTCATGAATGAGATAACTTTCATTGCTTCATTCGATTCTCCTTCAAAAGTGTTTTTGTTCCTTGAAGATCAAACTGCCCAATAAATCAAGACGCACTTCTCCAAAAAAGTTTTATTTGTGAATCGCTTCATACGCAATAACCAAGACACCATTTCATTATCAATCCATTTGTACATATTCCACAGAATGTTACTTAGTGCCCACACGTGCCTAGAAAAAAAGCACTTCGCAAGAATATATTGAATATCTTCAGCCTCAACTCCACGCATTACAAAAATATTAATCTTAGTCCGCAATTTTAATGACCACGACCACTTACGAGCATTAAAATATCTCCATTAGAGTTGTTAGTCATCTGGTTGCGATCCCCTTCAAGCATCCGAAAAGCAAGATAATAAGGACTTCTCACCAAAAACCTTCCATTTTATTGTAGTGCCAAATATGTATGTCTTCGTTAGCAGAGATCCCCAAAGGAATGGACAAAATTTGATTCCGGATCTTCCTCCACAAACATTGCGCTTATTAAAGCATGATCCCACATATTAGATCCCTCGCGCATTAAATCACTTACCTGCAAATTCCAAGGAAACCTATATTGCGGTGTAATTAGGGATGGCAAAAAAACCCGAGCCGCTAGCTATCCGCGGGTATCCGCTCCGTTTAAAACCCGTTACCGAAACCATTAGGGTTTGGTAATGGTTTTGGTAAAAGAAAAGAAAACCGTCATGGTTTTGGTATGGTTATGGTTTTACCTTTACGGTCATGGGTACCCGACCATTTTATATATATATATATATATATATATATATATATATATATATATATATATATATATATATATATATATATATATATATGACAAAATTTTAAATAAAGTATTAAATAATTTATGGAGGATATATTTGTGTAATTTACCTTTTTTTTCCTTATTTATTTTTCTTTCTCTTTTCTGAGAGTTAGTTAACGTTATCGGACCTAAAGTTATTTTTTATTACCATAATTTAAATGGTAAATGGGTATCCGTGGGTACCCTGATATTTGTGGTAATGGTTCTGGTATTTGCATTAACTTTTTAAAAGGGTTTGGTATGGTCATGGTTTGAGCTATATTAAATGGTAATTGTTCTGGTATTGCACTTTTTCGAGGGTACCCGCTCCGCTGCCATCCCTAGGTGTAATTGGTTTAAACGTGGTTTCTCTCGGTAACCACCTATCTCTCCAAACGACCGAACTTCTATTTGTTTGCAAACATCAACTAAGCGGGTGTTTCATTATGCTTATAAGCTATTTTTAACAACTTTTGTTTTCAACAAAGTTTTGATATTTTTTTTTTCAAAAAGATCTTAAAAATTCAAAAAATAAGTTGTTGGGGGTGCTTGTAAGTAAATTCAATGTTAATCAACCACGAAATCCCACACTTTTATTTAAGAACTTAAAAACAGTAAAAACAACATATAACTTTATTATCCAAACACTTCAAAAATTAATTTTATAAATAAGACGCAACAGCTTACCCGTTCTTAAAATAACTTATTAGCATTAAGAACTTATTAATTATTTAAAATAAGTTTAGCCAAATAGACTATGAGTAAATACTTGTAATTTGTCTACAACTAAGAAATGCTTGTAACTAAGCAAAGTTTGGTATTACGAATAGCCGCCGCCTTTTTTAGTTCTTTTTTATTAGAACTAGACCTAACATATACTCAAATGAGATACCTCTGACTTTTCATAATCCAAAAATGCCCTCACATCACCCACTTCTCACTACCACACAAGAAAATTGTACAAATAGCGAGAAGAAAAATCACGAAATTCACTTTCCAAATTGTTTACATATCGTCTCTTCCAAAATTCCTAGGATCACGCCATTGTTTACTGTAACAAAAAAACATGACTGGCCTACAACAAAATCAATATTTTCCTGCGGCCGAAATCCGAATCTTTTTCGGCAATCGAAAACAACTACTCAGAAACAGTAGCAATTGCAGGAAAAATCTCCCTCTTCGTCGTGTGATCTACCACTATTTTGTTTATGACGTAACAACATTTATAAGTACTATTTTTCGAGCATAATAACCGAAAAAATGGGGCGAAATGAATCATCAAAAAATAAGATATTCCTTAGTTTCGTGTTCAATGTTAATCAACTACAAAAACTAACAGTGATCTACCATTATCATATATTTAGGACCGACAATTGAGCCGGGCCTACCCGAAACCCGATGGCTTGACCCGATTTTATTTGAGCCGAGCCGAGTTTGAGCCTTTTTATTAAACCCGATTACACTATGGACTGAATTTGAGCTTACCATGGCTCACCCCAAATAAAGTCCGACTAAGTTAACAAATATATATATATATATATATATATATATATATATATATATATATATATATATATATATATATATATATATATATATATTCAACAACTAGCAGTATAAATTTAATCAAAATCAATCTTGAGAATATGAAAAGTTTAACGTATAAGATACTAATATTTTCTTCATGCATATAAAACCTAGTATATGCAAAACCTAGTGTTTACCGTATGTTGTATCAGTCACGCTCGAGTTTCTCTAGATATGTCGTTAATGGAGGTAATCTTAATTTATCACTGTTTTCACTTTCAATGAATATTCTAGATTTTCCTCTTAGACCGTGAAGTTTTTTTCTTTTTCTTTTTTGAACATGTTCTGTTACAAAGTTATAAAATACGTAATTTATTTATTGTTTGATATAAGCCCGATATATACCCGAAGCCCGAAAAAATACGTGAGTCGTGTTTGAGTCTATAGGCATGAAGCTCGATGGTATTTGAACTTAAGCCTATAATAACGAGGACCGATGGTATATAAGCTTGAGCCGATCCAGACTCGACTCACGTGACCCGATTGCCAGCCCTACGTATATTTAAAAAAAGTAGGTAGCAAATTGACATGCACGGTGCATCAATCGATTGGTATCAAATTCGATAAAATAATCAACGAACACATAGCTCAACATAATTCTTTTTATTTCACATATCATTTTTTTGGCATTAATCTGTTCAACTCTTTCCATACTTGAAAATGGATTTACTGGTCAAGTAGAAAGCAAAAATATTGTTCTCCTTATTATAATATGAATTATTCATATCTACTTTGTGGACTCAGAATTATATATCTTGTAGTCTAAGCAAAGTTATACATCTCCTCCTTATACGTTTCATTTATTGTAATATCGAATGCTTAGTCATTACATGACAAAGCTTGTAAACTTTGTGTATATATATCCGCAACATATGAATTAAAAATGTACTGATTTCATCTGCCAAATTATCCTCTCTCTCTTCTACTGTATTACCAAGTTTGATATTCTGAAAATTCATAGTATACACACTAATCCATTATCACACACATATTTATTATATAATTTATTCTATAACACGTTATCAACACGAGGTTTTGCTCTTTAGGGATTTGATATTTTCGTATTCTTCTTTCTGTTTTATTTTACGAAAATTTAGATCCTCAATCTATTGTCAAAAAGACAAACGAGAATGATTAGTGAATACTTCTGTATTTTATACGCTACCATTTCTCAAAGGATATGATAGATTCGTGTATATGTATATATATGTAGCTCATATATTTGTTGAATTGCTATTGAAATTTATATTTGCAAGGAAATGAAATTTAACTCCGAGTCTAAACTCGTTGAGAGTAGAAAGCTGATTTAGAAGCTAAATCATAAATATATCTCCGAGCCTGAAGATCGTTGAGTCAAGACGTGATAATATCCGTCAAAAGTTGGTTTAAAGGCCAAATATCTGA
The DNA here is from genome assembly GCF_000504015.1 of Erythranthe guttata. The sequence goes on along the minus strand of NW_012194797.1, from coordinate 810,152 downwards.
AAATATCTCCCAGCCTGAAGCTCGTAGAGTCACTAGACGAGGTAAAACCCGTTAAGAGCCAACTTAGAGGCTATCAATCACAGATCCAAATTTAAGGGTTTTGGGTTATTTTGTATCCACTGTATATAAATCTCTCTTGGAAGGTGTGATACCCAAGATTGAGTTGTTTTATATAAATCCACATGTACATATCTCCCTTGGAGGATAAATGCCCGAGGTCGAGCTGATTTTGATACACGTACATGAAAAACATGGACAAATATGACTATTGCCTACTCGATAGTGCAACTACACACTCAATATTCAATAATAAAATTTATTTCTCGAGTGTGACTTTGTGCAAGACACAAGTTAAAACCATAGTAGGTTCCGCGGAAATAATAGATGGATCCAGGAACACAACAATTATGTTGCCTAATGGTACCACTTTGCATATTGAAAATGCACTGATGTCCGGTAGATCAAATAAGAATCTACTGAGTTTTAAAGATGTGAGACGCAATGGATATCATTTAGAGACACTGGTTGAAAATACTGTGAAGTGTCTTTGCGTCACATCATATGTCATGGACAAAAGAATTGTTCATGAGAAGTTCGAAGCGACATCTTCTAGACTATATTGTGTCCAAATTCGAGCTTTCAGATCCTACGCCATTATGCCATGGAAACTTGTTAATCCCGATATACACGGGTTATGGCATGATCGACTGGGTCACCCATGAACGACTATGATGCATAGGATTGCACAACATACTAAAGGACATCCATTAAAAGATACAAAATTCTTGATGTCCAATGAATATTTCTGTGAATCCTGTTCACAAGCAAAACTCATTATAAAATCTTCCATTTAAAAGGTCGGTTATGAATCACCATCGTTTGTACAACGTATTCATAGTGATATTTTGGACCAATACAGGGAGTGGGCCATTTAGATATTTTATGGTTTTGGTGGACGCATCTTGTAGATGGTCCCACGTATGCTTATTATCTACGTGAAATGTTGCATTTGCTCGTTTGCTAGCACAAATTATTAAACTCCGAGCACATTTCCCTGATTATCCCATTCAAAACATAAGAATGGATAATGCCGGAGAATTTACATCAAAAACTTTTGATGAGTATTGTGCAGCACTGGGAATAAATGTCGAGCACCCAGTAGCATACGTTCACACTCAAAATGGACTGGCCGAATCTCTGATTAAACGCATCCAAATAATTGCTCGCACTTTGCTGATGAGATCTAAAACTCACTAGTGCAGCATGGGGTCATGCAATATTGCATGCATCAGCACTGATTAAACTACGCCCCACTGCTTATCATATGCATTCCCCAATGCAATTGGCCTTGGGCTTTGAGCCCGATATTTCGCACCTTCGCACATTTGGTTGTGCTTTGCAAGTGCCAATTCCTCCTCCTCAGAGGACTAAAATGGGTCCCCAACGCCGACTTGGCATATACGTTGGGTTTGATTCATCGTCAATTATTAGGTTCTTGGAACCAATGACGGGTGATTTATTTACCGCTAGATTTGCGGATTTTCACTTTGATGAGACATTATTTATATCGATTGGTAAGGATATTCAGAATATCCGTGATAATGATAAACGAAAACCAATCGAGAATCTCACATGGTGTGAGCAACGGTTATCTCATCTCGACCCACGTACCCCTGAATGTGAAAATGAAATGCATAGAATCATTCATTTACAAAATATTGCCAATAGACTTCCTGATGCATTTAATGATGCCAGTAAAGTCACGAAGTCTTGTATTCCAGTTGTGAATGTTCAGCTAGGATCGATGTTCCTGAAAAACATGCGAAAATAAATGATGATCCCTCACGACAAAAACGGGGTAGACCTATTGGATCAAAGGACGTTGTTCCTATAAAAAGAAAGGAAAAAATCAATGAACCCTCAAATGAGGCGATTCCTAGTGAGAATGCTCAAGATGAATCTGTTGAGCCTGATATCAAAAAGGCGATACCAAATCCTGGGAATACCGAGAATCCCATAAGTTATTGCAATGAAATATGGGATATAAATGAGATAATCATCTCTAATATTTTTGCATTCTCGATTGCACACGAAATTATGTACGATGATTATTATAGTGAACCGCATTCCATAATGGAATGCCGCCAAAGAAATGATTGGCCTAAGTGGGAGGAAACAATAAAATCTGAATTGACTTCCTTAGAAAAACGGAAAGTATTCGGGCAAATTGTTCAAACTCCGGATAATGTAAAACCCGTTGGGTATAAATGGGTATTTGTCCGTAAGAGGAATGAGAACAACGAAATTGTACGATATAAAGCCCGCTTTGTTGGTCAAGGCTTCTCCCAGCGACCTGGGAATGATTACGATGAGACTTATTCACCAGTGATGAATATGATCACTTTTCGTTTTCTTATCAATATGGTCGTCCAAGAGGGACTGGACCTGCGTCTAATGGACGTTGTAACGGCCTATCTATACGGTTCACTAGATTCTGATATTTATATGAAAATTCCCGATGGATTTAAAATGCCAAACTCTGGCAACTGGCGCTCCTCGTGAGCTGCACTCAATCAAATTAGAAAGATCATTGTATGGTCTTAAGCAATCCGGTCGCATGTGGTATCATAGAGTGAATAACTTATCAGAGAAGGTTATAAAAACGATCCCATTTACCCATGCGTTTTTATTAAAAGATCAGAAACCGGATTTGCTATTATTGCGGTTTATGTAGATGACATGAACCTCATTGGCACTCCTGAAGAGTTGGCCAATGCTGCTGAATATTTAAAGAAAGAGTTTGAGGTCAAGGACCTTGGAAAAACCAAACTCTGTATTGGTATTGAGCTTGAGCATAAAAGTAACGGCATACTTATACACCAATCTGCATATACTAAACGATTGCTCAGAAAGTTTAATATGGAAAATTCTAATTCATTGAGCACCCCTATGGTTGTGCGCAATTTAGATCCTTAAAATGATCACGTTCCGACCTAAAGCATTTGATGAAAAGATACTTGGTCCTGAAGTGCCGTATCTCAATGATATCGGAGCATTAATATATCTAGCACAATGCACTCAACCGGATATCGCTTTTGCGGTAAATGTGCTTGCGCGATCCACTTCTGAGCCTACACGGACACTGGAATGGTGTTAAACATATTTTTCAATATCTCCGTGGTACTGTAGATTTGGGGTTATTTTTTTCGAAGAATGCAACTAACCAAGGGTTAGATGGTTGTGCCGATGCGGGATATAGATGTGATCCGCACAAAGCTCGCTCACAAACTGGATATTTGTTTTGTTATAATGGTGCAGGTATATCTTGGCGATCTACCAAACAGACATTGGTGGCCACCTCCTCAAATCATTCTGAAATAATAGCTCTTTATGAGGCGGGCAGAGAATGTGTTTGGCTACGATCCGTTATTTCGCATATACAAAACTCCTGCCAATTACATCCAGTTACAGACACGCCCACAATCATTTACGAAGACAATGCTGCCTGCATAGCACATACAAGATGCAGATACATAAAAGGTGATAGGACCAAACATATATTACCAAAGTTCTTCCATACACATGAGCTTCAGAAGAATGCCGAGATTGATGTCCAACAAATTCGCTCATGTGAAAATCTTGCTGTTTGTTTATAAAAGCCTTACCGACTTCTACATTTGAGAAATTGGTGTTCGGCATTGGAATGAGAAGAGCCAATATGAAGCAAGATTGACGACCCATTTTTGAAGCTATATTGCTCATTTCAGGGGGAGTAATTAGGGGTGTGCGCGGGCCATAAACCCGCGGGTTCTATCAAAACCCGCCCTCGTCCCGTCAAACAACGGTTCTTGATTTTGAAGATCCAAACTTGTGGGTTTTCAAGGGGTTTACGATAGGCGGGTCCATGGCGGGTTTGTAGTAGGACCCAACCTTTACGGATCGAAACCCGTTATCGTCTAAACTATTTTTTTTTATATATAATTTATAAGTTTTACGGGAGAATAATTAGAAACTAAAATGAATAACCTAAAATTTTAAATTGAAACCAAACATAAATAATGTAAATGTCAAGAGTAAATAAAAATTAATATAAAAACTAAAAATAACTAATTCATAACTTAAAAGACAAAATTTAAATAAAATAAATATAGTTTTTTCAAGCATAACCAACGCTATTCAGTTCCATTCAACACCAATTTCTTCCTTTTTTTTCTGTCGTGTGTTGACCGTTGTATATATATGTTTTTTTTCCTACATTTTCTTAGAGATTTTCATAATCTTTATAGCTATTACTGCCACAATTATAGAGTAGTTGATTTATGTATTTGATACACTAGAGATGCTTAATTTATTCATTAATATTATTAATTTATTATACTATATAATTTAAACAAAACGACGTCGTTTTGTATGGCGGGGCGGGACGGGTTTCACGGGTATTAAAAAAAATTGAACCCGTCTAAGACCCAAACCCACGGTTCTTCACCATTTTAGGACCCAATCCTATGGATGGATCCATCCGTCCGGTTCTAACGGGGCGGTTTTTCACGGGTTTGACGGGTGTAGCGGGTTGATGGGTCCGACTTGCTCACCCCTAGGAGTAATGGTGCGGTGCACTCTTTTTCCCTTATGACTGGTTTTGTCCCATTGGGTTTTCCAGCAAATGTTTTTAACGAGGCAGCTTATGCACACAATTTGGATTGCGTTATGTACTCTTTTTTTCCTTTTAACCGGTTTTGTCTCACTGAGTTTTCCGACTCGAGGTTTTTAACGAGGCATATAAATTTTCACTCATCCAATTTTCTTTCGTCCAAGGATGAGTATTATAATATAAATTATTCATATCTACTTTGTGGACTTAAAATTATATATCTTGTAGTCTAAGCAAAGTTATACATATCCTTATACGTGTCATTTATTGTAATAACGATAGTCATTGCATGGAAAAACTTGTAAACTTTGGCCCCGTTTGATTGGCAATATAAGATTTGCCAAGATAAGATTAAATAATCTAATGAGACCCAATTATTTTATTGGAGCTTGAAACGTCAAAAAAAAAAGACTCATTATAAGCCAAGATAAGGCAAGATATGTCATGATTATATAATTTTGGCCGGTGTACCTGGCAATTTATTGAGGATACCAAACATCAAATTAAGTCCAAGTATTTACTTAATCGTGACTTATCTTGCCAGCCTAACGGGGCCTTTGTGTATATATATATCCGCAACATATGAATGAAAAATGTACTGATTCCTTCTGCCAAATTATCCACTCTCTTTTCTACTGTATTACCAAGTTTGATATTCTGAAAATTCATAGCATACACACTAATCAATTATCACAGTCTTTCATTATATAATTTATTCTATAACACTCCTCTTATTTATACTATATTATTTAATTAGAACTATTTAAATACAAATTTAATTCAGCATTAACTGCTAAAAAACTTCGAAAGTAATATAGATATTATATAATCCAAATAATAATATTAATTGTTTTTTTTTAAAGAAGAATAATAATAAGGGGAAATATGCAATCCCCCCCTAGAATGGAAAATATTATGTAAAAAACTCATTTGACTTTTAAGACTTTTGCTCACACCCATATCTAAATCTTAATTAGTGAGACCCCCTTATTAAGATAGGATAAGACACAATTACCCTTAACAGCAGTTATTAAAATAAATCAAATATTTAATAATGATAAATTAAGATAACCGTTTCCTTTTTTGTAGAGGGACGTGATATCCTCAACATAATCTTCACCCGATTTTCAGCGTGATTTCAGCGGACACAATCAAATATATTTGGGGGGCGAGATCGAAGTGCATAGTCGTCACTCTGTATTCTGTTTTGTGCTTTGTGTTGAAGAAACGTTTCGTGGAAAAAGGTGAGTGATGAATTAAGTGTTTTATTTGCAATTAAGATAATGATATTGATGTTTTTGATTCGCAATTTTTTTATGTTTTTTTGTTCCGATCCGATTGATATGGGTTTGTCGTGTGTATGTTGTATTTGATTTCTGCGTTATACCGATTTACAGAGTAGTCACATTGCATATGTCGTATCTGATTGTAGTTTATATTGATTTACAGAGTATTCACAATGCTCTGTATGCAGTGATTACATATTTTGTTTTGTTGCGTTATTGTGTTTGTTTACAGTAATTTCTGAGATTTTTTAGTTTTATATAATTGAATCAAGAGTAGTCTTATTTTTAGGCAGTTGTGATGATATTATAGGTTTGAGCAGTCATATTCGCCATTTTTTTTTCAGTGGTGCACAGTATGTCGTCCAGCATGATGGTTGTTTTGAAGTACGGAGGGTCGTTCGGGGTGAAGATATGCCGAGCTGATTTTGTGTATGAAGACCTTATTGGATTTGTGACAGAGAAGTGGTGCAGCTTGAATGCGAGGGATGTTACGATGACATACAATGTTGATGGTTATGGCGAGGGCATGCTCGGTGACAATGATGAGGTAATGTATATGAAATCGTTGGTTCGACAACTAGGTCTTGACCGTGTTGAGATAACTGTGAAGCGCAAGGACAACGTTAATGCAGTAGTGTTGGCGAGGGTTCCACAATCAGCATCACTCAATTCGATGGGTAATTATCTGAATAACGACATGTGTGTTCGTCCGAATTCGTTGACATTTGATAACACACAGTTATTGAGTACCAATTGGAGAAATCTTATTAGGGAAGTAGGGCAAGGATTTCGGAACGGGGCTGTTGATTTCCGGGATGCATTGCGGAAATACGCTGTTGAAGTTGGGTTTGAATTTAACTATGTGAAGAATGAACCTACAAGGATTACGGCAGAGTGCAAATACAGGGTGATGAAGAAGTGTATGTGGAGGATTCATGCCTCGCTACAAAAGGCAAACGGATTCTTTTATATTAGGACTTTTGAAAAACATCATACGTGCGGAGCTTCATTTGGTTCATCGAGCAAAAATAGGTTGACGTCTGATTTAATTTCTGGTCTGATCATGAATGCAGTTAGAATCAAACCTGAAATGGCCCCGAATGATGTCGTGCTCAACGTCAAATTGTACTATGGCATTGACATCAGTTATTTTGTTGCTTGGAAGGCACTTGCTGCGGGGAAGCATCATGTGTTTGGTGACGCTACGACTTCGTACTCGTACTTGCCCTTGTATTTTGAAGAGCTTGGGCGTAGCAATCCGGGCAGCGTGTACCATCTTGATGTCGATCCAGTATCAATGAAGTTTAGGAGGTGTTTTTTTGCTTTTGAAGGGAGTTTGTCAGGGTTTAAGGCATGTCGACCTATGCTGGCTCTTGATGGGACCTTTTTGTCTGGAAAACACAGGGGAATCCATCTAAGTGCGTTGGGGAAAGACAGTGAAAACGGTACAACCCATTGTTTTTTTTAACATGACTATATATGACTACAGTACTAATTGTATGTTTCCAATTGCGCAGGTTTGTTTCCAGTAGCTTTTGGAATAGTGAACGAGGAGACTGACGACAACTGGGCGTATTTTCTACGACATTTAAAAACTGCTATTGGAACAGATCGCGTGCTCACATTCTTATCAGATCGTAACCATGGAATTTTGCGCGGTGTGAAGGAAATATTCCCTGATTGTGGACACATATTTTGCCTTGTCCACCTGCAGAACAACCTATTGCACAAGTGTAGAGGCTGCCCGACTAATTTTCGAGAGGGTATTGTTGCTAAATTCAATGCATGTGCGTATGCACCGACGAAGACTGAGTTCCATCAGAAATTGAATGAGTTGAAAGAATATGGAGGCGCAAGGGTAGATAATTTCATTGCTGACTTACCCTTTGTTAACTGGACATGTTCGTATTTTGTCGGAGATCGGCATAATGAGATGACCTCAAATGCTGCTGAGTCGTGGAACTCGAAGATCAAGGGTGCTCGCGATTTGCCTATCACAAATTTTATCGATTATATCAGGGGTGAAGTCATGATAAATATTAGCATTAGGGCTGAGGAAGGGGTGACGATGACGACGGAGCTTAGCTCCAAAGTTCATGAGCAGGTGGATCAGTTGGTTCAAGAAGGTAGAGTTTGGGTAGCGAGGAAGTCGTCGGATCATATGTTTGAGGTTCTATGCGACCCAACTGCTGTTGTTGATATAAAAGAAAGGGTGTGTTCGTGTAGGATGTGGCAAATCACTGGATTGCCTTGTGCTCATGCTGCTTGTGTGTTGTTCAATAACACTAATGAGGGCTATAAATACGTTGACAAATATTATCGCACCGAGTCATACCGGGAGACTTACTCGCACCCTGTTGTGCCGTTTGTGCAGCCTACGATTGACAATAATATGCCGATTGTGGGCCCCCCTGACCACCACGTTCGTAGAGGGAGGCCTAAGTCAAAAAGAATACCATCGAAGGGAGAGAAGATCAAACGGAAGATCAAGTGCAGTCGGTGCAACCGAATTGGATACCACAACAAGAAGACGTGTTCGATGGCCATTATAGGGGGTTGATGATTGTTTTTTTCAGTTTTTAATTGTTTTTAAGGATTAAGTGTGTTTTTTTTCTTTATGGATAAATTTTATTTCAGTGTTTTAGTTTTTTACATCACAAGACATATGTAGTTATTTTAATGCGACTTTAATTTGATAAGTGTTTTTTTTTCTGAATTTTTTGATTGTTTTATCTCCACATTTGTTTTCATTATAAATGTTTGCAAACTGTTTACAGCGCTAGCTACTTGTAGTCATCTTCGGTAGTCACATTATTCAGCCATAGTCACATACCAGTCATACTGCTTCTGTGTTGTTCAGTGTACTGCTTTGCTCACCGTTGTCATATTCAAAACAGTTAGTATAGTAGTCACATTCGTGCTGGTGTGTTTTTAAGCAGGAATGTGGGTATGTAAAGTAAATTTCCTTATAATGTATGTTGTTTCACACCTGTAGTTCTACTGATTTACAAGCATAGTCATGTAGTAGTCATATGCTTAACGGTATCCTAATAATCGTGATACATTATGCTAATGCCACTGTTATGCACACTGCTAGTCATATTTCTCACTGTGAGGTTATGTGTAAATAATTATTTGTCTAAACAATAATAAAATGTCAATTCAATAGCATCAAAAGTTAACATTCAGGTCTGTTTAATAATGTCTTGAAAGCAATACCAAATTCAAATGAAAAAAAAATACCAAAGTGTGTTCTGGACAACATACAAGTCAGCATAACAGAAATGAGATGAAATCCTAGAAGAGTAAAATACAATAGAATAGCATGTTAGAGTTTGCAGTGTAAAAATGCTTCCACAATTGTCCTGCGCATATCTACGACACCTTCTTCCGCCTCTTCTATAATCATTTGCTGCTGCAGGAATGCCTCTTGGATGATGTACAAGACGATAATGCCACAATCGTTTGTGGCAGGCTTTTGCTGAGGCGAGTCAGCAACTGCATACAATGGCGCATTCTGTGGAATTGCGGATATATTCAAGGCAGTTGCATTGAATTCGACAAGTTTTTTCTGTATGTTGGAATACATGTCAATGTATATATATGGAATAGTGGTAACGGGGAAAAACAAACAAATAAACGACATACCATATCAGAGCCATCTTTGAGGTACTTGTCTGTTATTCCATCACGTGGGCGTAAAGAGTTATAGAATCGCCATTCTTTTAGTTGACAATCCAATATTAAAACTGTCCAGTGGTCAGCACGAGTACCAGGGTTGCCAACTGACAGCAACGGAAATATTAAGTATCTGTGCATGCCGACGTCTGCGGGTATGTCAAAAGTTTTGTCGTTTGTATGACGTGACATGGTCAGCAATAAAACGTAGTAAGTTATGTTTATATTTTTAAAACATGAAAATAGAGGGGAAGTTAAAATATGCACCAGCAGTAGGCTGTTAAACACAAATGTTGAGCCGGCAAGTTCATTTCCTTCGGCAGGTGTGTAACATCCGATCTGTTGTTGGTGCATGAGTATTTTGCAGTAACCATCTATGACCTGGAAGTTTTATGTGACTATTATAATATTGAATGTGACTGTTCAATACAAAGTACTGTATAAAGTAATATATATATATATATATATATATATAAGAGAAGTTTGTAAAAACTTTACGTTGTTCGATGTCTGTTCGAGCCTGAGCAAGTGGAATATGTCAGATATCAGTATATGTGTAGTACCATGTTTCCATATTGATTTGCTGCAATAAGTCAATACGAGGTAGATGGTTAGAGTGCACAAAATATACACTACATAAACAGAGTGCAAAAAAGAAAAAAAAAAATAATGGATCAATGGCTTACTCGCCGTTCAATAGTTCATCCGCCAGCGCATTAATCCTTTTTTTGTCACTATCACTCATTTCAGTATACGTCATCTCGTGTTTGTGCCTCAGATCGCGGCACGCCTTTTTTGTGCTGCGAGGAGTTACAGTCGGCTTTTTGGATCTTGTACGGTTCCCTATAGCAGATTTTGGATTCTTCGGGGTTTATTCCTCACATATCTCGAAGTCTATGTTTGGAACTGCTATGAGTGGTGGGCGGTTGTCAAGTGCACTGGAATATTGATCAATTATAGCCTCGAGTTCTGAGATTTTTTCATCTCTTGCTTTGATGGTTGCCATATGTCCCTTCTCTGCTGCCTTGAGTATTGTGTTATCAGCTTCTAGGAATAATATTTGAGCGTCGGACTCACTCAAATTCGTCAATTGCACATCTTCCATCAGCAATGAATGGGATTCTTCGCAGGCGGGATTGACTAATATTCTGGATGGGTGGTGTGCAGATTGAACTGGGGTCGTATTTGCTAGCTTTTGGACAAGCGTTTTGTTTGCTGCTTCGAGCTCCGCCAAACGCACATGTAGCTCAATGTTTTGTGCGTGTGAATCGTCAAGATCCTTATTTTTCTGGGCAATCGACGTTTGCGTTGGTGTCAGTATTTCAAACGATGGCAAATTGTTGTTTCCAAGATCCCGTTCCTCTTCAAGTTTTGCAAGTTTGTCTTGGAGTGCTCTTTTTTCATCAAGCAGCACTTGAGCCGTGTTACCTAGTAACGTCATCCTCACCTGGACTTCCTCAAGTTGTTGGATCTCTGCTGCCATGCGTGAGTTTTCTATTTTCAAGGAAGTCAGTTCAGAGTTTTGCACATTGATATGCTTCATGGCATCTGCTAACTTCAGGTTCGCTTCGTCTACTTGCTTTGCTAGTATTATGACATGTTTTGTCTTCTCCTGACTGCTTGGTGAAGGTATAGCATTGAGTCTGCGATTTCAAAAGACTAACCGATCAACGATTGTGACTATGTAATATGACTACAACAAAAAAAATATATACTTATGAAGGAGTCAACACAATATGACTATACATATTGCAATAGTCACGTGAAATTATAATACAGAGCAAATTGACAGCATTGAAAATGAATGTTATTTTGAAATGCATCTCTGATAATGGGGGGATCTATGTGATGATGTAACATGACTGTATATGACAGTTTAAATGTACCTGTCCACATGCGACCGCAATGTTTTTTTCTGTGACTCGAGTCTTGTGATTGTACCCCTCAGTACATCTGCTTCATTCATGAGCTGTGTAACCTGACGTTGGAGGGATGATTCACGAGAATGGCATGCCACGATTTCATTTTTCAGTTTATCTACATCGTGTTGCATATCTCTGTAATGTTGCTTCAGCCATACGGCAATAGGGACATCTATGTCAACAGTAGGGTCGTCATCTGTTTCACTATCAGCAACAATCCTTTCATTGATTTTCGTGTCATTGTGCGCGAATGGATCAGTGATGTTGTCACCTTTGGTGCTCATCTGGTTGGCGATTTCGTGAAGTGCAGAAGAAGCCATTGCTTCTCTTTCTTCGCTGTCTGTACTGTCGTCATCTGTATCTTTGCCTTCATTTTCACTGCTCTCTTCCATGGCTAAATGCCCGGTTAGGATTTGAGTTTCTGTATGTGTTGGCACCAAAGGTTGGTCATTGACATCATCGGGTTGAATGTCTCTTATGGCTGTAGTTGATATAACATTAGCCAGCTCCTGTATCACCCAACGGCGGAATCGAGGGAATGCATTTTCTGTGACAGGCTGAACAAGTTTGGTTCGCTCACATATGAAATACTGCATTTTAAAATAAGAACAGGAATAATCAGTTTGTGTATTTAGTAAATGATGTGGGTGTAACATTTGATGAAAGATTGAAGTATGAGATTCTTACCAGTATTAGTGGAATACAACCCTTTGTTTTGTCTAGTTCCTTTGCAACATGTATTTGATGCTGCAAGAACTCTGTTATACCCATCGGCCAGTTATACGCCATCGTTTGATCAATGTCTCGCACGTACTTGAACATCCACCATGCAACTATTTCAGCAGATGTGTTGAAGAAAACCGTAGACATGAGGTGCAAAATGATAAGCCGGATTGCATCCTCAACGTCGACTAAAGAATCGCTCTGCAAGCACTCAAGCAGCTTCACTTTTAAATCTGTTTGATAACACACACTATCTTCTGCGAATCGTCGTAAAGCCAGGCCGTCTCTTGGTCTAAATGATTTTGTAACATCAATCCTGCGAATTCCGATGGGGATACCAAATATAAGTTGGCAATCATTGGGTGTGATTCGGAGCGACTTCCCACCAAGTGAGTATGTACGTGTTGCTTTGTCGTATGTCCACAGGATCGTTAGGGATGTAATACGAGACCCGATAACACTATCTTTTGTGATCTTGTGCTTTGCGAATGGGAGTACGAAGTTGTAGAAGGGTGTACGCCGTAAGCATTCGTAATGTGCTGGTGCAAGTGTTACATCCTCAAAGAATGAAACAACTGACTTCAAGCTCCCTCTGTATTGTGAGGTCCACGTACCATGGTCAAGCACTTGACGTGCCATGTTTCGCGTTTCATCTGAAAAAATCAATTTTCTGTATGTTACACACATATGCAACCATAAATAAGTCATTCTACCAATATGACTACAGAAGGTTACTACATCAATACACCAATTCAATTACGGGTTTTCATTATATGCTTAAACACAGGGCTACAACATGACTCCATATGAATAAACCACAACATCTATTGTTGGCAATTAATACATCAACGCATACCCCAAACATGACTGCTGCCCCAAAAATCTGTGTGTACAAAAGTAAATCCCATATGAAACAACAAAATTGATCTAATCTGGATCTATGATCACACATGCAGACATTATACCAATATGACTACAGAAAATGACTATAACAATACACTACTTTAGTTTCAAATTTTTTATCACACTCAAATCAGAGCATGTTTCTGCTGCAAATGTTTAGAAGTGAACATTATTAACATTGGTATACAACTAATGACATCAACAGGCAGACATATACCATATATTATATCAACATGACTACATAAAATGACTATAACAATACACTAATTTAGTTACAAATTTTTTTAACATACTCAAATCATAGCATGTGTTCTGCTGCAAATGTTTAGATAACATTTTTAACATTGGTATACAACTAATTATATCAACATGTAGACATATACCATACATTATGTCAACATGACTACAAAAAAAGACTATAACGATACACTAATTTAGTTTCAAATTTTTTTAACATACTCAAATCAGAGCACATTTCTCTTGCAAATGTTTAGAAGTCAGAACATTTTTAACATTGGTATACAAACTATTTACATCAACATGCAGACATATACCATACATTATATCAACATGACTACATAAAACGACTACAATTATACACTAATTTAGTTTCAAATTTTTTTAACATACTCAAATCAGAGCATGCTTCTGCTGCAAATGTTTAGAAGTCACAACATTTTTAACATTGGTATACAACTAATTACATCAACATGCAGACATATACCGTACATTATATCAACATGACTACATAAAACGACTACAAGTATACACTAATTTAGTTTTAAATTTTTTTAACATACTCAAATCAGAGCATATTTCTGCTGAAACGTTTAGAAGTCACAATATTTTTAACATTGGTTAAATTGCAGTTTGGGCATACATACAGAACACTTTTCAATGAAATCCGAACAACCATAGATTCAATGTGTGTGTAGTACAGTAACATATAGTCATGAGGCAACCATAAATCATCCCAAGAAACCCTTAAAGTGAAATTAAATTGGATATACGGGCACAAATAATATACTTTTTGCGATTTATGGTACAAAAAATTGATCGGCAAAAAACAAAGGATTTAGGTATACAAACTAACCGGCATCAAGATTCATAACGTCCTCAGGAGTGGGTCTTCGTTTACGCTTCTGTGCCGACTTCTTCCTCATTTCAAAAAGCAGAATCGAATGTGACTATCGCAACTGAAATTTACGGGATTTTGACTACCGAAACACCACTAAAATAAAATACGACTGTGAATGGGGGAGGTGGGTTGACGAGTTTGTATCAACAATCTTTGATTTTGGAATGTGACTACAGATTCGCTGCTAGTATTTTGAATTTTTGCCAGTTTTTGATTTGGGGGAAAAATCCCAATATGTGGGTCTCCTTCTTCACGATGATACGGTTTAATTTTTTTTCTTCTTTATAAATGTTTAATTAAGAGCAGTTTATTAGAGAAACTAAATAATTAAGCATAAATAGCGGGATTAGGTCCCTTATTAATAGGGATTTTGAAAATAATATATAAAATAAAAAATAATCGTGAATGCTAGTAGAGGGGTAAGATGGGAATTAAATATTTTAGGGGGTTTTCACAAAGGAAGATTTAATGTATGGACTTATCACTAGTTTTTATCTATAAGAGGGGTGTATTGCTAATGACCCCTAATAATAATCATCTATCTATCAAACATTAAAATTAGTGGGGACTGAGCACCATCGCCCTCGTGGCCTTATGCCGACTTGTCTACCAACCCAAATGTCCTTCCTTTATGATCACAGAACATTCTTTTATAACTATCGGTTATCAATTTGTGTTATATTTTAATTTAAATTAAATAATTATTTCAAAACAAAATAAGAAAATAAATAAATTTTTTGAAATGTTAAACTTCGTTTTAAATTTAATAATACTGTTTTGATTTCGAACGTAATTTTGTCCACTTTCTAGTATGATTTTCGTAAATTTCAGAATACGAAAATCGTAGTCCTTTGATATGTGTTTCGAACACAATTTGAATCAACTAGATCGGATGTATGATGACAACGTTATGCATCAACGAGTCACATTTCCAATTTTAGATAACTCAAAATATCAAAATTATGACCAATTTTCAACCAAACATCCAATCTTGGTGATTGAAGTTATATTAGAAAGCTAACTCAAAGAACTATAAATCCCGTATTCTGAGTTTTGCATAATTCAACATCGAAAATGATCAAAATTACTTTCAAAGTTGAAACAGTATTATTAAAACTGAAACGACATTTATCGCATCCCAAATTTTACCACTATTCTATTTTTCACTCAATTACTTCTTCATCATTATTGACAAAGTCAAAAAAAAAAAAAAAAGGAATAAAAAAATATTTGAAAGCCAATGATAAACCCCATACAAAATTTAACCCCCAAACCCCCAAAAAGTCATACCCCCTTTGCCCCCCCTTCCTTCTAGGTTTCCTCTCTCCTGGAACTCATCAACTATTTTATCCTTTCTCCACAACCCCTTTCTTTATATAATCTCTTCATCTTTCATCCCTTCCTCATTATTTATTTGATTCATTTCTATATTTCTATAATCGTATCGCAAAATTAAGTCAGCCGAACGGTTGATTTCTCAAAAACCTGCAAAAATGGCGTCTTCATCGGCGAACTTGTGGGTTTTGCTTGGCCTTGGGATAGCGGGGATATTGTTTATGACGAAGAAGCTGAAGCGCGCAGTGAAGGCTGATTTCGGAGCTTTTATGGAGCGGTTGCAGCTTTTGCCGCCGCCGCAGCCTGCCCCTCCCAAAGCTCCTCACCCTCTCACCGGCCTCTCTTTCGCGGTCTCTGATGTGTAAGCATATTTCATACATTTTACGGTTGTGTAATTTTACATTGGAAGTCGTCAAAATTGGAAACGTGGAATTGTTTGGCGAAATTCAGTAGCTACTATCGGTAGTATAATCTTAAACTGCATAGTTATATGTGTATTGATTCTGATGGACTGTTTTTGTTTGGTTAGGCCATTTTGTAACGATACAATACCTGATATGTGTTTAAAAATCAATTAAATTTTGAATAGGTTTGCGTTTGAAAGTTAATTTGATTAACTGTGATATGATGTTTGTGATTTCTTTCTCGATAAGGAAAAATGAATTGTTACAGAGTGACGGTGTAATTAAATGTAACTGACGGTCCGATTCTCTAGATATTGAATTTATACTAAAACTATTAGGCGGTTGTTGCTTAAAAATTATCTTTTTTTGGATTAAGCATGCTCTATAATTTATGCTCAACAGTCTCAATTTTGGAGTCTTTTTTTGTCAGATTTAATATCGAAGGGCATGTAACTGGATTTGGCAATCCAGACTGGTCCATGACTCACGAGGCTGCTACTCGGACATGTCCTGTGGTTGCACTTCTTGTTGATGGAGGTGCCACATGTGTTGGAAAAACCGTTGTGGATGACATGGCATTAGGGTAAGTTACTTGCCCTTATTACAGGGGAGCAACTTGTTTTTAGCCACGACTGAGTTTCTATCTTTAAATAAATTTTCTTCTTCTTTTTTTGAACAGCGTAAGCGGAGAAAACGTGCATTATGAGGCACCAACTAATCCTGCCTCACCTGCACGAATGCCAGGAGGGGCTTCAAGTGGTGCCGCTGTAGCTGTTGCTGCTAAATTTACTGATTTTTCTCTGGGTAAGATCACATTTAGTGTTATAGAAAAGTCTCTATTGCATTCCCCTATTACTTAGTGCTAATTATAGTGATCTTTACACTGCACTAGGTTTTGTTGTTGTATTCGGGCTTCTCATTTTGTATTTTGATTTAGAGGGAGGGTTGAAGTAATTCTTTAATTATATCAACAATCTTCTTGCTATGTTATAAGAATTGATATAATGTGGATTTCTCAAAAAAAAATTCTGTAGTAGTTTTCATTTATTGTCAAATATATCCCCGTATGAAATTAATTGGGCTCGCCCCTCAAAAGTTTCAAGTGATAGTGGATCAAATATCTTTGGTACCTCTATACTTTTCAAGAGTTATGGCAAGGCATCTATGAGGTATGCTACAGAAGATTGTCTGCACCTAGATTAGTACAATATGAACGGTGAAGAAATTTATCATCAATGGTAGTGTAATAGAATAATATAAAATTGCAATTTTTTCAACAAATGATTAAAGTTAAGATCAGGTATAAATGGTTGTTTAGAAGTAGAGAGTTAATGGTGGATCTTAGGTAATTTCAAGGGCACCTAAGTATATGCACCTCTCTTATACTCATTCCTAACTTATTTAATTGATAAATTATACGTGGACGTATGTTAGTTTGATATACCACAACAAATTAGCGTTCGCAGTATCCGAAATAACACAACCAGTAGAAAGAAAAAGAACGATGAATTAAAAAAAGAAAATTGGTTGGACTCCAGAAAGTTAGTTTTGTCTTTTGTTTGTGTTAATGTTGATTAAGTATTTAGCTCGTGAGGTCCAACGCCAATGCCAATGCTGTTTCATTAATAGTTTGATGATATTTTATTCATAATCAGTTAATTAACTCTTGCTGGTCTCACGGTTATTTTCCACTTTCATGCATAAATAATTCTCGACTATCAGTAGATTGCTGTGATTCTACTGTTTCGGACTTGATACTTCTGAAGGAATTATTTTATTGACTTCGTGACTTGTACTGTTTTGTATTCTGCACAAATCTTCAATTAAGAAGACATGC
This sequence comes from Erythranthe guttata, assembly GCF_000504015.1. The sequence continues at coordinate 792,275 of NW_012194797.1, read as the reverse complement.
TTGTTAACTTGCTAAAATATGACAGGCATAGATACTGATGGTGGTGTGCGAGTGCCAGCTGGATATTGTGGTATTCTTGGCTTTCGACCATCTTACGGGACAGTCTCCCTCTCTGGGGTTGTTCCTGTTTCGGGAAGTCTTGACACAGTAGGTATGTGTATCTACAAATTCCAGGTTATGTCATCTTGTTAGATTTTTATTAAAATCTCTCTTTGGCATAATGTCAGTTTAATTTGGAATAGTATCAAAGTTCTTGCGTTCATCATTACTATACCATGCTTCTCCACCATATAGTAACTCTAGCGGATGACATTAATCTTGTGAAAATCTTTGCTGATCATTATTAGGATGTTTTGCATAGACTGGTGTCTCCCGCCATGAAACTATTCAACCATTAGGAATGTAATAGACAAATTAATAGTTGCTCAGAGTCAGGACAATTACTCCTATTGCATCATACAAGTAGTCCCATGATCATTCCCAAGCATTAATACCATGTAACACATTTACGATGAGGATTTTTTTTGCATGCATCTTTCCACTTCCAAATACCAGCTCATTTAATGATATATCAATATGTCCTCAATGCAAGAGTAATTGGTGTTTCTTTTTCTTTTAGTGTAAATGCACTTCTTGATTTATGATATGTCTTCGGTGCCAGAACGTATTCCTTTCTCTCATTGAAGAGCATTATGTCGGCTTACTGTAGTAACATTTTAACGTGGCAAAGTTTTCTTAAAAATTTCAAACGTTATTTCTCCAATAGTGGATTTATACCTGTGAATTGCAGGATGGTTTGCAAAAGATCCCAGTGTACTTCGTCGTGTTGGTCATGTGCTGTTGCAGCTTCCGTATGCTGCCCCACGCAATCCAAGGAATATTGTGATAGCGGACGACTTTTTTCAGTTATCAAAAGTTTCTGCAGAACGTATCACTCAGGCAGTGACCAAATCCATCGAGAAGTTGTATGGAAGTATGTTCTTTTACTCTTACCATGGGTTTTAAACATTTTCCTTTGAATTCCCGTTAGTACTTTAGTTTCAGTTTTGTTATCCTGGATTGCTTATTAGGCTCTTCTTTCAGGACAAGGTTTGAGGCATGAAAAGCTCAGTGATTACATAAGTTTGAAGGTTCCAAGCTTAAACTCATTCAACGTCAAGCAACTAAATGGTGAGGGGAGAGCTTCTCCTATAAGATTGCTGGCAAATGTCATGCAGATGCTTAAGAGGTGAGGTTATAAGTAGCATTAAGTAAATAATAGGTTGATGCTACTGTGCTTCAGTTACTATTCTTACAATGACATCTTTAAAGAAAATAATTTGAATGCTAATGGTGAACATGTCTTGCCATGGTAGAAGTCTTGTTTATATTTTCATGTACACATCTGTTTCCAATTAAGGCCTTTCCAACGTCTAGTTACTGATTCAGTTATAACTATGTATACGAACGTGGTCTTTGACATCGGAACTGACTCATACATACTCTGCTCAGTGATTCTATTTGGAGAACATCTTAAATTGATGGTTGATTGCTTTGTTTCATGGTTTTCTGAGTTACTGCAGAAGTGAGCGTAACAGAGTACACTGAGAAGAGGGAAATAGTGGTTTACTTTGGAAATAGTGGTTTACTTTGGAAATAGTGGTATGCTACATCGAGCTGGTCATAATAGTGAGACGAGAAAAGGGAAAAGAGGTAAGTGGATTAGGTAACCAAAACAACAATTAGGTTCCATTATAAGGATAGTCGAAGTTTTATTTCTCCCTTCTTATCGCTTAGGTCGAGATCAGAATAAAGACCAAATTGAAAGGCCAAGAGTTACTTCTCTTAGGCAATCAGATCTCAATTGTAGTGTTTGGAATCCTCGCTCTTTGTCCTATCCAACCCCGTTTTCTCATTCATACTTTCTGCAACTAAGTTATGTTGTCTTACATTTCTTAATTTATCAGTTGCCTTTTTCGCAATAACATCTTGATAGTTACTATTCTGTACCTAATTGTAGTGAACTTCATTTATTGGTATAGTGAAATCAATGATGTGCATTGTTAATTTATATATATGCTTGATACTGCTGGACAAACGATTATTGTCATTCTTTCCGATCAAATTCTTTTTTGAGTCCTGAATGGAATAATTGACTGATGTTTTCTTGCAGGCATGAGTTCAGACAAAACCATATTGAGTGGATCAACTCTGCAAAGCCTACCCTGGATCCTGTCATCTCAGCACAAATACCTGAAGTATTAGATTTGACTGACGCAGACATCGAACAATGTAATGCAATCAGGACTGAATTGCGTTCAGCTATCAATGCGCTTTTAAAGGTATTAATTATCATGTTTCCAGTCTGACCTGTATTTTAGGACACTGGCTTTCATCTGTTTTCTTTTCTATCTGGGAACTGAAACTGAATACTGTACTCTCTCACACCTATTGCTGATTCCACCAGACACAATATCCATGCATGTTATGCTAAATTGTTTTTGCAGTAAATGTTATTACATTTTATGGTATTTTGAAAATGAATTTGCTTGTATCCGTTACAAATCACTTCTAGTCTTCATAAATCATTAAACCATTTCAAACTGGTTGTGCGTTATTGCGCTTCTTACTACTGCCTGTTGCCTGAAACAATTGTCTAAACAGGATGATGGAGTGTTAGTCGTTCCTACTTGTGATCTTCCTCCCAAATGTGGCGCCAAAGAGATTGCATCAGAGGAATTCGTGATTCAAACATCTTGTTTTACAAGTTTAGCTAGTATGTCAGGCTGCTGCCAGGTTAAAGTTCCCATCTCTTCCCCACACATACGTGCTAGTGTGAGTGTGACATTGCATATCATCTATTTGAAAACTGATTTACTGTTCTCTCTGTAGGTTGCACTACCACTCGGGGTCCATGAAAAGTGCCCAATTTCTTTGTCTCTCCTAGCTAGGCATGGGGGTGACAGATTTCTGCTCGACACTTTGCAACCAATATATGCATCTTTGCAAGAGCAGGTCGATACAGCTGAAAAGCCTAAACCATCTAGTAAAGTTGTGACACCGGAAACATCAGCAGAGATGGCCAAAGAAAAGGTTAATCCTAAATAAACACGTCCTTTGGTTCTGATAAAAAAAAATACTTTTACCAAGTTATTTATGACAATTTAAGTTTCACCATGTCAGCCTCTCTTTTATAAGTGTGCACTTATAAGTTACCAATATTAGTTTGTGGCATTCTCTAGTCAATTTCGCAGTTCTGTGTTTTTAGTAATTTCCTAGCACGCCTTCTAGAATATTTAAAAGAGCGTAATTCTTGCATTTGTTTTCTATGTTCACATTTAGACCGATAAATTGCAGTACTTGGTGGGCATACCTGCTTTACTAAATGAGCAATAGTGAGTGTAGCTTAATCTTCTGTTCTGCTGGTATTTAGTAATTAAACGGGCTGGGGGATGTTTTAGTCATATTAGGCAATGATTCAAATTTTTTTATGCATGGTCCCTTTGTTGTTTTTTTATGCATGGTCCCTTTGTTGTGCACTTTTCTGGATGAGATAGGGCGGTTCTCTTTTTAAAGAATAACCTAATGAAGCTATACATTTTGTGTACTTTTCTCTTCATGCATGTTCGATTGCAAATTGTTTTGGTATTCTACCTGCCCTGTTCCATCTTTTAGGTGGACAAAGATATTAGTGTGAAAGCTTCTATTTGCATATCTGATTCGTGTTCTTCTTAAGTGAATTTGACATCCTGTTAATGATTTAGGGCAACCAAGCATTCAAAGATAAACAGTGGCAGAGGGCAGTTGGATTTTATACAGAGGCCATCAAACTCAACGGGAGTAATGCAACATACTACAGTAACAGAGCTGCGGCTTATTTGGAGATGGGAAGGTAGCTGAACTTTTATAGCTTCTTGAGTTGTTGCATCTGCTTGTAGATATTTTGTATTATATTTCACTTATTTATTCTTGTAAATCAGTTTCCTCCAAGCTGAAACGGATTGTACTCAAGCCATTGATCTCGATAAGAAGGTTCTCTCTCTCAACCTCTATTAACCCCACCCCATTCTTGATTTACTCCTTGATGAATGTATTCGGTCACTTATTCATGCATGCTCCTCAGCATGAAACAATTTCCTCTTATGGTCATTGTGTTGTATATGCATTCAAATGTGGAAAGATTGGTAATTAGCTGTCAAAGTCAAGGAAGAGATAAATTAGGGAATAAATCAAGGAAGAAAAAAATCAGGGATTTAGAATCCCTGCAAATTACTACGTTGCTATTTTGCATATTGTAAACCTCTATTTAAGAGAGGTACGTTATCCGTAATAAACAAGTAGAAATTCATCTAATTCAAGAGATCTGGAGCTTTTTCTAACGAGTTCCAAAGTTATCAATTCCCTTTAACGAGTTGAATTGTTCTTTACAATACATGTTGCTCTAAGAACCACAACAAGGGAACCAATCCTTTATTCTAGGGTGACCTTGTTGTTAATCGTCCAGTAACTAAGTCGAGGTCTTAGGTCCTGGGAATGTAACACATTGGTCCTAACTCCTAAATTTAAAGCCAGTTTCATGATTGCCAACAAGTCTTAAAAAATCAAGTTACCCCTAATAGTGCGTTGTTTGGATATTGGTTGTTGATTTTGTTGTGTTCATGTACTGGTGGCAACTGGCAACGACACTGTTGCTCGTTAATCTAAAAAGTACAGATAAGATTTGAACAGTAAAATATAATATATTTTTGTAGTGATAAGTTGAAGGTGAGTTTGTGTGTGTCGGATGGATCTCAAAGTGATTTGTGTGAATCTGAATGCTTGCAAACCTCGAGGAGATTTCAACCATTATCCCTTTACAGTATCAACTTGACCTATTCTTGAATCTTGCTGAAGCACAATCATTCTTGTATCCTGTGTGGCTTTGACTTGTTTGTGCATTTTTTGACCTACTAAGTCAAATTTGACTTTGTTTTTTGGACTTTTATTGATCACTTGTTTGAATAATATTATCATTTAAATGGGGAAATGGTGTCTTATGGTTAACCGGTAGTGCAAGTGCATTATTCAATTATCTATTTTCTGAACATGTATGCCTAATTAAAGCAATTCCATGCTCCTTGATTGGTATAGATGTTTTTGTCATATGTTGGATAGAAGAAATGCATGAGATGTTCCTGAAGAATTTGTTGGCATGTTTGCAGAGTGTAAAGGCCTACTTGAGGAGGGGAACATCGCGGGAAATGTTGGGTTTCTATAAAGACGCAATGGAAGGTGAGTTTTCATTTCATTTGTTATTCATTTCTGAAAATGTTACATGCATCGAATCTAGGATGCTGAGGAAGGTAGTGAGTTATAGTCCGTAATTTGATATGTTATGAAGTATCATGGAAAATATTATTGATCAAGCCTGGATAATGGTAAATGTTCAATCGTTTGTTTTCTCATATGAAGAAAATTATTTATATTTTCATTACTCCTTTGGTCTATAGACAGTATGATAGTCGAAGACTTGTGCTTCCCGTTGTGAAGGATTTGTGAAGGGCTCTTATTGTCTTGAATTTGTTTATCTTTAAACTTTGTATTCTTGAACTTGCAGATTTCAGATATGCTCTAGTTCTTGAGCCAAATAATAAAAGAGCAGCCCAGACTTTGGACAGGCTGAAGAAATATTTTCTGTAGTTCCATCAGAATGAAAGAGCACCCACGAAGACCTTGTGCCTCAAAAAGATTGTTTTGTGTAGACCAAGCATCAGCTTTTGAAATGCCAATGACCAATTTGCATTGGTAATGGAAGGCATTGATTGTAGTCTTCATTTTGTCGTATAGTAGCGCTATATTTAACACCATCTATTTTTTTTAGCATAGTGCAATTTTTTCCGGTCTCTTAGAGGCCTTACTTTTGTTATATTACTCTTGGCGAAAAGTCAGTTTTGGGATATCTGTCGGAACGTTGAACATTGGAAAAACTGTTTCATGCAGTTCAGTCTGATTTTAGTATGATTTCGGCATAGTCTCTAGAAAAGATTAGGTGCGTAGTTGAAGGGCTGCATTCAAAACACTCAAATCAATTCTACCTACCCCAAAAACGAATGTAAAAAACGATGCACTATTAATGGATATTCATCATAAAGACTTCGAGCAAGAGTAGTCTTGACGCTACCTCCCATTCCCAACAATTGGCATAGTCTTGAGTTTATTATCGTGCCCCGTTATTCGATCCTTTCGTTCGATCCCCAAATCCCACCTGAAGAGTTCTTATCCAACTTTGACAAAACCATCATGGCAAGATTCCTTCAGGCCTCTTCTTCGATCTCAAAATTTCTTGAGATAGATTCTCGAGGCTGTTATATCCAATACTTTCCGAATCCGACCAGAAGTGATTCGATACATGAAGTTTCAAGGGAATCTTTAACTGCATAAGCTGCATCTCCGATTCTTCTTTCCAAGACAGTATGGACTGTTTGGTGGGGAATTTGTGGAGGATATTCTAGAAAGTCTTGTAAGAGAAAAGCAGATTTGGAGAGACAGAAGTTGTTCTTTCAAGTGAGGAATAGAATACGGAATGTGTGGACTTTGGTGTTGATACGATCCTTGATGATACTAAATATTTTTATGATCATGTTTTCAGGCAGTAATTTGATTTTTGAAAACCGTTTGACTTGCCATTTGGTGCATCAAAGAAAGTTAGAGCAACTCCAACAGTAAAATGGATCATCAAATATTAATTTGATGCTAGTTTTATTATTTGGATACTCATTTACTCCAACCACAAGCATTAGATGTATTATCAAAATTTAAATATATGTATAAGTATATTTAAAACAGACACATGTCAATTGATGATAGGTTGTTTGGGTAGTTAATTTGTTGCATGATGCGTTTTTGCGTATCTGGAAGCTAAATATCAAAATAACGACCAATTTAATTCTTCCATTGAAGATAAATTTTGAATTTTGGAGCATCAAAATAGAAGTTTTATGTTACCAGCTCAAATTGATGGAATAAAATTAGTAGCAAGAAGAAGGAAGAACATGCAACGAGGTAGACATGCAGAAATACCTAACAAGGAAGATGATAATTGCAGAGAGGAATTACTACCGTCCTATTCGAAGACGCATTTTCATTACACGTTTTTATTATTATTACGTTTTTATTCGTAAAGGGTTCCAGCATGCCACGTGGCCGAGAAGAAGAGGAAGAGAAAACAATTGAAGAAACGTTATTTACATTTGGATTGTTTCAGCACTTCTATTCCTTTGTTTAGCACTTTCTAATTATAGAGTAGTATAAATGGAGTAAGCTTGAGCAAAGAGAGGCAGCTGATTTTAGGTCAAGTCTTCTAGGTTTAGAGCTGAGTGTAGGATGGACTTGTTTCTCGAAGCTTTTCAGTGTTAAGCTTCCCGATTCAACCTTGTTTACGTTTGATTTCTTTTATCAATATATATATCTGTTTGAGTTGCTTACAATTGGTATCTAGAGCCATAGTTCTGGGAAGGATAGATATGGCAGATGGTACACGATTTGCAGAGCTAAGAAAAGATATGGATATGATGCGGGAGCAGATGCAAGCAATAGCTGAAGCCAATACTAAAAATGTGGAAGAAAACCGTGCTATGATATCTTTGATGATGGCTAAGTTCCAGCAGCAGTTTGCTTCACATAATGACACTGGGAGAGCTCCAGATCTGGGAACTCATGAGGATCTTCAAGGGGGTACAGAGTATCAACTACCCACTAAGTGCTCTTCAGTAGAATTCCCTAAGTTTGATGGCACGAATCTTCGTAGCTGGGTGTATAAGTGTGATCAGTTCTTTGATGTTGATGGTACACCTTCAAACTCTAAGGTGAAGCTAGCAGCTGTGCATTTGGAAGGAAGAGCCCTCCAGTGGCACCAGACATACATGAAGGCTCGTCTTACAAGAGAAATTCCGAGCTGGGAAGAGTACATCCGAGCCTTGAATAGCAGATCTGGCACCCTGCTATTTGAAGATCCCATGACTGAGCTGATGAATCTCAAACAAACTGGATCTCTGCAGGATTATTTGGATAGGTTTGATGAGTTGATGAATTGTGTGGATCTTTCAGAACCATATGCAGTGAGTTGTTTCCTTGGAGGATTGAAACCTGAAATTTCCTTACAAATTAGAATGTTTAAGCCTAAAAATATGATGGAAGTGGTTAGCCTAGCCAAGTTGCAGGAGCAGACCCTCACCCTATCTCCCAGAATACACCCCATTCAACAGCAAAACCCTACTCAAAACCCTATCAGAGCTTCATACACCTCTAACCGACCTAACACCTTAGCCATTACTAGGAATCCCAACCATAATTCTAACACATATACGAGCAACAACCACACTAGCCCCCATTCCAACAGAAACAACCCAACCAACCACAGAAACCACAACCAACCCTTCACCCATACAAAGAGACTAAGCAATCAGGAAGTGGATGATAGAAGAGGCAAGGGCCTCTGCTTTTGGTGTGATGAAAAGTATTCAAGAGATCACAACTGCCCTAAGAAGAGACAGATGTATGTGATGGATATTTCTGAGGATGAGGCCATGATAGAGAGTGAGCTGGAATATAACCCTAGTGTAGATTTCACAGGTCTCTATACATGCTATGACTGGGACTCATGATTTTAGGAACATGAGATTGACTGGATCATCCAAAGGAAAGACTATACATATCTTGATTGACAATGGGAGCACCATAATTTTTTGGATGAACAAACTGCAAGATCCTTGGGGTGTGAATTAGTGGATATGAAACCATCATATGTGAATGTACCTGGAGGAAACAGACTTGTTACTAAATTCAAGTGCCCAAACTTCACTTGGAAGATGCATGGGGTGGAATTTTCAGCAGAAGTCATGACATTGCCCTTAGGAAGCTGTGACTTAGTGCTTGGGATTCAATCAATGGTTGGTCACTTTGGGGGATATATGCAGTAATTACCAACAGTTGAAAATGGAATTCAACCACTTAGGCAGAAAGGTGGTATTGAGGGGCCTCCAACCTAACTCAGTCAAGCTAGTTTCTAATAAGAAGTTGAATAAAATTCTACAGAAACCATCTCAGATTGCCTATCAGTGCATTGGAAGTTTACAAGATGGAACTTCCTCAAGTGCACCCACAACTCAGAACTGCACTGATCAAGGAGAAAGTCCACTAGAGTGCATTGCTAGTTTGAATTCTATGGAATGCATGGGAGAAGAAGGAATGTCAGAACTACTAAATGAGTATGCAGATTTATTTGCGGAGCCTAAGAGTCTGCCACCTCACAGAGAACATGACCACAAAATACATCTTAAGGAAGGGTCAGAGGCTATCAATGTGAGACCCTATAGATACCCAACCATACAAAAGAATGAGATTGAGGCCATTGTTAAAGAGCTACTGGACTCAGGAGTGATTAGAACTAGTAACAGCCCCTTCTCCTCACCAGTGGTGTTGGTGAAAAAAAAAGACAATTCTTGGAGGATGTGTGTGGATTATAGAGAGCTCAACAAGAACACTGTCAAGGATAAATTTCCTATTCCAGTCATTGAAGAGTTACTAGATGAGCTACATGGAGCCAAGGTCTTTTCTAAGATGGATTTAAGATTTGGCTACCACCAGGTTTGAATGCAGACTGAGGACATCATGAAGACAACTTTTAGAACTCACCATGGACACTATGAGTTCCTAGTTATGACATTTGGTTTGACTAATGCACCCTCTACCTTTCAGAGCCTCATGAATAAATTTTTTCATAAGCAACTAAGGAAGTTTGTCTTGGTTTTCTTTGATGATATTTTGATTTACAGTGGAAGTTGGCACTCACATCTAGCACAATTGAATGCAGTATTGGAAATTTTGAGTGAACATCAGTTGTTTATCAAAAGAAATAAATGTTCGTTTGGGAGTTCCTCCATTGAGTACTTAGGACATGTGATCACACCAGAAGGAGTGGCAGCTGACCCTAGTAAGACTCAAGCCATGAAGGACTGGCCAATTCCTAGAACTATCAAGGAGTTGAGAGGATTCTTGGGCTTAACTGGCTATTACAGGAGATTTGTCAAGGACTATGGTAAGATAGCTTACCCCTTGACTCAGTTGCTGAGGAAGGATAGTTTCAAGTGGAGTGGAGAAGCTCAACAAGCATTTAACTCCCTCAAGGAGGCCATGACCCACACCCCAATATTGGCACTCCCTGACTTCTCTAAGGAGTTCACCATTGAGACTGATGCATCTGGCACTGGTATGGGAGCTGTGCTGATGCAGCAAGGCAGACCAATAGCTTTCATGAGCAAGGCTCTAAACATGACTCAAAGTGCTATGTCCACTTATGAGAAGGAACTCCTTGCCTTAGTAACAGCTGTTCAAAAGTGGAGACCATATCTGATTGGCAACCACTTCACTGTGAGGACTGACCACCAGAGTTTGAAGTACTTGATGGACCAAAGGGTGGCAACTCCAGCTTAACAGAAATGGTTGGTTAAATTATTAGGGTATGACTTCTCAGTAGCATACAAAAAGGGAAAGGAAAATGTGGCAGCAGATGGGCTGTCTAGGATTATTATCCTAGAGGCAAGTTGTTTTACTATTTCTATGCCTCAATGCTCTTTTTTGGAAGAGATTAAACAAACATATGTCACTGATTCTAAGTTACAAAAGATCATTAAAGATTTAAAGGAAGGTAAAAGCAACAAACCTTCTTATTCATGGGCTGCTGAGGTGTTATTAAGGAAGGGAAAGATAGTGGTAGGAAAAGAGAAAGAACTGAGAGACAAAATTCTCTGTCACTATCATAGTGCTGCAGTGGGGGGACATTCTGGAATCCACAGTACACTTCATAGGGTTAAGCTAATTTTCTATTGGAAGGGATTGAAGAGTGATGTGCACACTTGGGTGCAACAGTGTGATGTGTGTCAAAGGTGCAATGGAGAAATTTTGGCAGCCCCAGGGTTATTGCAACCACTCCCTATTCCTAAGAGAATATGGGAGGACATATCCATGGATTTCATTGGAGGACTACCAACTTCTGGAGGAAAGGACACTATATTAGTAGTGGTAGATAGGCTGAGCAAGGCTGCACACTTCATAAGTTTGAAGCACCCTTACACAGCTAGTTCAGTAGCACAGCTTTTCATGGAGAATGCATACAAGCTGCATGGGATGCCTAAGACTATAGTGAGTGATAGAGACCCCATTTTTATGAGCAGATTTTGGCAAGAATTCTTCAAACTTCAAGGCTCTCAGTTGCACACTTCAACTGCTTATCACCCTCAGACAGATGGTCAATCTGAGATAGTGAATAAGTGTCTAGAAGGATATCTGAGATGTATGAGTGGGGAAAGACCTAAGGAATGGGCTCGTTGGTTGCCTTTGACAGAATGGTGGTACGACACCACCTTTCATTCATCCCTAAAAACTACCCCTTATGAAGTTATGTATGGTCAAAAGGCTCCCCTCCATCTACCTTAAATTCCCATGGCATCCCCTAATGAGTTGGTGGATAGAAGTCTGCAACACAGAGAAGTCACTATAAGAGTGATCAGAGAACAACTATTCGACGGCACAAAATAGAATGAAGGTACAAGCTGACAAAATGAGGAGTGAGAGGGTTTTTCAGGTGGGAGATTGGGTGTTTGTGAAGCTTCAACCGTATAGGCAACAATCTGCTAGAGCACACACCTATAACAAACTGTCTGCTCGATTCTTTGGACCGTACAAGGTGCTACAGCGGGTTGGAGAGGTGGCTTATACACCGGAATTGCCACAGAATTCTAAGATTCATCCCACATTTCATGTTTCTCAACTTAAGAAGAAAATTGGATCTTTGATTAGCCAAAAACACTTACCTACTACAATCACTGCACACGGACACATTTTACTTGAACCACACACTATTGTTGATCGCAGGTTAGTACAGAGGAACAACCGGGCTGTGACCCAATGGCTCATCAAATGGTTTAATACTCCAGATGAAGATTCGACGTGGGAGGATTGCGAGGACATTCAGAAGCGTTTTCCCGCTTTTTGTCCTTGAGGACGAGGACTTTTTAGGGGAAGGCATTGTTACCAGCTCAAATTGATGGAATAAAATTAGTAGCAAGAAGAAGGAAGAACATGCAACGAGGTAGACATGCAGAAATACCTAACAAGGAAGATGATAATTGCAGAGAGGAATTACTACCGTCCTATTCGAAGACGCATTTTCATTACACGTTTTTATTATTATTACGTTTTTATTAGTAAAGGGTTCCAGCATGCCACGTGGCCGAGAAGAAGAGGAAGAGAAAACAATTGAAGAAATGTTATTTACATTTGGATTGTTTCAGCACTTTTATTCCTTTGTTTAGCACTTTCTAATTATAGAGTAGTATAAATGGAATAAGCTTGAGCTAAGAGAGGCAGCTGATTTTAGGTCAAGTCTTCTAGGTTTAGAGCTGAGTGTAGGATGAACTTGTTTCTCGAAGCTTTTCAGTGTTAAGCTTCCCGATTCAACCTTGTTTACGTTTGATTTCTTTTATCAATATATATATATATCTGTTTGAGATGCTTACATTTTACCATTTAATTCCTCCATTGGAGTTACTCTTACGGGAAGCGATTTTTTAAAATCGTGCATACGAATATATGCTTTGGATATGGTCTTCACTCTTCAATAATTTAATTAGTGCCCACTTATGGTTTGTCCAATCTTTCTATTTAATAATGGAGTTTCGTGTATACCTGGAGGATTTATTGCATTGACATCCATGTGTTCACCCTAAATACTAAAAAACCATCATGATTGATGGTGTAAGATCTACACCATCAAGACTTCCTTTCAATTCCGTCTCCCTTGACCGTCGGAAAGCTTATCTAATGTTGAGTTATGACCGACGAAGACAAACTTGATGATCGGAAGATGTTTAGAACAAAAGAGAGAGAATTTGGAAGAAAGTATGTATTATTATCTATTGTGATTGTATGAAAACGTGACCCTAATGGGGTCTTTGTACATCTGTTTATATAGAGAATCATATATGATTATTTCCTAATCCAGGACTTTTTTGTCTGTCCTTTAATCAATCAAATCAGCAATCATGATTTATACACTTGACTTATTCATTTATGAAATATATATTTGAATCTTTTTTCACATAGTGCTGCCCTTGAGGTCGCCACCTCCTTCTTTTCATATCTCGCAAATTGATATTTTGTGAGCTGTCGTGTCTAATGATCTCTCAACTGTGCGACCTGTCTGGCTTTTATGCCCTCTCTTTTCGGCGAATCGTCTTGGCTTATCTCGAATGTCTTTGCTCGTTAGGATTTGGTCCATAAGGTATATGGGCTACCTCGACTCGAGGCTGAACTTTTATTCTTCATTGGGCCTTCACCCACTTTCTTGAATATGAGGAATTCGGCCCAAACATGTCGAAAGGATTCCCATCATCTACTCCCCTATTCTCTAGGCAGCTTAGCGAAGTGGTTCGCTGGAGAAAAAAGATATAAATGAGCGAATTGGTTCCCTCTTCTCCTTGGGACCACACAAAGTTGTACAATAAGTCATTATGATGTCGACATTCTTCTCCACTGTCGTGCCTATCGTGCACGTTACCGCATGCCAATAATGTCACATCCGGTGCGCTTTACGAACCAACGCTCTGCATTCAATCCTCCCATGAGATTCACCTAGCTCTAATTTTGAATTCTCTAGGCGGAGAGAATACGCGATGTACACATGTGATAATTGTGTCCTCTCTTTGTTCGTCGATCAATGGTTTTGGCCTTCTCTGGTCTTTTCGACTTCCCATTTCTCTCTTATTATAGATACCTTCATCTTTCCTCATTGTTCATTTTTCTGATTTTCTCCAAATAGCTGTACTGCCAGAGATTCCACGTTATTGCTGCCGTAGACTCGTACTACCGCCACTGTCTTGCTTATGATATTCAAGTTTATCAAGGCAAATTGTTATTCTTTAGCTTGTTTTCTTGTAAAACCCTCCCTAGGTACATATGAATGCCACCAAGGTACTCCATATTGAGCCTTGGTGCACATGAGCGAGCTCACCTTCCCCTTGCGAATGTTGTAACTTTCACTTAGGGCAGTTCTATGCTTGTCTCGCATTTCCTATCATCCTTATTTCACCGCGATCTCTAAAAAAATTGAGATCCCCCTAAACCAATTTCACACGAACTCTATTCGCTTTATGTCTAGCTTTTATTGCGTTCTGACTTGGCCGAACATAGAACCTACCGCCGACCGTCTATTCGCTCGCTTAATTTCTAAGCGCTATTCCCCCTCTTAGTTGGATTTCTAAATCCACTTGAATCAACTCAATCGGAGGTCGTATGAAGAAGTTATGCATGAAATACCGAACGTTGCCACCGTCCACTTGAAAGAAATTTTGCACTTGTTTGACTTGATTCTCGGCTTCGCTTACAAAATCGTTTCGAATCGATAAACATAGCTTCCTTTACCTAAAACTGAAATAAAACAAGAAAATCATAATATATACAAATTAAGCCAAAAACTCGGATGAACGAAGATCAAAACTCGAAGAATTGATAATTGAAAATCGTTCAAAATGAACACTTATCAACTTTCCACTTTCCGTAGCACAAATCCAACTCCTCTCCGAGCATCTCGTTGTTGAGCTTCTCAACGTATGCTTGTATTCACAGTGATTCTAATCCAATCTGCGCATGTATAAATTTCTTAGTACCATAGACTATACTTAAAGGAGTTTCTCCCGTTGCGCACTTGGGAGTCGTACAGTGGGCCCATATAACGCAATCTAGCTCAACCCAACCCCCACCAGCTCACTCCAAAAAATTTCTCATGCTGCTTATTAATATCATGTTGATGAATTCGATCCTCCATTGGCTTGAGGATGGAAGTCATATGTAAAATGTTGGCTAACCTTCATATCCCTGCACCATCCCGTATCTATTTGCCATTGAACTGAGTCCCCTTATCTGATATTATGATTCCTGGCACCCCAAAGCGGGTTTTTCATATAAAATTCATGAACTCGTCTTCTGTGATACGCGATAAGAGCTCTATTTCCACCCACTTCGTAAAGAAGTCTACCGCAACAATCAAGTATCTTTTTTTTCAGCGGCCATGGCCAAAGGACCTGACAAGTCAACCCTGTGCGACGTTAGCATGCACTTGACATTGGACACAATGTTGCACATAGTGCTAGCATTTTCTTTCATTGTTGGCCAATAATACGCTGCTCGTTGCAATCTTTGGACCAATGATCTAGCTCCTTCGTGATTTTCACACCATCATTCCTGGATTTCTTTTAGCACGTAATCGGATTCATCATTTCCCAAACAATGAGCATCCAGCCTGGTGTACATTCTTTTATACAACACCTCGCCTATCATATAAAAGCGGCGAGCTTGATATTCAAGCCTGTCTTGATCTCAATTTTGATCTGGCACATGCCCTTGCGGATACTGGAATATGCACATCCTCCAATCCTCCGCCTCCTGAATAGCGTTGAATTGTTCCCCTTCTTTACTTCCGTCCATAATTTGTCATCTCGTATGCAAGATGGTAATCTTTTCTTCGCCGCAATGTATGGACGAAGTACCAACTGTGTGTTAGAGTAGGTGACCAACAACCCAACTTGTGGTTGTGGTCTTTCCATTTATTCTTGTAACGAATGATCCTTTTTCGTATTTATGATAAAAACCCTTGTCATTCTATATCTTTCTCCATTTGTCTCAAACATAGATATAGTCCTTACAGTTATTACATGTACTAGTAATTGATCTTTAGGATCGTGAGATATTTACTTTAGTATTATAACTGTTAAACATGTTCCTAGTCGAGGGGTTACTCCACCAATGAGGATATCGGCCTTTCCCATTAAGAGACTAGCACTTAGTGTACGTGTACTGTATCTCCTCGGTAAACGGTATTGTGATATCGACATGCATAAGTGGGTGCTCATAAGTTGACGAGTTCACTGAACTCCCTCACCCTAGAAATCTCTAAATGGTTCTCAATAATCGAGTAGAGATATCTATGGTATAGATGTACATATGGGTGGGAACGAGCCGAGCTCGAGCCGAGCTCGGCTCTTTTGGCCAGCTCGAGCTCGAGCTCGAGTCCATGTTCCCGAGCTCGAGCTGATCGAGCCAATTTTTTTTGGCTCGAGCTCAGGCTTATTTGATTTTTTTATTTATTTTTTATTTATTTTTATTATTATTTAATTTTTTTATTAGAATCATTTAATTTTTTATTAAAAATTATTTATAGGAAAATAAAAAAAAATTATAAAATAAATAATGAACTCTAGTTATATATATATTTTATTTTTTCTATTATTATTATTATTATTATTATAATATTTTATATTATTATGAATTATTTAAGTAATATAGATTTGTTTCTATTTAAATACTAGATATATTTATATATATATATATATATATATGTATATATATAGAAAAAAAAAAATAGAAGGCAACTCGCGAGGCGGCTCGCGAGCTGTCGAACAACTAATTTTGGGCTCGAGCTCGAGCTCGAAAAACCCGAGCTTGAGTTCGAGCTTTTTTCGAGCCGGCTCGTCGAGTTCGCGAGCCGGCTCGGCTCGTTTACCACCCCTAGTTGCACCATTAGTCCTTATGACCTATACATCAGCGTGACTTCACTAGAGGACCAGTTGTATCGTGACCTGTCCTTGAGTTCCACCGAGGACCACCCCAAGGGCCAGTGTTCGTGCAGTCCGAAATCTAGTGGGAAGTCTGTGCATTGTAGTTGGGGATTCGATCGCTAGAATCTTAGATGTCCTGTATGTTCTCATAGTTTGTAATCTCTAAGTCTCTGGCCAGAGCTGATTAAGTGATGATTAGAGAATTCGATTCTCTAAGTCATGCACGTACCGATTACAACACTTAGAACGACCGCACAATCATTGAACTACTAAGGAGGTCTCGATAACCAATGACTCTAGCTCAATCGGGACATATGAATCGAATGGATCGTACTGTACGTTAACAATATCAAAAAGGTTCTTGCATGCACTTCATTTGTATCTAGGGAATCATGACACGTAGTTGCTAGACGCCAATCTTGATTCGTTGCGTGATTAAGGTGAAACGAGCTTCATCTTAATTGTAACTCTAAGGGACGAGTTTTCACTGCAAAGGGTTGTGGACCCATGGCTAGCTTACATCTGAACCATCGAGGGTCATACTGCTCGTGCACTCGAGATCTTTGAATAAACGGTCAGAGATAAAAAGTGTTTTATCTTTGCATGATTGGAAGTCAATATGATTGGGTCCAACATTCGTAATTTGGAATTATGAATGAGAATGAGAAAAAGAAAAGAATATGCGAACATCTTAGTGAACTTTCTAAATCAGGAAGTTTCCAAATTTAGAAAGTGCACTGAATTAGGGTTTCCACTTTTAGAAAGTTGGAAATCGAGCATCGGCACTCGTAATGACGAGGAAATTATAATGATTCCGAAAATGTAATCGTTACAATTTTCCGATCATTGAATTGAGAAAAACAAGCGAGTAAAGAACAAACGAACTTAAGCTGTTGGGCCCGGTCCAACTTAAGCCCGTTAGGGCTTTTATACAAGACACTATAAATACTTGATTTATAGGTCTTGCACACTGAAACAACACAATCCAAAAACCCTAGCCGCTCGCCCCTCTCTCTCTCGGCCGATCTCACTCACGGCCGCCGCTGTTCGCCGCCGTTGAATCGCCGGAATCGACCTCCCCTTGGCCGATTGTTGTGGTAGTTCTTTTCCTCTTTTCTTTTCTTCTGTCTATTATAACTATTGCGTGTCTAGTGCCACGGTTTTAGTAGATCGAAATATACGAGGTGAAATCCGAGAGGAGGAAGATCAAAGATTCGAAGAACCGAAGAGCAGCCCCCAAGACGACGACGCACGCGCTCCCACGCGCCGCCTGAAGACAACGCATAATCCACACGCGCCATCATCGTCGCTGCCACCGCCGATGCTGCTTTGCCGTCACCGCTCTCGGACTGCACGGATTGGTTTCCGTGGCAGTCTTGCTTCGTTTCGTGCGCCAACCTCACGGTTCAAGAGGTAATTCTCGAATCCGGTATTCGTTAGGTTTTAATTTAATTATATTAAATTATCCATGTTCGTTATCGTAGTATGCTTCGTGAATTTGTATGTGTTGTATGTTCACATGAAATTCATGATTTACTGCGAGCACGTTAAATGATTTAATGCGAGCATGCTAATTGATTTACTGTTGATTAAATTAATTTGCATGATTGTTGTTTTTAATTTCGATGGAAGCGCAAAGGTACGCAATTAATTGTTTAATTATTGTCGGGCATGTGATTATGTAATTTAAACTTGTTTAATTCGCATAATTTTTTTTTTCTGTTGCGTACACGTGTCTGATTTCCAACACTGTGGAGGAGTAGATCGGCTTGCCCATTTGCTTCGCGAGGTATTTGTTTGAGGCTGCATTCCTCAAAGTTCCCCATATGTGTTTTGATCAGCTCCACGTAAGCCCCCATGTGGTATCCGTTATTTCATATCCGCCTGTTAATTTCTGAACCACCAATTGGGAGTCTGAATAAATTGCGACTTGCTTCGCTCCTGCCCTTTGAGCTAATTCCAATTCTTGTGCCAACGTCTCGTATTAACCTTGAATGTTAAACACTTTATCATGAAACTTGATCGTGAACTCAAGCTCTTCCCCTACATGATTGATTAATACTTACCCGCCTCCGGATCCGTTCACCGTGGAAGACCCATCTACATATACTTTCCATCCAGTTCACTCCACTTCGCACGTAGTTATCTAGAGAAAATCAGCATGAGCTTGTCCTTTTATCGTAGTGCGAGGCTCATACTCCACATCGTACTATCCCAGCTCAATAACCTATTTGACCATTACTCCTGAAGCTTCCGCATTCCCGAGAGTTTGTCTTAGCGGATGATTGGTGCGACCGAACGATAGCGGATAATTGGTATGAACGATTATAATATGCGAGAGGAAATAAGGTCGCAAACATCGAACAGTAATGATCAAGGTGAATCCAACGTTCTCCACTTTTAAATAGCAAAGCTTCGCCCCATGCAGAACATTACTTACATAATTTACTAGCCGTTGTTTATTTTCCACCTCGCGGAGTAGGACTGAGATCACCGATGCTCCCCCACCGACATGTACATGTGGAGTATTTCTACCACCTTGGGTGTTGGCTACGGTGGTATGGTGATCAAGAGTCACTTAAGATCTTCAAATGATAGCTAGCATTGTGTAGTCCACTAGAACTCTTACCCTTTTCTTATTGCCCGAAATAACAGGAAACTGCATTCTGCCAATCGCAAGATGAAGCTACTGATTGCTACTACTTTCCCTGCTAAGGATTGAACTTCTTTAATGGTTTGTGGCGGTGTCATCTCTAGGACTGCTGCTTTTCTGGATTTACCTTGAGGCCCTGTTTGGTAACCATAAAGTCCAAGAACTTGCCAGTTTGCACTCCAAAAGAACAGTTTGCTCGGTTGAGTTTTATTCCATATTTTTGGAGGGTCGAGAACGTTTTGCGAAGAGACTCCAAGTGTGAACTCGCTTTTTTTCTCTTTACAAGCATATAATCTACGTAAACCTCTATGTTGTGTCTTAATTGTTTTGCGAAAATCTTGTCCACAAGTCTTTAAATATGCTTCCCCTGCATTCTTCAATCCAAACGACATAACCTGGTAGCTATACGTGCCACGTGAAGTTATATAACTAACCTTGGTTTGATCTATTGGATCCAGCTTGATCTGATGACAACCGTGCGAAGCATCCATCATATTGAAGAACTTGCAGCCTGTAGATGCATCCACCAGTTGATCTATCTACAACAGAGGGTAATGATCTTTAGGGCATGTCATGTCTAGATCGTGAAAATCTATACACATTCTACATTTACCACCAAATTTTGCTACGAGAAATGCATTAGACAATCAAGTAGAAAATTGGATCTCCCTCGTGTGGTCTATCCTTAAGAGGCGATCTACTTCCTCTCTTATAATCGCATCGTTTATCACACCGAAATGCCTCTGTTTTTGTTTGACTAGCCTTACATTCGGATATGTAACCTATGGACAATCGTTTTTGGATCAATCCACGTCAAGTCTTCTCGTTTCCATGTGAACACATCGGCATTGCCTCGACAAGTTTGTTTTTAAGGTCATCTTCGAGGTGACAATGAATCCAAGTGGTGCACTCTGACCGCCCCAGTATCAACTCGATGCTCATTAATTCATCTCCTGCTTGAATATTCTCATCGCCCATTTTTTCTTTGGGATCCTCACATCTTTTATTCTTCTCGCCTTGACGAATTGATTCAATGTAACATGACCGTGATCCAATCAGGTCTCCCATAAGCTCCCCAATTGTTGTTCTGACTAGAAACTCCAGCTTCATATGAAAAGTAAAATGTACGGCTTGAAAACTAGCGAGCACGGGTCTTCAAAAAATCACGTACCTTTTGCTTGTTTCTTGTCGATCTCAGTTCCAGACGTCTCCTTTTGTGGAGCCTCTTCCAGACCTGCATTCACCTCTTCTATCGGATCCTTTGGGGGTGTCTTCGTTCCCAGTTGAGATTCTAGCTTCCGGTTAGTACCTTCGACCACCATTATCACCGATCAATCTATCCACGACACAACATGGTTATTTTGCACGTGATATTCCCCAATGTTAGTGGAAATTTATGCATACAAGTACGTATATTATTATAAATATACTCTGTTACACAGATACGCCTAATATGTTACACAGATACGCCTATATTATTATAAATATACTCTGTTACACAGATACTATGTGTCGGACACGTTTCCGACATGAAACGCCCAAATACGCGTATAATACGCTTGGGGGCCGTGTCAGTAATTATGAAATAATTGGACACGCGTATCCAAAATTGATACGCGTGTCAAAGAGGAAAAAAAAATTCGCAGCCTTTTTTGAAAACCCAAAAGGCAAAACTCAAAAGTCAAAACCTATTTTACATTTTTTATTATAGGCTGTACCCTAGCCGTAATTTCTTTCTTGCAAATTACTCAGCAGAAAGCCATAAACTAATATATTATATATTAGTTTTTACTGTTTGCTTTTTTCTTTTATACATGATTACAGGCTATACAACAATAATATTATATTATATTCTCTTCTATGTTTGTTTGTTTTTTTGTTTTTTGTGTTTTTTTATTTAACTATGGATCATATTAGAAGTACAGACGAAGAGAATAATGTTTGTGGAAATATGTCACTAAAATTGGGAAATTAGGGGACGGTGGTGGTAATTGTAAACGGATTTGTAATTTCTGTCATCAAGAAAAACAAGGAAGTTACACCAGGGTTATGGCTCACCTCTTAAATATTAAGAAGCAAGGGATTGCAGGTTGCACGAGTGTTGGCAAGGATGATATTTCTGAAATGAAGAAGATGGAAGAAGATGTAACACAAAAAATTCTAAATTCACAACCTAAGAAAGTTTCTTTACCGAAAACTACGATGAATCCATTGTCTGGTGAAGCAGGTGGTTCAAATCTTTTGAACTTGAAGAAGAGACGAGCAGACGACTCACCTATTGCTAGAGCTTTTGATTTACAAACTAGAGATCAATTGGATGCATAAATTGCTAGGATGTTTTATACTGGGGGCATACCTTTTAATTTTGCTAATAATCCTTATTTTCTGAGCTCTTTTGTATTTGCTGCTAATCATTCATTGGGTGGTTAAGTTCCTTCCAGCTTCAATAAATTGAGAACCACATTGCTCCAGCAAGAAAAGGCACACGTGGAGAGGTTGTTGGAACCTATTAAGAGCACTTGGTTCGAAAAAGGTGTTAGTATTGTGAGTGATGGTTGGAGTGACCCACAGAGGAGACCTTTGATTAATATTATGTTTTTTTCTGAGTCTGGTCCTATGTTTGTCAAAGCCGTGGATTGTTTTGGTGAGGTAAAAGATAAACAATTTATTGCAAAGCTGGTGAAAGAAGTAATCGACGAGGTTGGACATGAAAAGGTTGTTTAAGTTATTACTGATAATGCTAGAAATTGTAAGGCCGCTGGAGAAATTATTGAAGGCATGTTTCCTAACATTTATTGGACTCCTTGTATTGTTCATACTCTCAATCTTGCTTTGAAAAATATTTGTGCGGTTAGAAATGCGGAAGCTAATCAAGTTACACATGACTTGTGTAGTTGGATAAATATCGTTTATGCAGATGCTATGCAAATCAAGAATTTTATAATGAACCATAACATGAGGCTAGCTATTTTCTATCAGTTTAGTCATTTGAAGTTGCTTTCAGTTGCCGATACTCGTTTTGCTTTTGTTGTTGTCATGCTTAATAGATTCAAGCTTATTAAACGTGCTTTAGGGTTAATGGTTTTCAGTGAACAATGGGCACAATACCGAGAAGATGACCAAGGGAAAGCTAGATTTGTTCGCGATACGGTGGTGAATGAAGATTGGTGGAAAAATGTTGATTACATTCTTTCTTTTACTGCCCCGATTTATGAAATGCTTCGAGTTTGTGATACAGACAAGCCATGTCTTCATTTAGCTTATGAGATGTGGGACTCCATGATTGAAAAAGTGAAGAACGCTATTTATGAGCATGAAGGAAAGCAACTAATTGAATCTTCTGCTTTTTATGATGTGGTCCGTGAGATTCTTGTTGATCGTTGGGCAAAGAATAATACCCCTCTTCATTGCTTGGCTCACTCATTAAACCCAAAGTGAGTTTTTATTTTTATCAATATTTTTTTTTTTTTTATATCAACGTATTCTTTATTTTTTTATTTCTTGTTATTCGCTTTCTTGTTTTTTCCCTAAGGTATTATAGTGATAAATGGCTTCGAGACGGAGAAGGTAGATTGCCACCTCGTATGGATGGAGAAGTTTCAACTGAAAGAATTAAGTGTTTTAAAAGAATGTTCGCAAACAAAGAGGATCGTGCAAAGGTCAATGATGAATTTGCCAATTTTTCTCTCAAGAGTGGACATTGGAGATCCAGATTCTATTGGCAGTAGATTTGATATTGAGCCTAGAAAGTGGTGGGAATGCTATGGTTCAACTTCGCCTTTGCTTCAACGATTGACATTTAGGGTTCTTGGACAACCTACTTCTTCCTCTTGTTGTGAAAGGAATTGGAGTACGTATTCCTTTATTCATTCATTTAGAAGAACTCCTAAAATAGCAGAGGATTTAGTATTCGTTCATACCAACCTTCGTCTTTTGTCTAGAGGCACTTCCCAATACCATGATGAAAAGACAAAGATGTGGGACGTTGGTGGGGATGAATTTGGAAGTATGGAAGATACTGGAATTCTTGAAATTGCCGACCTTTCTTTAGATGAACCAGAATTAGAGGCCGTACTTTTTACTGAAGATGAGGCGGCTGAAAAGTAGGAAGTGATGGAAAATGCTACTTCAATTTTTTTTTATTATTATTATTTTAAAAGAAATATTTTATTAAGTATTGGATAATTTATTTTGATTAGCTGAACATCGTTTTTTTATTATATTTAATTTGATTGTTTTTTTTTTAATTTTTAGTATGATGTGAAAATGGCTACAACATATGCTAGCTCCTAATCTATAATTTTTTGCTGATTTAAGGTTGAAAACTTGAAACAGTATTTGAATAAATATATATATGTGAATTTTAAATTGTAAAAATGAATATTTTAATAATTTATAAATAGACTCCTATGTTTTCAATATTTACACGTATCCCCACGTTCCCGTGTCCTTTTTTTTATTAAAAGTTTCCCGGTGTCCGTGTCCGTGTGTCGCCGTGTCCCCGTTCCCGTATCTGTGTAACCTAGTAAATATATAGATATGTGAATTTGTAAGGAAATAGTAGAAGGTACTCCCTCAATCGTTTAGGAAGTAGTTCTCCTTCAGACCGACATACTCAACATCTCCACTCAACTTTGATGTTCTCTGGCAGGGCCGGCCCTGGCCCAGGGCGAGCAGGGCCTAGGCCCAGGGCCCATCTTCAGTTGGGGCCCCAAAAATATTATTTTTTAATACATTTTTCAATTATTTTTAGTTTCTTGTTTATTTTCTTTTGTTAATTCTCAACCCTTCTCTCTCGTTAGTCGTGCCCCACTCCCACTTCTCCATACTTTCTCTCTCCACTTATTATTTTTGCCTGATTTTCTTTTTATATTTTTTCCTTTTCCTTCTCATTTTCCCACCGATATGTACAACTACAAGTACAAATGCCTTATTTTTTCAGAAGGGTCTGGTTTTATATTCTTATATATAAAATTAGTTTTTGTTTATATATATATATGAAATTACGGCCACCCCGTATGGTCAAATTACAAAAAAAATAAATCATTTTGATTGGGTAATTACAACCCCGCTCCTTTTAAATATTATTTACCGAACCAAATCGTATATTCAGTTCGGTAAACGGTATAAAATGTTGGCGTACCGAAATTTAGGTTCGGTTTTACCGATTTAACATCCCTAAATTAT
>NW_012194797.1:650707-767707 GCF_000504015.1 Erythranthe guttata | reverse complement strand
TTAATAAATATATATATTATCGAATTGAGTATCTCTTTGTATAATAGTATACAAAATCTTTTATAAATTTATATTCATATTGTTTTGTAAATATACATTAAAGTATTTTATTAATGCATTATTATGTGTTATATTAATTCAGTTAGGACTAGATTAATTAATCAAATGAAATATAATAAAATTTAATCTTTTCATATATATATACGAGTCTACAACGTCCTATTGTGCATTATTCTATTAATATATTGTTTTAAAATTTTAAAATAATTTATTTGATTATTGCGTTATCATATAAATGTAATAGTAATATTTCAATTAATGGAATGAAATATATTTTCTCAATTTAGTATCAATCTATATAGATTGTGATACTCAATCATAGGAAATTATAAAGGTAATAAATCATTAATGCACATGTTAAGCAATCATCTATATATTTTGCTTTTATAGATAAAATACCATTTATTCTAATTATGCCTATCTATTATAGTAAACAAATCTAT
Source organism: Erythranthe guttata (assembly GCF_000504015.1). Next base: position 767,204 of record NW_012194797.1, on the reverse strand, counting down.
ACATATCAATATACATACATAATTATGTCTTTTTTCACACTTTTCGTGTATACTTATTTATTAAGGTATTTTTTAGAAATCGGTCAACATAAATGATCCAATATTTTTCTATATGTAGATTATTCGATTGTGTATATCTAATTTTCTTAAATCATATTCCATAATTTGAATAAGAATTTTCCTAATTTATATGATTTTCACTTTTTAAACCACATTATACCCATCTATATATAATCCATTCACTCTATTCATCATTTTACACATACATCGAATTTTGTTGGGTTTTTTTTTTCTTTTATATATTCACGTCAATGTTTTTTGTTTAGTTTTATCTTTTTTTTTTTTTGCTCGTCCTTCATTATTGTCATTATTTGGCTAATAATTTATATATTTTATGATTTTTGCATTCACTTTGTGTACTGTTTCCTATTTGTTTTTATGTTGTATCAATTCAATTTTATGTTGCGCTTATTCCTAATTAATGATAATATCATTTGCATTCTCTAATAAAAAAATTATCCTATTTTATCTTATATTTTAAAAGGGCAGCAACGGATGACTCATGGAAAAGATGGGAGATGTGATTCCGCGAAGGTAAAAGCATAAGTTATCAGTTCTTTATCATAAACTAAGTAGAGTGTTGCTATATTAACTCTTAACTCTCAATTAAACTGGATAGAAAAGATATGTGCTCATTATTTGTTTTACATACTTAAATTTGCTAATTATTTATGCTTTTTTGAATATATTTTGCAGAAAACTTTACATAGGAATCATTGTGATATTTTTTCTCATTACTGTTTGTGACAAATGCTAATAATATATACATAACTTCATTATGCTTCTACAAAGCATGATGATTATTTTTGTCTTCCCTTATTTTGTTTCATTTTGCTATTACGACTTTTAATTTGCATATGTATTACTTATGTTATATTTGCTAATTATATCTTCGTTGCTAATTGAACCAACAAACCACCAATGTAGAAGAAGAACTATTACTGAGATTATATTTCTTAATGTATTTATAAATTTATTTAAAATGAATATCTTGATACATATAATAAAATCTTGAGCATATTTGTTTTGAAATTAGATTATGAACACAAATTATAAAAATTTGAGTATATTTGTTAGAAGTAAGGTATGAAAGTTTACTAATTAGTAAGTGAGGTCTCTTCGACTCGAATGCATATAAAGTTGTAATAAATATTATTGTTTATGAAATCAATCAATTATTTTTATGACATGCTATTATTATTATTATTATTATTATTATTATTATTATTATTATTATTATTATTATTATTATTATTATTATTATTATTATTATTATTATTATATACTATTGGCTGTGTCGTAGAAAGTGGATATATATGGCCAAAAAAAAATCATTTTACTTTCTAATTTATTTTTGAAATGTTTGAACCTTGAAGTTTTATTAGGAAACTTATACATTTTACACTCAAATTCTTTTATTTTGAAATGATTGAAGTTTCCCATCATTAAATATAAGCTATACAAATCATGAATCGTTTTTATGTTTTTCGTCTTACAGAGAATATGCCAATTTTTTTCTGCATGATCATTTCATTTGTACGAAAAAAATAGTTTATTATATAAATTTGAATCTATGGGAATTTATTTTATGCTTTTATAGAATTTTGAAAAACATAAAAATTTTAGAGATTTTTTTTTAATTTATTTTAAATTTCATAAAATTATTCATACAATTTTCATAAAATTAGTATTAATTAATTTAATTAATAGAGATGATATTTATTTTATGCATAATTTTTGAATTATTTATTTTGTGCATATTTTATAGTAAATTGAGAAGAAAATATACAATGGCTCTTATTTGTCGGCCTTTGCATCTAACTTTGTAGTGTTGGAGTTGTTCTGTGATTGTCTACACCTAATTTGTTAGGATATTAGCAACTCAATCGGGGAATTAAATGGAGTATTAAATGGTAAAATTATCACTTTCAGAAAAGCAGAGGAATTGTTTTTTTATACTTCCATCGTATTGAGGTGCAAAAATGCACAAAAAAAAATGGAATCAAATTTTCATTAAAATTGCTCATGCAATTTCAACGTGAAAAAAAAAAACATATCAACATATTACAACCAAAAAAGGGATAATAATTTATTTGATACCTACTGGTTGGAATAATAAGTATCAATTAAGTGTTTGATCGTCCATTTTGATATCTCCCAAGCCATCGGAGTTGCTTTATTTAATCATCACATTTATTATTTTTTAATAAACCGGTTCAATATGCTGTATGAAAATTCAAAAATTTCGATTTCTTTAATAAAGAACAATAAATTTCTTAAAATTTGTATATACTTTTTGTTGTATATAATTTGTATATTATGTGACTAAAATCCGACTCCGTTAACTTATGAAAACATATGAAATAATGTCCTTTACATGTTTATAAATAACTTAACACTATATTTATTTAATTCCTTATATATTTATTAGATGAGATATTCGTTTTTTTTAAATATATATTAACTAACATCGAGTAGATGTCTTAATTTAAATAATAAGACCTTATATATTTTTGAAACTATATCCATATTTCAATTCTTCTATGTTTTTCTCTTTTTGATGAGGTGATATTTGTTTCTATTATATACTTGACAATAACATCGAGTACATGTCTACAAATTTTATAAACTTTAGGAATAAAATGTATTATTTTTTTTTTTGATTTTGAAAAAGGTGAAATTCCTAAAAGCATCTTCAACTATTATATAATGGGTAAATTACTCCCACACTCCTGATGTATGCTTAAATAACTTTAAGGTCCCTGTGGTATCGATAATTACAGTCACCCCCCCCTGAAACGTAGTTAGAAACTCTAATGGGATAATGCATTGGATACGTTATTATGATAGAGTTCTAATGGACTATAGGTTTCTGGAAGTGGCGGAGACAACAAAGAACTATGGGTGATTAAAGAAATGTTGGGGGAGCCATGCCACCCCATAACTCTATGTTTGTTTCCGCCACTAGCTAAAAGTAATAGTCCGTTAGAACCCTATCCGAATAATGTATCCAAATGCATTATCCATTAGAATTTCTAACTACGTTTCGGGGGGGGGGGGGGTTGAGTGTAATTATCGATACCATAAGAACTTTAAAGTTATTTAAGTATATCTCAGAAGTGTAGTTGTAATTTACCGTAATATAATTATAGGAATTCTTTTAACTTAAAAAATCATGCATTAATAGAAATGGATATTATTATTTTCTATGGGAAAGACACTATAATGGTGAATGAGGCGTTCTTGAATGATTTTAGATTAATTTATATTATAGTGATATTTATTTATGCGGTTATTTATAAAATTATTATTATGTATGATTTTATTTTCTCATTATTTCCATAATAATTTGAATTAATTTTATTTCATATTTCGGTTGTTTATTAAAATTCACAAAAAAATCTTTATATTATATTGTTCAAAAATTATTATTTAAAATTTAATCTGTAATCAATATTTTGGAAATAAAATAGACGGAAGTATTTTGAAGTCTCCATATTTTATATTTTAATAAATTAATAATTTGTTTATAACTGATTATGGAAATTACTTATACAACCAATATACTAACGATTATGAAAATTAGTATTAATATTAGTATTGGTATTAATATTAGAATTAACATTAACATAAGTATTAGTATTAGTATTAGTATTAGTATTGATATTGGTTTTTTGTATTGGTATTGGTATTGGTATTGACGTTGGTATTGGTGTTGGTTTTCGTATTAGTATTAGTATTAGTATTAGTATTAGTATTAGTATTAGTATTAGTATTAGTATTAGTATTATTATTAATATTGGTATTAATATTAATATTATTATTACTGTTAGTATTAGTATTAGTATTAGTATTAGTATTAGTATTAGTATTAGTATTAGTATTAATATTAGTATTAGTATTAGTATTAGTATTAGTATTACTATTACTATTGGTATTGATATTAGTATTGGTATTAGTATTGATATTGGTATTCGTATTGATATTTATATTCGTATTGGTATTCGTGTTAGTGTTAGTGTTATAGTTTTAGTATTAGTGTTAGTATATTTAGAATTAATGTTAGTATTAATATTAGCATATTAGTAATATTGTTACTAGCATTAGTATGTAATCTAATAGCAATATCACTTCATATCTTACAACTCTAAATTTAATTTTTTTTAAGGGTAAATTATGAAACCCCCGAACTTAGTCTAAATTATGAAAAAACCCTCACCTACCCGTAAATATCAAAATCCCCCAACGTTTGTTTCTATCTTAAACCGACCCTCTTATGGTGTTATTTTTCATGGAATTTTTTTGAATACTTGGAATATTTTCCAAAAAATGCTGATTTAATTCCTACAAAAGTGACATTTTTATACTACTTTTTAAAGGCTAATTTTACTCTCGGGATGCCTTTACATGGAATCTTTATTTTTCTTAAATAACACCTTCACAGTTTTATAGTATTACAATGACCTCTCTAAGAGTAATTTTTATCTTAAAAAAGTAACATAAAGAATTGCCACTTTAGTAGGAGTTAGATCAAAATTGTTCGGAAAATATTCCATGGAATAAAGAAAATTCAGAGAAAAATAATACCATAGGGGGGTCGGTGTAAGACGAAAACACATGTTAGGGGGATTTTGGTAACTACGGATATGTGGAGGTTTTTTTTTTTTTTTGTAGTTTAGCCTAAGTTCAGGGGATTTTTCGTAGTTTACCTTTCTTTTTAATTTCATTTTACCTGGATTCGATTTTACCACTAGCCCATGGAAGCGAAAATGTACGCAATTAATTGTAATTATTGTGTACGTGTTTGTTTATATAAATAAAATAAAAAATTTGTTTTCCGCTGCGTACATGTGCCCGGTCCCCAACAAAATTAATAGCACTAATAACAATATATATATATATATATATATATATATATATATATATATATATATATATAATTTTTCTATTTTAAAGTTGATCACCGTGCATCGCACGGGTGAATTACTAGTTGTTTATATTTTGCTATTTGTAACTTATAATTTATTTTACTCAATTTTTTTATTTTTAAATTTATATTATATTAAATATAATATAAATTATTCCAAAATTCTAAATATTGTATATATATATATGTATTATTTCAATTTTTTTTCTAAATTAACAACTACGTGAGTTTTTTTTTTCTTTTTGAGAATTCAAAATATGTTAATGAAATGTACATTTTGTCACTTGCAACTTTAATATGTTTACCACTTCTTTAATATTTTCACCAATTTTATGTCTAAATATTTCCTAAATTTGCTCAAAAATGGTAAAATAATCCCTATAAATTTAAAATTTTTAAAGATTTTTTATTATTTATTGTGTACAATATTAAAAAAAAAAAATCCGGGGGCGCTGCCCCCGAACCCCCGTAAACTATTAGCCAACCATAATACTTTTTACTATATTTAATTTCGAACACCCTTGGCAAAAATCCTGGATTCGCCACTGTAAAGACCTACTTCCAAATCCATTTCCCTTGACCGTCGGAAAGCTTACCTTCCGAAGTTATGACCGACGAAGGCATACTTGAAGATTGAAAGATGTTTAGAACAAGAGAGAGAGAGAGTTTGGAAGAGAGTATGTGTTATTATTGATTGTGATTGTATGAAAATGTGACCCTTATTAGGTCCTTGTACATTTGTTTATATAAAAAATCATATATATTTATTTCTTAATCTATGACCTTTTTATCTGTTCTTAATTTACATCAATCAATCAATCAATTAACTATCAATCTTGATTTATACACTTTCCTTATTTGTTTATGGAATATATATTCGAATCCTTTTCACATAGTGGCTGCCCTTGGCAAGCCGCCCTTTGAGAAAGTGTTCATATTAGGTCTGGAAAGGTGGAGAGGAGCGGCACCTACTTCCTTTCCTATCTCGCGGACTGATATTTTGTGAGCTATTGTGAACTAATGGTCTCTCAACCGTGCGAGCTCTCTACTCTTTCTGTGCTCTCTTTTTGGCGAACCGTCTTGCCTTATCTCGGTTCTCTTTGTTCGCTAAGATTTGGCCGATAAAGTATATGGGCCACCTCGGTTGTGGGCTTAACTTTTGTTTTTTGTTGGGCCTTGGCCCACTAGTTTTGAATATGGGGAGCTCGGCCCAAAAGTGCCGAATGGATCCCCATCAATAGTGTTATTTTTATTAGCAAAGTTTTCTATGACTGAAAAACTAAAACGCAATTAACAGACCCGTAGAAACTCGTCAATTATGGGGGGTACACGAGATCTGCACTTAGTCATCTAATTCATCAAGACTGGATTCTTACATTTGAGTTTCAATCACATGCAACACATGAATTCTTTTTAAGATTTGATTCGGTTATTTCTAAATCTTTTGGCATGGAAGAATTAGTAAAATCATAGTGGTGGCATAAGATCATCATATAACCATCATTTTCTTTTATCAATGATCTAGATGGCAAAGTGCAAATTTTATACTTGAGTTGACAAAGTACAGTAAAAAAGATACCAATGCTTTTATGTCAAATTGCATTTACCCCAAGAAAAAAAATTATCAAAAGAAAGGTTTTTAAGATGTAAACTGAAATCATAATCACAACCAGAAAATGGGTATTTACATTCTCTCTACGAAAATAAAGAGGCAGCATCTTCATCGTCTGCAAAAAGTTCATCCAACTGTTGATCTGTCCACTGTGGCAGAGAGCCTTTCAATATCTGAGGCTGCTTTTGTGTCCCGACTACTTCGTTCGTTCCTACAATTTCTTCGACGCTACCTTTTGTAACAGAGTTGGTCAAATTGTTGGTTCCTTCAATTTCTTCGACACTGTCTTTTTTCACGCACTCTTGGTTGTCACTACTAATTCCGGTTCTGATTATGCCTTCAGCTATTTTACCGAAAATATCTTGGCTTACATTTATACGCCCCATTTTAGCTGCACTTGCATTGACTCCAGATCCATTGTTGGATTGAACACTTCCGGTGAAAATATTCTGCCTCTGAGTGACACTCAAATTCTGCGAATTGATAATCTTACTCGTGCATTGCCTCTTTTCTATGTCTTTCGTTGTCATAGTTTGCGTTGTGGGCATCTTCTCCGTTGTTTTCGCCTTCCCATAAGTTTCTGGATATTATCAAATAAAGGCACGCAGATTTAGAAACGAGAAAAGGTTGAGCTCCGTTACGAATAATCTTAATTTGCACATAAATGTCCTGGAGAAAATGTTGTAAAACGTAATGTTATGGGGAAAAAGATTAATTCTTACGTACCAATACCAGGATCAGCATATTGGATGGGATACGCAGAGTTATTCAGTTTTGAAGTAGAGCCGCTGTTTTGGCAGAATACCTGTAGATATTACCCATGGAAACAATTAGACAGAGAGAAGTTGCAACAAGTTACAAAAGCTGTGTAATATTATACTACAGTTATCATGCTATACATCATCTGAATAAGAAGCTCAAGAAAATCTTCAACAATAGTTCAAGATTGAAATATGATGTCAACGATAGATCATATGGGCTCTTCGCAACCAAGCAAACTGATGTACGAAAAGGTTGTCATAAATAATGAATATATGAGTGAAAACTTCATGAGAAAATGCAAGCTTGCTTCAAGGGCTGCTAAAATTGATAGCTCTAAAACTATGATATCTCTCCTTGATTTATTAGTTATGAATGTAACTAAAGACACTGTAATTGTTTTCCACTGCTACCAATTTGTTGCTGTTCATTTTTCCAAAACATTTTCATGGAAAAAACTGCCTAAAAACAGCATAGAGCCCAACCTAGGTGGATATTATCATCAGACTCTATAAACACATTTAACATCTACAGAAATACCAATCATTAATGTAAAAGTCCAGGCGTGCACATACCCAAAATTAACTCAAGAAGGTAGTGCATGCAGTGCTCTCCATAACTCAATTTAAATAAAGACTCATGTAGAAAGAACAATGTATATTTATGCAAATTTTGATAATGGGAGTTAGTATCCAACAGTAACATAAATCAAATGGAAGCAGACAATTGAGAGGAACCAAACCCATCGATAAAATTGGAATTCGATTGCTAATGCCAAAACACCCTAATGGGTAACATAGATATGATCAATTTTCTTCCAAACAGTTGACTTTACTTAACTATGGCTATAATCTAGGTTTGTTAAGGCTTTAGTACATTTACAAGAGTTCTTTTAACTGAAATCTTTAGTCAATGAAGTGCAAAAACACTTCAAGCTATAAACATAAAAAGGTAAGTAACGGAAGGAGAATCCATCCACGGCTGTTGAGTTGCTACAAATGCAACCACATATAAATTTAATAAACTCTTCTACTTCATCAATCCATGAGATGCTACCCAAAGACTGAACCTACATTTCTAACTAATAGAAGAGAGCAACGCATTATATTTAATAGCTGACATAACTAGCAAAACAATGCCATTGCCTCAGAAAGTGTGCAATAATGATGTATCAATAGGAACTCCAATTTTAGCAAACTCTTGGATTTCTAAGATTAATTCATGTTCTTATACATGTTACTATTAATCAGCTCCAACATTCCATCGTTGAGTATCGAGAGTGATGATCCAACTAAAGAACTAAGAACAATCCAAATCATATTAAGTTCTTGTTCTCACTGTCATACATTTTAGTTTAATTGGTTGTTTTCAATTATTTTTTTAATGACAAAAAGGAGCTCATATTATATACGTGTGTGTATGTGTTTTAATAACAAATTTCTCTTCGTTACGACTCGTCGCATTGACCATTTAACAATAAAGAAACATTGGAACATAAATTGCACCTTCACCACGTTCCTCAATGTTATGTTGAGATAGTGTGCTGACCTTGCAGGGGCAAAAATAGCAACCTGAATTACAACCTTTTGTCAGTCATTGAAAATGTAAAACAACACACTAAACAAAGGCTCGATCTGCTGACAAGTAGTCCTACAGTGGCATTATTTAACACAATAAAAAAACAAGAAACTGGAGTTGGACTATACCTCCCGAAGTATTAGAGCTGCACCAACAGTTAAGTTCTTTCCAAACTCAGTCTGAGAGAGGACCTTGTGATGAACACTGGCACCAACTGTACCAGTGGGGTCCTAAATTCAAACAGTATCAAGTCAATAACATACATAAACTCCGAGGATTAATTACTATTACTACTGTTTCTATGCCTTCGTTTATACCTTCAGCAACACCATCAGACCCCCAAGACCATTGGGTGTGCATGACTTAACAACAGCCACAACCTAACACCAGAAAATCAAACATGTAATTGAACGAATGAAGAGCTCTCGTTTTATGCATACAAAAAGAAACTCATATAGATTTACGCAAACCACCATTCATATTTTTTCAACGAGTGAACAACCGGCCACCTCTAACCAACCAAGTGTTTTACACTACCGTCTCATTATCTACCAATACAAATCATTTTCTTTTAATTACCGAGTACAATTGTCAATTTATGCATCAAGAGTCACTTCCCTGCACTCAGATATTTTAATCACAAGTCTTTCATATCCCAATCCAGTGTTTGTACCTTCTAAAATATTATTTGCAGCTACCATTATTCCAATCTGAATCATTGCCATTTGCATCCCAGGTAAAATATCATCAATCAAATCCATATTCCAATTTATCTGTCACTATCATAGGTAAAACACAATCCACTGATATGTAACACACACAAACAGAAGGGGAATTCAAATACATCATTTACACGCCAACGACATGCATATCTAAATTCAAATATTTATCACGTAGAAACATGAGCTCAATCTAATAATACCTGAACAACCTTGCCCCCTTCGATGCATTTCTTGATAGAGCTGATAGGCGTACTCCGAACCAGACCATTATCATCACCTACAGAAGCAAAACATGGGTTACATTACCATCCATTTACGCCTAATAACGATAACGAACATAGGAAACGGACAACAGTCGACAAATATAAGATACGATCGATAACCCAAAGATTTCACACCATTAGGGCATAAATTATAACAAAGCACAAAAGAATTCAATAAATCAACAGAAATTGTGGGCGTGAGTTCACAGTACCGAGAAATTGAACTGCAGAGAGCCAGGGTTCGCAGGTAAAATCATCGTCGAATTCGGCAGTGTCTTCCATTGCCCTCCGTATATAGTCTTGGGTTGAAATCAATCCATCGCTATGATGCTTACCGCTAAAATCATCGCCGTTATGGTCTGGATAGTTGGAAATTTTATGAGTCTGACGGTCGAGTTCTTTGCGAAGCACCGCCGCTTGAACTGCTCCGGCGGGTCCAGGGATGGTGCGGAGGCGAGAGGTGGAAGGCGGTGGTTGCGTTTGTAGTTGTAATTCGGGGTGGTTTTTCGCCGGGGGTTGGGAGGAGGGTAATTGAGGAAGAGGGTGGTCTGCAGGAGCAGAAGCAGCGGCGGCGGCGGGGGCGGTGGTGGTGGATTGGGTGGCGGAACGGAGGCGTTTGCAGGGGCGGAGAAGAGATGGGATATCAGAATCGTCTAGATCCAAAGCTTCCCACGGGTCCACCTCCATTTTTTGAGTGTTTCATTTGGAGGGAGGGAAACTGTGTTGCAGAGTAAAGAGGGAAACAAAGGTAAAGGAAAATTGCCCTGCAAGTTATGCTAAATACACATTTTAGTCCTTTTAATTTTAATTAAGTGGAAATTAGCTAGAAGGCCCTAAAACATATTATCTATAGCAATAAAGACAACGGATTTTGCCTTTTGCTAAAAGTCTTGGCGTGCTTTCACGCTGCATCTGACGCTAGGCTGGATTTTGTCTAACGGAATCGCTTAGAAAAATACGCTGAAGGAAAAAACATTAAATCTCTTGTGCGTACATCACCACCAACATTACCATCACCATTATCATTACCAACAATAATTCATATATTTTCGGTTTGATTTCCATGATTATTAGATTACAACGGAGATGAATTAGTGTAACCAAAATTATATATGTGTGTGCGCGTGTGTTGCGTATGTCCATATGTAGGTGTTTGGTTATGTGTGCGCGCCTGCGTGGATGTATGGCAAAGCATTTCAGCAATGGCAGCGTTGAGGGTGGGAATGGAGCAGATTTAATAGAGTGTAACGAAGATGGACGGGATCTCACGAAGAACATCTAGGTTAGAGCGATGAAGAAGGCTGTGAAGAATAGAGGAGTTTTAGCAAATTGAATGTTGACTGTCCTGATTTGTAAGGAAATAGAGCTTACGGGTGTTTAGCAAATTGCCACTTTAATTAAGGGGTGTTTGCAAAATTTTTGTATAAGTAGAAGTTGGTGATTATGAGGTGGTATAAGTTATTAATTGTGAGTTAAGTTGGTATTAAGTTTTTTATTCTTAAAAGTTAGAGATAATTACAAATATATTGGAAGTCAACTATAGATAGAAAAAGTAGGTCCACCGTGCTTTTTAATTACATCTTAAAACAACTTCTTTTAAGAGAAGAAAAAACAGAAGCTCCTTTATCAACACCTAAAAACATATTATTGGCAAAAGAAAAGTTCAAAAGTTGTTTCTAAAAGTTCTTACAAACACCACCTAAGTTGGTATTAAGTGATTAGTTTTAAAAGTTGGGGCAATAAAAATATTGTAAAATCTTAGATAGAAAAAGTGGTCCATGAAGCGCTTTTTGTTGGGTATTTTACATACACACAAGTGTACGTTTCGAACAAGTAATATAGTGGACAAAAATTCAGATATCGATCTGACAAAGAATACTAAATTATCTAATCCTAAACGCTAAATTCTATCAACACAGTCGAAAGTTGATTAATTATTCGAAATTATCTAAACTAAATTAAAGCAAATTAAACAGGCAAAAACAAGAAATCAATTAAACACGAAGACTAATCAAAGAAAACAAGCCTAAGATTTTATTCTCGCTCCTATGTGATTATTAATTCCCCAACTCCTTCAATTATGCAAGTTATTAAATCGGATTACTTACCTGAGATGCTAAATTAATCATAACCCGCTTCCGCGTGTATTATGATTCTAATATTCTATAATAAATTAATGTATTCCTACGCAATTAAATTTAGAACATAGCATGAAACACAAATCTCAATAATAGCTACCTAGGAAATTAATTATATTCTTATGTTTATACAATGAAGCCTCTTCTACCCAAGTTCTAATTATTAACCCGATCTTATATTCTTATGTTAATACAACGAAGCCTCTTCTACCCAAGTTCTAATTATTAACCCGATCTTCCGATTCATGCGATAACAATAACATCAAAGCACACAAAGTGGCCAGTTTCATGCACTTAATAAAACAAGTAGAAGAATATCCGGTATTAAAACTTGCATAAAATCACAGAAAATGGTTCATAAACCCCACATATGATACAAAATAAAATTCTAGAAATAAGCGCTTAGCTACTCATGATTAAATTAAAAGCAGAATGAAAATAACTCATGGAAGATAACACTATGCTTGGAATCTTTGAATTCGTTGTCTTCGTTATTGCTCATTTGCTCTCAAAATCGCGTAAAAAGAGGACCCCCTCGTTTTGTGCTTGAGTTGGCCGATGATCAATATATAGAAGTTTTGGCAAAAAGAGGTAATCATAATCCTAATTATTATTAAATGTGAAGTTCTTACTAATAAGAGCCCCCGAGGGGTGGAAGAGTACGATAATAGATACCTAAGACGGTATCGAAAGTCTTAAAAATTTAACTATATAAGTGAAACCACATGGCTAGATTAAGAGCACACAAGATTTTATAAGGTGGAAAAGTTGGGGAAAAAGACAGTTTCCTTGTGTAATTAGAAGTTTCCTTGTCTAATTGTAACCTTAATTTAATTTCAATTTCATCAATTTGGGCAATAAAAATCCAATTTTGACTTTTGAACTTTTTTTCTGTCTGTTTTTTATGTCGCCGATTTCCGTCATTGACCTTTTTTTCGCCCGTGTAACACCCCACATTTTCATAAGCATATTATAGGGGTTTATTGAATAAATTATCAATATGTTCATTTCCATATTTACATTACCTCTCATGAATTAATTAGTAAATGCTATGCACCTTAATTGTTTTTATGAATTAAATGGGATTATTTTGGATAAATGATTAATATGCACTCATGGCAATGTTTGGAAGCGTTTTGGATCTTATTTTGATTTCATTTTGAGGAAATATGTTTTAGGGGAATAATTTGAGAATGAAAGTAATGTTTGTTTGTATTTTGGAAGGAGACAAAATACACTGTAGTAGTCAAATCATGTTTAAAGGTGTTAGAAAAAAGTATTTTTGAAGAAAAAAAATTGAAAGATGAAGTGATGTTTATTTGTTTTTTAGTGAAGACATTTTTTACTGTAGCAGTCACATCATGTCTGAAGGAGAAAGAAACTTTTGAAATTATTTTTAGAAAATGATTTGAAAAGTGTAATAAATCCCATTTTGTTTTGGGAAAACAATGAAAACAAAATATAAATGGTTCCAAACATTGTGTTAGTAATTTCAATGCATTCTAAGTGTTTAAGTGATTCTTATAAATTGTGATATTTATGAGTTATGTGTACTTGTTTGATTAAATAATTTAGTAACTTCGATTTCGTGATTAAGTGATTCATGTGATCCAGTGACTCTACTCTTACGAATTTTGGTGAATAATTAGAATTTGTTATGCAATTTAATTGAATTAGTTAACTCATGAATGTTCATAGTTTAATTAATGAATTTATGATTAGTAATTAGTTAATCCCATGTATCTTAAGTGTTTATATGACTTATAATAGATTTTATAATTTGGTTAATAGTCCCACCCAATTTCTCTTTTATTCTGTAATTAAATAATTATATGTGCTTAAGTGTGTGCATGAGCCGTGTAATTTCTTATGTATATGTGTGAATTATATGAATGTGCCATGTGTATGTGTATGGTGTGTTTAAATGACATATTATATGAATGTGTATATATATACTATGATATATTATATGTGATTGATTATATATGTGAGGATTTAATTATGTGTATATATGTATGTATGTTCTATGTGCATGTTTATTTTATGTACATGTATGAGACATACATGCCCATAACTCTCTCACTCTCGGTAAGTACATGGAGAATTTCCTCCCAAATTCTTCTTTCTATTATTTTAATATTCTATATAAATAAATAAATAAATAAATATATATATATATATATATATATATATATATATATATATATATATATATATATATATATATATATATATATATATATATATATATATATATATATATATATATATATATATATATATATATATATATATATATATATATATATATATATATATATATATATGTGTGTGTGTGTGTGTGTGTGTGTGTGTGTGTGTTTTGTGTGTGCATGTGCTTGTGTGTTGTGAAATTGCCGTGTGTGTGGGTTGTGTGTGTTGGATTTGTGGTGTGTTTACAAGTGTACTAGTTCCTCCAATTGCAATCTACACCCTATTGTCTTCTACATTACAAGTAAGTCCCTCTACTCCCCTATAAATTAGCCTTTCCACTTCACTAGTTTCAGCACAAAAACATCAGCCAAAAAATCACTCCTCTCCTCTCATTCTCGTCCAAATACAGCCCAAAAGGAAGAATTCATCTTCCACTTCAAAGCCTTCAAGATTCTTCATAAAAGTCCCTCATTTTCTCTTCTAAAATCCTCTCAAAATGCCTCTCTCTCCCTAAATTCGAGATTCCCCAAATACACTCAAAGACAACCATATAATCTCTCAAAACTCAGCTCCAAAATTCTCCAATAACACCCATGTCAAGCCAAATGATTTCCAAGCCAAAACTCCATGGATCCTTGGTTTCTTCTCTTCCTTAGCCTTTGATTTTCATGGGTAAGGACCTCTTGGTCTTTACTGAAACAATAACCTAATTAATATAAATTATATATGTTTTAATGAATTATATGATTGTGGTTTTAATTTTGGGCTCTATAAGATAAAGATCTTTCCGAACACTAAATGAATTTCAAATTCATAGTCTCTGTTTGCAGTGCATGTTTCATCAGTTATTTACTTTGCTAAAATTATGAAATTTTACGGTAGACTAGATAATTTTGTTAGCTTCGTTTTGATATCAATTATGCATAAATCGGATTTATATTGATTTAAGTTATGGATCATTTTCTGAAACTGCACAATTTCTGAGTTATTTACGAATTATGTGTTTAATACAACTTTATACTAATGTGACTTGCCTGATTTACTTAGATATTATTATAGATATTAAATGTCTTCTCCGCAAAATTTCACAGTGTTTGGTTAAATGTATGAATTACTTGGTATTTTTGAAGTTGATTGTTGTGTTCTGGAAAACTGACCGTGTCACTGCACTAAATTAATTATTTCTCTTAAATGGTTAAGTTTCTTGCTAAACTGTTTTAACAAGGTAGAATATACTTGTAGGTGAACATCTTGTGAAAAAATTTCAGGTGTTTTGGATGTATGTTCTAAGAAATATGAATTTTCAAAGTTAAATTACCGAAACTGTCAGATTTTCTAAAATGAACTATTTTGAACTAGAAAATATGTTTAGAAAGTATGGTTTCAAATTCTTAGTTAATAGAAGAATTAAAACTTATATTAAGATAATAAAATATAATAAGTTGAATTTAAATTAGAATTAAGTTGAGTTATGGTTAAGGAGTATTCATTTAAGTTATTATGAGCTACTATCTATATGTTTCCATTCATTTAGGTATGTTGGTTTGAAACTCATTGTGTGTGTGTGCCGTATGTGTGTAAGTATTGGAAGTGGTTGAGATTACTTATGGACTTATTGGTAAATTACACTCGTTAATGCTATATAGTATATACTATATGTCATACTTTATATATACGAATTTATATATTTATATATCCTAATCTGCGTGGTCATAGGATAATTCCCGATCCATGGCTTATATACGTATACTATGCTATATTATATCTCTATATCAACTTACGTGGTCCTCGAGTGAAAACTCTGATCCATGGTTTATGTAAATATAAAATATACCATTATAAATATATGTGTGGGTGTGTACAACTATATGTGTATGTGCGTGGATGAACAATAATCTTTACGTGATTTGTGTTTATTGTTCTACGCTTGATTGGATATCACAGCCGTGTGTGTGTACAACCGTGTATGTATTTGTGTCATATGTGTGATTTAATTAGTCTATGTGATAATATGTGGTTGATAATCTTTGTGTTATTTTATTGTGACATATTTGTGTGTGATTTGTGGTGTTTAAACGGTAATGGGATTAGGGCCTAAGTGTTCATGTCCGTGCATAACACGTGTTTTGAAAATTGAAAGATTAATGGAATACCGGATAATAAACAACTCGAATATAGAGGGCCAGTATCCAACTAGGATGAAATGTGTGGGTAGCTCCCATTAGTGAAAACGGGCTCGTAACAGGTTTATTATCTGACTACGTAAATTAATCTTTAGATCCGATAAAGTGAAAAATTGATTTTTAACACGCATTGCATTCACGTGCATTTTGGTCATTCTGCATATTAAAGTGACTTATGTGGAAATGATGTGCTTTTGTGACTGGTGTGTTGTCGTATATTACCTGATGTTTAGATGGTCACGTTGGGGTTCTGATAAGGATCCTGTTGCATTTCATTTATATGCGTGAAGTGCTGAATTGATACTAAAGGGACTTTATGTCCGCGAGCAATATAAGGATTTTATATCTGTATAATACGAAAGAGGACTGTGTGTCCAATATACCAAGATTGAGGTAAACAGTATTATATGTTTATATGTAGAGCTATATGTTCGTCTATGTGTTATGATAATATTCATGCTTCGTGGTTCTTTGTTTTGAAGAATAAAAGTAATGTATTCCTATGTGATGTTATGTGCTTCCACGTATGTGATTGAATGTCTTGATCTAAATGAATAAATTGAATATAGAGGACATAGTAGAAGATTTAGGCTTATCCCTACACGAAATAACATAGAGACGAGGACTTTAGGGTTCTTATAGGACGTGAGTGACACGTTGAGAGAGGCATGAGTATCGTCAGGCCAAATTTCTTACTGAGTCAGTGTTTGGGCTCATGCTTTATGCGAATTTCCCGCTTTCAGGTTCTCGAAGTAATCAGAGTGCGCAGCGGAGCGGAGTTCGAGGAATCACGAACCTTGATGCCTTGCATGTCTTACCCGGATTTCGTAAAAGATCATGTTTTCACTTTTGCGTGTAAAAAAGTCTTATGTAAAAATGGAGATTTTTATTTTACTCTGATTTAGAAATCTAGTCTATTAAACGGGGGTATTTAAATAAAGTGTATTTTCCTTCCGCTGTCTTACAAGTGTTTTCTAAACCCCGATGATGTTTAGGTAGCACTCTTTATGAAAATCGTAACTTTGATTTGTGAGTTATATTTAAAGTAAAAGGAAATACTTTTATAAATTCTAAAGTGGTTTTCTCAAAGTTCAAATTGAATCCGAATTTTTAATAAAGTCCACTAAAATATTTCTTCTTTAACTAAAATTCATGGATGGTGTTACAGCCCGCCCCTGAACGTTGACAGTAATTGTACTGTCAACTGACAGTAATTGTACAGTTGTTAACAGTACAATTATTGTAAACACAATAATATTATTGTCAACCAAATCAATGTTATTATTTAATTTTTTGGTTTTTCATTTTGTTTGATTTGTTAACCAGTCAACGTAATAATAATATTACTCTCGTTGACAGTAAAATTACTGTAAACACAATAATATTATTGTCAACCACATCAATATTATTATTTTTGGTCCGTCTTATTCAAGATTTATGGTCCGTCTTATTCAAGATTATGTCAACGTGATGGCGGATAGCAACTGTGGGTACCGGTGCATTGCTTAAGCCGGGTACGGGGATCAAGAAAGATGACCTCAAGTGAGAGGGAAGTTGCTTATTGAGTTATACGAGCATGCTGATGTGTATACGTTGAGGTGATACGCAAGTGCGACTGACCCTCATGTCCTTGCCCACAAGCATATTCGATGTACATGAATGAAATGGAATTGATCATTGCTACCAAATACAATATATTGATGGTACTTTTGTCCCAAGTGGGGAGTATGACTTACCTTCCTATGTTTGGCAGTGACCACTCATCATGTATGATTGTTGTGACATTGCACAATAATCATTTCATGCTTGTTAATTTGGTCGCCAATAGTCCTCTACCACTTATCCATTGGGCATGGGTACATCATAGAGTTAAAAACTTGAGGCACTTACTCAAAATGTTTAAACCCCGACTACTCGTGTATGAACAAATAAAGTCTGATCGATAGTTTACAAAATGTTCTTTTATTGCAATTTGTATATGTATTTGAGTTTTAGTTCAATTTGTATTAGTACTTGAGTTTAAGAATATTTATGTGAATTTATTTTCATTTAACTCTCTTTTATTTATTTGACTGTTAACAAATAATTTAGTTAAAGAAAAAAAATTTAGTGGTTTCGTGAAGTATTATACGGAACTTAAGGTTTTATTTCGTATAGAATCTTACAATATCATTTCGTGTACTACTGCATGAAACGAAACAAATCACGAAAGCCCCCAATTTCTTCCTCCGTGCTCTATACTCGTAAGCACATATATTTCGTATATTTGTAAACGAATGTTAGTCACTACATTTCGTGCATAATAACACGAAATTGCGTGCGAGTTGTGATTGTTTTGTTGGAAAGTCACAAGTTAAATAAATCGTACTGCAAGTCAATAAAAAACATTTTATGAATATCATTTCAGTTTTTAAATAGATCATTATATTCAATTCAATACGTGGTGATGTATAAACATCATTGTACAAAAAAAAAAAAAAAAAAAAAAAACATGGACATCGTCTATGATAAAGAGAACCCGTGTTTTTCGCTTGAATCCAAGAACGTAGTACTACTATTTATTGTTCCTATTTGGTCGTTAACCAAAACGCTTATCATACCATTAAGACAACTGGTTTACTTTTGAAAAAAAAAAAAAAAAAAAAAAGAAAACAAAAAAGAAAGAAATTATTGAATTTTCAGGTTTCTGGATGCTCTCTCTCCTCCCATTACAAGAAAAAAAATATATATATTTTATCATAACTCATATATGACAGTTTATTATCTCTCCTTTTTTTTCTTACACATTTCTTCCAAGAACATGCATGCATTAATGCCACGATGAATCATATATTTATATATATATTCTTGATGCAGAATGATTATTATCTCTCACCACGGTCTTGTTAGCAAAATTAAACAATTAATCTAATTATGAATCAGAAATCCAATTTTATTAGATCCCTATTTATAATCTGATAGTATAAACATTTTCTTTCTTTCTTTTTTTTTTTTTTAATTTTTTTGTTTTTTGGTTTTGTTTCTCATGTTCAATTTGTGTTGCAGAGAACATCAAGAAAGTTTTGACTTTTGGAGAAGAATACCGAAGATCATAAAGGGTGACCATTTGGAAGAATTAATTAGCAAAGCCTAAGAAAATAAAATAATAATTAAATGGGATCTCCAACAATAAATGGTCATCATGATCACTCGGAAAGTCCGACGCAATCCCTGATGGATAGTCTTTTGGGACTTCTCAGAATTCGAGTGAAGAGAGGTATTAATCTTGCTGTTCGTGACGTTCGAAGCAGCGATCCTTACGTTGTTGTCCGAATGGGAAAACAGGTATAATCTTTTTTTTCATATTCGTATGTTTTAGCTTTACGAAGATTCGCACCGATCATATTTTACGATGATGCAGAGAATGAAGACTCGTGTTATCAGAAAGGACATAAATCCGGAATGGAACGAGGACTTGACACTTTCTGTTTCTGATCCTAAACATCCTGTTTCTCTGGTAATTAATAATTAGAGCCTCATTATTGATTTATTAATGAAATTAAGTGTGATATATATATGAGGTTTCCCTATGTATCTTTTACCACATTTTGCTACGGTTACAGTTCGGCTAGCTAAGAGATGACTTGAAGAAGAAATTACGAGAATTTTGAATTATCAGTACTTATTTGTGTTCAATATTATCACGATCAACGTCATATCACATGCTGTACTTTGCTTATTTTGAATATTTTTCCCTAAGTAAATTCATATTATAAATTGTCGAACGAGTGGCTCTATATGTGTGATCTATAGCTTTACTTCGACTCGCATTTGAAAATTTGTTACTCTTTGTATAATGCACCTTCTTTTTTATCCGTATTTAATGCATGGAGATCAATAGACATAAGGAGACAAAAAAGATTCTAGGGCCACGTTTGGTTGTCAATGTATGATTAAGATTACACAATATTATCCGAGCTCAACCGTGTAATTGAACTAGAGAAGGTGCACTTGCCCAAAACGTTATTGAACTAACCAACCATTAAACCAGGCCCAATTATTTAATTAATTATGACTAATTTAACCAACAACACGAATGAAGCCTAGACATATATAGATGAAGGCCGTGTCACATTAGAGAAGGGGGGATATATGATAGAGTACTTGTATTATTTTTTTAAATTATAAAAATATTAGATGCATATTTCTAATTAAGTTGATTCTCTATGTATACACGATTTTCAGACAGTGTACGACCACGACACGTTCAGCATGGATGACAAGATGGGAGATGCGGAGTTTGATATTAGACCGTTCATAGAAGGTATGAAGATGCATCCAAACGGACTTCCAAACGGTACAATTATTACAAGAATATATCCATCGAGGTCCAATTGTTTGTCCGAGGAAAGTTCCGTCGTTTGGAGAGACGGGAGAGTAATGCAGGACATGTGCCTCAGATTGAAAAATGTCGAATGTGGAGAAATCGAACTTCAACTCCAGTGGATTGATCTTCCTGGTTGCAAAGGTTTATAGACTATTTGACCATGATTATAATTTCTAGTATATCTTTTATGATATGGATTTTATCTTTATATGCCAATGATGTTCGATTTTTGTTTACATTGCTCTTTTTTTGGTGACGGAGTCGGAGAGTTCGTCTGCAGGCTGAAGTTCGTTAGTTGAAAGTATCTCATGTTATATAATTGTATGAGGTTTTGTAGTTTAATTTACATATGAGAATGACAACTTCATGTTATTTGTTATCGCTTGTGAAAAAATGTATACACATTATATGCAATAGAATTTGTTTAATAGTAAAAGTGTAATAGAGAATGTTGTTTCAATCTCTCTAGTCAATATCGCGGTATACAACGATATGATTTCTATGGAAACAATATAACTAGACATATGTATCGATTGTAATCAGATATCGTTAAACATCACTCGATACCGCGATAAGATAAGATATCCGATACGATAAAATAATTTCGATATTTGTTTTGAGGGTTTTTGTGTATTTTCAACACATTTAGGGGTAATTAGTTAGTACCACGTGCAATGCACGTGATTCTTAATATTTTAGTCAATAATTTACACTATTTAAAATTTAATTGATTAAAATTGCACATTACTAATTACTTTATAAATAATTAAAGTTATATATAATTAATTTTATATAAAATAACTTGCTAGTTATTGTGTAATATGAATGATCAAATAAAACATTGGATAAAATTCAGTAAAATTTTAAATGTTTACCCACTAATATAATCTTTGTATGGGTTCTTGTCCACGTTAATAGTTAGAAGGATCTTGTTTCTCTTAAACTCTTATATGTACAATAAAAAATTTCAAGACATGAATAAATTATTAAGTTTGTATTAAATTATCCTTAATTAACTTTAAAATATATTATTTTGTATATTATGTATAAAGTTCTACCAAAATGTACATTAATATACCATGTTTAATATATATTTCCAATAAAAAAAATTATTATAACATAAAAGAATAGATAAATGGATGATATTAAGTTTAGTAAATTAATTGGGTGATCCTTGTTAATTATTTTAATATTTAATACATTAAAGATTCAGCAGTTAATTAACTTTGCTCATAAAGGCGAAATTCCTCGCCCCATGGTCCTCATCCCTTGGTCCGACAAGTATTTGCTGTTAATTAACTTGATTTGATGATACGCTAGTATGAGTAGGGATGGAATTCAGAATGGAATTCCCGAAGTCCGCTAACTCCGATCCGAAAATATCCGAATTTGGAATTGTATTTTTCATTCTGATTTCCAAAGTTCCGATTTCTAATTATTCTGAATTTATTTGGAACGAAATTGGAATGGTATATAAAATTACCAGAAATCCGAATTCCGATCCGTTTTTAGTTCCGACTATTTCAATGATTTTTTGAAATATATAATATAATTTTATGATATATTTTGTAATTCCATAATATAAATTATGTTATATTTTATATGAAAATTATAAATAATTTCAGAAATTGGAATGAAAAAAGTTGTTCCAAAATCAGAACTTTTTGTATCGGAACCGATGAAAATTGGATTATTTGTTCCAACTTGCACCCCTAGTGGTGCATTGTTTTTTCTGCATGTGGTTTTATTTATTGCAATTTGTTAAATTCTTTTTTGGTGTTTGTGCATTTTGCTATAAAATTCCGAAAAAGAGTGAAAACATTGTGCAAATTCCCATTATGTGAATTTGGATCAAGAGATTATAAATTAATGCAATTTCATAAAAAAAAAATTAAATTCCGCCGATTCCAAGGCATTTCGAAATCAAAATGTATTTTTGAATTCCGATTTTTTGGAACGGAAATTGGAACCCATTTTTAACTTTCGAAAAGAAATGAAAATTATCCGACAATGCCATTTTCGATCTGTTCCGTTCGATTTTCACTCTTAAATGTGGTTCACAATTCACATTTCAAGAATTTGGATAACATATTAATCACTATATTGATGTTCCATGTAATTTTACTTTGATACTTTCCATATGCGCCAATTATCTAGATTTTTTTTTTGAATTTGTTTAAATTAATTCACAACAAATGTTCAAGATAATTTCAAATTATGGGACTTGTTTTTTTGGAAGGTTCTTGACCAACTAAAAAATTATTTACGGTAATGAAATTGATATTTTAAAAATTATTCATCAACATTAAAATGGGTTTATGTACATTAAAAATTTACGATTTATCTGCTTGTTGAGTACCCTAACTAGGGGTGGGCATTCGGGTCGAGTCCTGTTATTCGAGTTTTGGGCAAAAAAACTATTATCGAACCTGACCCAAAATAACCGGGTACCTGGTTATTTCAGGTCGGGTTAGGGTTTGCTGTTTTTTGTCTTTTTATTAATCACAAAAATATAAAAAGAGACTACGTTGTACTTAGCCTATCACGTATCTAGTGCAGCGTGGAACGTGGATTGAATATATGAGGCGAAACCTAAGAGAAGGAAGATTATTATGCCGCCACCAGGGTCGTACCCACGCGCTCCCACGTGCCGCCACAAGCCGGTGATGCGAGAAGGCAATTCTGAAAAACTGCTATCGGATTTTATGCGCAGTCTGACGAGAAAATTCTCCGTAAATTAACCAGTGATCGGATGGACGTGAAATTTTGACAGAAGCTTAAAAAGGAATCGTCCATCTAGTCTATAATAATGGAGATATTGAAGTTGGAGCAGGCCTATAATTTCAGATCAGAAAAGAGGTTAGATAAGTTGGAGGGGGTGAGCAACTAGCCATCTTCTCGTGTCTTCGTTCGATTCACGCTTCAAGGGTAAAGTATTGTTTTCCCAAATTAATATATATATATATATATATATATATATATATATATATATATATATTAATATTAATTGAGATTAATCTATGTTAATTGATTATTGAATCACATGAATCTATATGTTCGATTATGTGTTTATGTGAATCGTTCGTTCAGCATGTTAATTATTTGATTTAATTTCGCGAGCATGTTATGATGATTTAATTTATGTCATTTAAATTAATTATATATGCGAGCATGTTTGTCGGTGATTGGAAGCGAATATGTCTGCAATTAATTGTAATTATTGTGCACGTATTTGTCTATATAAAAAAAATAAAAAAAATTGTTTTCCGCTGCGTACGTGCCTGATCCCCAACAGTGGTATCAGAGCTACGGTTGCGCAAATAATTGCCTACGTGTTTATTGCTTTCGATTGCATGTGAATAGTTTATTGAATTGATTGAATTGGTAAAATTGGAATTGAGTTGGTTTAATTTTAATTTGATTTTAAAATTGGATTTGATCGATTTAAAATTGGAATTAGAAAATTGGATTTGATCGATTTTGAAATTGGAATTAGAAAATTGGATTTTGATTTGAAAATTGAATTTTGATCGATTTTATAATTGGAATTGTAAATTGGATTTCAAAATTAAAATTGGAATTGAGTTTTAAATTCCAAAATGATTTTCTAAAAACTACCCGGGCCGGACAACTCGGTCATGCCGGTCCAACCGGTCCGACCGGGTCTAACCGGTTCAGACAGCCGAAACAAAAAATGTTTTAATTGTTTCTTTTTCCAGAAATTAAAATTAAATCAAAATTAATTTTTAATTTTCTGAAATTATTTATCAATTAACGCCCAATTCAAATATGTGATTCATTAATCAATAATGTTCAATAAATGAGTGTTTGATTAATTAATTAATTTAAACGTTAAATTAATTTCATTGATATAACACATGTATAATAGTGATTATACTTCAACTTAATTAATTGTACATTCATCTTATTTGACTGATTTATGTTCATTAAGGTCCTTTAATTATTTTGAAACAAATCCTCATAATTATTTATTGTAATTAATCATAATTTAGATCGAATGTTCCTCTTTGGTCAATATGCGTTTCCATATACCTTTAGAGAACATAGTTGTAGGAATCCAATAGACCTGATGAGATAACAACAAAACAATAATAAATCCGTCATTCTTAATTTATTAAGAATTATTTAAAGCTATAAAGAAAAACCAATCTGTTGAATTTTTCTTTCCTTCTACCAACGGTTAAATTATGTGTAGCCCCTTGCAATAGTGCGGTAAGCCGTGTTAGCGGGGAGTACTATAGTAGGGTAAGCTGTAATTTAATTGACATAATGATGAAGGTACCCATAGAAAGGGTTATGCTAGATTAATGTGGTCAGCTAGATTAACCAGGGGCTGCATTAGTTTGGTATAATCAGTTCTATGAGCATCTTTGATTGGTAGGTTAGACTTGACACACGAAGATTTTGAATTCGCGAGATTAACTTAGGTCATTATCAAGTGTGAGTAAAATATATCTTTAGGGTCATATAGCGATATGATTGATGGAGATCTACCTTTGGACAAATGTAATCGGGCTAGATTAACTACGGGTTACATTTGCCTATTGAACCTAAAGCCCATTAAAAGAAAAATAAGTTTTCTCGGTTGTCTGCTAGAGGGTAGTGGAATTCGATAAAATTTAGTTGGAGTACAATTAAATGATAAAAGTCCAAATCTTTAATTTTAATCATTTATAATGAATTATCTTTTATGTAAGTCTACTCAAAGCTTTTCAGTATAAATGTTAAGAATCCCTTATCGTCAATTCTCGACACCAATAAAACTCAATGGTAACAATTACCTTGATTGGCTCAATAAACATTCGTTTGGTGCTTTTGATCCAAGAGCAATTGTGCATACTCAAATATAACCCAACCAAACTTCATGATAACTCGACTCACTAGGAGACCACCAATTATTAGAAGTGGAAGAAGGGTGTCCATTATGACAAAATACTATATGATAGCATCTAGTCACACGAGTTAGCAAAGAACTATGAGAATCATCTTTATGTTGTTGACACAAAGTCTCAGTTCGAGATCGTGTGTGGTGAGAGCATTATGACAATGAGGTTTGTGACAACTAAAGAGTTGATGTTCTTAGGCTATGCGAAAGGACTCCATCCATGAGCATGGTTTAAGATCACTCGCTCCCAAAGAAGTTGCGTGACCACAATGTCGTTCTCCCACCAGAGTTCTCGGTGAATCTCATGCTTCTATCACTAACTACCTCTTATAAAACGTTCACAATTAATTTCAATAGGAATATGGTTGAATCTCTTTCTGAAAGAGTTGGTCAACATGTTGAAATACAAGTGAATTATAAAGGAAGAAACGCTTGTTTTGGCGTTGGCACCTTCTATATCTTTCTCTAAGAATAGATCAAAGTGGAAGAAGAGGTTAAAAGGAAAATAGTTTCTAGTCGAGCAAACAATAGACTAGGGGGTGATTCGAATATTCGCAAGGATAAGAAAAATAAGCATATAAGTGATGCTTGCTTCCAATGTGGAAAGACAGACCATTGGGCTCTGTAAACTGCACGAAGTGTCTTCATCGGAAATATTCTTAGAAAGATGTGTTTTTCGTTTTACCTTAACTCAATATAGAAGATAACCCAACACAACTTTGGCACGTTAGATTAGGACATATCTCTTTAAGACGAATGAATGAGTTTGCATGTGAGGGATTGTTCATGTTGGATGATGTGAACTCACTGCGGGCTTGTGAATCTTGTTTGAAAAGAAAAATGTTTAAATGACCATTTAAGGGTCAAATGGAGCATGCTGAAGGTCTCTTGGATTTGATCCATACAGAGGTGTGTGATCCACTAAATGTTAGTGCGAGGGGTGGTTTTAACTACTTCGTAACATTTACCGACGATAACTCAAGGTATGGTTACGTATACTTGATGAAGTACAAATTTGAAATCTATGAAATGTTCAAAGATTTCTGAATCGAAGTAGAAAACCAACAGATACGAAGTATTAAGAAACTACGTTCCGATCATAGTGGAAAATACTTAAATGATGAGTTTATCGACTATCTAAAAGAGAACGTGATTCACTAAGTTACCGGCGTACTTATAGGGTCATGCACTCCATACCGCCACGTATTTGCTGAATAGGGTTAACACCAAAGCAGCTAGTTCCACACCATATGAACTTTGGCATTCCCGATAATCCACTTACATGAAGTGGATAGTGGGAGACGAGTTGAATAGTTGATCCAACTTATGCCATTTCTTGTGGTATCTCAAAAATTGTTTTAGATACTCATGCTACTATCCCTTGAAACAAAATTGTTTGTCTCGGGAAATGCCACCTTCTTAATGAAGAAGGTTCTATGCGATAGAATAGGTGTATGGTAGAACTTGAAGAAATTCGAGAACCACGAATTGAAGTTCTAACACCATAAATAGAACAAGAGACAATCAAAATCAAATAACCCATTAATGTGCCTTCTCAACCATCTATGTGTCGATTTGAAAGGATCCGTAGAGAACTCAATAACCCTCATCGAAGGTAGTCAAAATGAATTTGACGGGAGATGTGATCAAAGAACCTTCAATATGGTTGTATTTGATGCAGTAAGGGACATTGGCTTAACGCCATGAAATCCAAAATGGATTCCATGTACTCCAACAAGGTATCGACCTTAATGGATCCACCTAAAGGAATCTTTCCCATAGGATGTAGGTGGATCTATAATCTTTAAGTTGGAATAGATGAAAATGTATCGACCTATAAAGCTAGATACGTGGAAATGAGTTATACTCTAAGACAAGTGGTTGTATGTGAGTTAACTTTTCACGAAACACTATGCTATAATTCCATTAGGATTCTGCTAGCCATTTCTGCGTAGTATGACTACATGATATGGAAAATGGATATGAAGATCACCTTCCTCAATGGCGAGATTGAGGAAATCAGAGTGGTGCAGCCGAAAGGCTTCATATCTTCTGGAAATTAGCAAAAGGTTTGAAAAATTCCAGCGATCCATTTATGGATTGAACCTAGCATCCCATAAATTGGAATGTTCGATTCGACACAAAAAATCAAGCAATTGATTTAGTAATGAATTCCAAAAGAGCCTTAAGTTTATAAGAAGGTTAGTGGGAGTGCCATTATGTTTCCCAGTGCTTTGTGTTGATAGCATTCTACTCATTAGGAATGTTGTAGGGATATTGCCTTCAACTAAAGCAGGATTGTCCTAACATTTCTCAATAAATGAATATGGGATAAGCTTCATACGTATTAGAATATACGTATATATAGAGATAAATAGAAGAGGTCGCTTAGTTATCCCAATTCATATTATAGACATGATATAATGTATGCAGTGAAGCGTCACCGTAGATATCAGTCTAACCCCAACCAAGTTAGTTGGATAACTATGAAACAAATCCTTAACTACTTGCGAAGTAGTAAGGACTTGTTCATATATAGTCTATGGGGATTCCAAATTGAAAACAAAGTCGATCGGCGACTTTAGTGTTTCAATCGGAAGTGGACAACTCAAAAAGGACGTCGGGATTTATATTCATGCTTATTAATGAGGTTTCGTATGAGTTCCAAGTGAAACATGACGACCGATTTCACCTCCGAAGCTTAACATATTGCGGCATTAGATGACGCAAATGTAGCAGTTTGGATTCGAAATTACATTCAAATGTTGAATGTATGATTTCAATAAGTCTCATCTGAAATCCAAGCATATACTAAATCATAATTATCTCAATGGTTAGATAATTAATAGTGGCGAACTTTGGTTCGAGAGAGTTGCCTCGGTAGACAACGTATTAGATCCCTGAACATAGCCTTTACTATACCGGTTCATGAGAAACATCGAGAGTAGATGGGACTTAGGTAATGAGTAGTTGTCTTTAGGTCAAGTGGGTGATCGAAGAGCCAACTAATTGTTGTGTTTTCTCACGCTACTCGTAAATAATCTATTTCGTATTAATGATAAATAACCCCTTTGGCATTCTATATCTTTGTCCCTTGCATAAGCATAAATATAGTCCTTACAGTTACTTAATTACTATAAATAGATCTAGTAGAATCGTGAGATTATTTAGTTAAGTATAGTAACTATTAAACATAATTCCTAGTCAACGGGTTACGCCACTAATGAGGATATCGGCCTTTCCCATTCGAGACTAGCACTTAGTGTATGTGTATAGTGTCTCATCAGTGAACGGTGTTGTGACATCGACATACATAAGTTGGTGCTCATAAGTGGATGAGTTCACTGAACTCCCTCAATCTAGAGATCTCTACACAACAAAAAAGCACAAAAAACGAGACATCAGAATCTTGAAACCCTAGCCTCTCTCTCTCCATCGGCCATCCACCTTGTAGCGGAAACCCTACCTCCGCCACTAGCCGCCGCCAGTCGCCGCCGCATCGGCATCTTCCTTTTTCCTTCATTCATCTTCGCTGTACTTAGCCTATCACGTATCTAGTGCTGCATGGATGGTGGATTGAATATATGAAGTGAAACCTAAGAGGAGGAAGATTATTATGCCGCCAACGCCGCCACCAGGGTCGTACCCACGCGCCGCCACAATCCGGTGATGCGAGAAGGCAATTCTGAAAAACTGCTATCGAATTTTCTGCGCAGTCCGACGAGAAAATTCCCCATTAATCAACCGGTGATCGGATGGACGTGAAATTTTGACAGAAACTTCACAAATCGAGGATATACTATCTGCAAAAAGGAATTGTGCATCCAGTCTATAATCATGGAGATATTAAAGTCGGAGAACGCCCGTAATTTCGGATCAGAAAAAAGGTTGGATAAGTTGTAATGGGAAGAGCAGCTAGCCATCTTCTCGTGTCTTCATTCGGTTCACGCTTCAAGGGTTGTGACGCCCGCCTTCTATTTGAAGCGTTTGTCAAACTATAATTGAAAGAACCTGTCTATTTTTATTTTTCTTTTCTTACTAATCAATCTAGCATTCAAAAAAGTACGTGCGATTTATTTATCAACACCCTTACGTATAGCAAGGTACAGTACAAAAGTCGCAATTGTTATATCAGTTGTTTCTATCTTAGAGTATTACGAAACTAATAAGTGCAAACACTGATATATATATATATTTATATATTACCTGCAGCGATTATTGGGAACTTAATTCAAACCATTATTTTACAAATATAAACAAAGTAGTTACTCGGACGGGAATTCCCCTGATTCATTCGAGCCTGCACCTGCGTCTGATTCATTCGAGTTCACAGAAGACTTTCACCCCTGATTCTGAACCAAAAATAGCAGAATTTCCAAAAACCAGCCCATAACAGAACTGTCGAACATAGAAAATTTATTTCCGGTACAACTTATTTGAAAAATAATAACATGCTATATATATCTCGAAAAATAACTAAGGATATACCAAATTAAAGCCAAGAACAATATCTAAGAGTTTAATGAAGAAACCATTTTCAAATTATGAGCATAACATAGTAGAAACAGCCCCCCGAAAAGGTTAGTAAAAACTGCCGGTATTTACAAAAATTCTTTTTTTGGCAGTATTTTTGAAACATTTGTTTAGAGACATTATGTTCAAAATCTTTAAAGAGCATAAAAGTAGCTGCTATACAATCAGTCTTAATGGTAAACTTTTGATTGTATAAATCATCCTGAAATTTAAGGACACATTTAACAATAGCAAGAATTTCTTTAGCTGTAGTAGAATAATTTTTTTGAGCATTATTCCATTTACCGGAATAAAATCGAATGATGTATTCAATCTTATTATCAGGGTTGATTTGTTTTAAAATACCCCCATACCTCAAATCTGAGGCATCAGTTTCAACGTGTTTTTCCCACAAAGGGTTAGCAAGCATAAGACACGGGATGTTTTTAACTTTTTCCTTAATATTAATAACAGCCTTAGTGTCATTATCACTCCAAGGAGAAGGATTCTTCTTAAGCCTATCATATAAAATAGCAGAATCGTTAGCAAGATTTATAATATAAGAAGAAACATAATTAAGACTTCCTAAAAATCTTTGTAACGGAGTTTTATCTGTAATAATATCAGGAAATTTATTTCCAAATTCAATACTTCTTTGAATGGGAATGATGTTTCCCTTTTCAATAGTATGACCTAAGAATTTTATCTTAGTTTGAAAAAGAATCATTTTAGGTTTTGAAATAACTAAACCATTTTTTATGATTAAGTTTTTAAACATATCAAGATGTTTAAAATGCATCTCAATGTCTTTAGAGAAAACCAAAATATCATCAATATAAACAATGATAAAATCGCTATACGGATAGAAGATATCATTCATAATTTGTTGAAACTCAGAAGGAGCATTCTTAAGGCCAAAAGGCATGACATTCCATTCGTAATGACCGAAAGGGACATTGAAGGCAGTTTTATACCTGTCAGTTTGATTAATTTGTATTTGCCAGAATCCTGATTTTAAATCAAATTTTGAAAATATAAGAGCATTGACTAGTCTGTAAAGAAGATCTTTTTTATTAGGGATAGGGTGTCTAATCCATTTAAGAATTTTATTAAGAGGTTTGTAGTTAATAACTAATTTGGGAACTCCTCGTTCTTGCTCCGAATGTTCATTAACATAGAAGGCAGTACAAGACCAAAGGGACTTGGAAGGGGAAATATGTTTCTTCTGTAATAAACGATATTTCATTTTTACATAACTCTAAATATTCTGAGTTCATCTGGCAAGGTCTAGACTTAGTAGGAATTTGACTATCTTTAAATCCTTCTTCATAGGGAAGAGAAACAATATGTTTATTTCTATCCCAAAAAGCATTAGGGAATTCATTGCAAATGTCAATAGAGAATTTATTATATAAAAGCTTAATTTTATCTTGAAGTTTTGAATTTTTCAATCTATCTTCAATAGTTAGTGAGTTAAATTCTTCTTTGAGAAAATTGACCTGACAATTTTTAAAATCAATTTGATCTTGGATAGAGTTAAGAACCTTATGAATAAGTTTAGTGATAAACTTAAAAGAAATAGGCTTACCATTATAAGTACATGTAATTCCTGTTTCGTCAATAAATGTAAGAGGATAAATCTTATAAAGAAATGGAAGGCCGATAATCATTTGACTAGTAATATCCTCAGCAATAAGAAAGTCATTAGCAATACAACAACCTTGGGCTGTTTGTAAATCATTGTTACCACTAATTCTGCAAGCAGAACTATACATAAGCATATGATGGCATTGAGTAAAAATATGTTTATCACTACCGCCATCAATATTCCATTCATAGATGCTTTTTCCCGAATAGGAAGTATTGAAGAAGTTTTCTTGTTCTTCATGAAGAACATCCATAGGAGTTGGTCTATTATAATAGAATTTAGACGGATTGGGCTTATCGGCCCATCTCATTTTATTAATACTATTTGTATTGTCATATTTTGTAGAGCTAGTGCCATGACTTTCTTCAAAATCACAATTTAAAGTAGAAATATTTAATTTACTGAATTTACTAGAAATGATTTTTTCAAAATCAGAAACAGAAGGTTCAATTTTGAAATTGTTTAATTCAACAGGAGACTGTATAGAAGAGACAGTCTAAACAATGGTACTTTTATCAAGTAAATCAGACTTAGTCTGAGTCTTAGTTTAGGATAAAATTTTGTCAATTTTATCATGTAAAGATATAATTTCCTCACCTATAGTCGAAAGATAAAGATTGCAAAAATTATTTTGCTCAATCACTAAATTGATAT
This sequence comes from Erythranthe guttata, assembly GCF_000504015.1. Next base: position 734,683 of record NW_012194797.1, on the reverse strand, counting down.
GTTTAACCGTAACTTGTAGAACATCATTTTCAATAATTTTAGAGAATGGAAGAAAATTAAAAACTCTATCATTTTTTTCAATTTGAAAAGGAACATGAGGAGGGTGGACAGATTTCTGTATTTCACAAGAGATAATTTTAAAATCTCTTTCAATAACCAAAACATGATTAATGTAAAAGGTTTTTATGAACCAAGGAACATAATAGGTAACTTCATTATGATGAGTGCATAATTTATAAAATCTGTTAACAAAGTAATCTAAATCGGTTTTTGAAAAGGATTTAAAATACCAAATTCTAAAATAATCCCATTTGGGATTATTAAATTCATCATTAATCTGAGCTCTTATCGAAGAGCCCTTAGAGAAATCAAGAAAGGTTTTAAAATCCATTTAAATCTTAAAATTACAATCCGAAATTGTTTCGGGATCAATCTCATCTTTATGAATGATGTTGTTTTCATTAATAATGATTCTTTCATAATTGTTATTTTTAAATGTATCTTCTCGATAAGCAGAAGTAGAAGCTCTAGAGGTACAAGGTAGATCTACCTCATAATCTAAAGGAGAGATTTAGTGGCTGGATTTAGATCCGGAATAAGAAGTCGAATGTCTTCGTAAATTATTAAAACCAATATTAATGATTCCATCATTACTTTGAGTGATGTGTTGAAAGTTGCTATTAATAACAGGGATCTTTGGATCGGAATAGATTGTTCTAAAATCCAGTTTTCAGGGAAAATAATTTCTTCCCATTTAATAGATCTTCTTGTAGTAACGTTCGATTTACTAAAATTTGTTACAATTAAGATAGTTTCATTATTATCTTTCTCAATTCTTTTACACATAGGATTAAGTGTAAATAAAGGTTTATAATATATACGATAGCAAATACACATAATTTCAGTACCAGGTATGTAATTATAACCATGAGTTTTAACATTTAATGTTAATGATTCAAGAATATTACTATCTGATAAGGATAGGGATAAATTAGGATAGGCATCAAAATAGACCGGTCCTAAAGCTAAGCTAGACTCAATAATTCCCAAAAGGGATTATTTCCAGTTAAGATTTCTACCATCTCTAAGGGTAGCAAGGAAACTTTCTGGTAATCCGTTCAAAGTAAGTGGCCTAAAGGCAACTTGAACACAACCAATATGTAAGAATTTATGAGTTCTTTTAAAAGGTAAAATATCATTTTTACTAAGTAATTTAATAACCATTTCAGAATCATGAAGAGGTATAGAAGATTCAGTGGTTTTAACAATTTGTTTGAACCCTAATTTTTCAAAAGTACCAAGTTTATAAACCATATTAGGTTTAATAATTGGGATAGTCCATCTATTTAATAAATCAAGATTCTCAGGAACATCATATTTCCTGAGTCATACTATTTTTAACAGTATCATGATTCTTGAAAATATTCATCATCAATTGAAATGTATTAAATCACGACTTAAGAACAAAACATACATTACTTACATGGCTCTAATACCATAGTAAAACAAGATCGTACTTAATATATCAATAGTATCCTATTGGATCTTTTAGAAACACACATAGGATATTACTGAGGACATCCATAAATAAAAGACTGAGGATGAAAGCAAATGTACCTTAAAGAACACCAAGAACTTCAAACCAACTAAAATTTCACACGATAATTATACAAGAGAGGAATTAAAAAAGAGAGAGAGAAAGCCTCGAAAAAGTCTGTTCTAAGGAGTTGGAAACTCCAACAATAAATAGAAAAGAGAAAGAGCCGGACATCAGCCCCGGATTTCAAAAAGATAAAAAAGTGTGAATAGTGTTTTTACTATTCATGAACAGTGCTTGGTCTGCTGGTGTAAGCAATGACGAAATTTAATTTGTCGGATACTGTAGATGCATCTTGCTAAAATGCTCTAAGATAAAATTTTCCTTAAATCGCCATTAAAGAAGCTTGTTTCTTCAGAAGTCTTAGAGTCTTCTTAAAATCTTTTAAGGACTGGACAACAAAATTGTTTCTCTGCCTAATCCCTTCCCCAATTAGAATAGAATTTTCAAGGGCCGTAATCTTCTTTCTAAGAATCCTGAGATAATTATTACCTGTGATCTCGTTAGATTTTTCATCGAACCTAACATGAAAAGAAACTTCCCAGATGTTCAAATCAAGTGATGAACTGAAGCGTACGAGATAAATCTCCCAGTCTTCCATTAACTTTTTCATTCCTTTACTTTCTCTTTAAGAGAGGATTTCAGCAAATCAAAACTTTCTTGTAAAGAAAGATCTTGATAATCTTCCTTAGGATCCTGAGCATCTTGGAGGTTAGTAACAGAACTCATAGAAGCATCTGATTTTGAATCAGAAAAGTCAATATCATTGAATAAGTCCTTCTTAATGTGGTCCATATAAAGATCCATATTTTTTTCTTTAGAGAAAATGTCAAAATACTGCTTGGAGAACTCAAAATGTCAATATCTTCCAGACTTTTTAACTCGTGATATATTTCTTCATGACAGAAATGAGCTATTCTCGAAAAAACCCTTTTTTCCTCTCAAAGAGGAAGGGGAGGCAGAGGTTTCCCTATTATTCAGCAAGGGAAAAAATCCATTTACAACCAGAATATTTCCGGTGTTAGTTCTTCTTCAAAAAGAGACGAGGTCCAAAAGGAGTTCCAGGAATTCCTCAGACAAAGAGGAAAGAATATACCAATGGAGAACAATTCCTCAAAATCAGAAGAGGAAGAATCATACTCTTCAGTTGCTCAGAAAGAATACAAATTCTTTGACTCCCATAAAAAAGAGTTCTCCAATGAAGAATCATACTCTTCCTTCGTTCTCTGAGTTCTCCAAGCAGTATTTTGACATTTTCTCTAAAGAAAAAATTATGGATCTTTATATGGACCACATTAAGAAGGACTTGTTCAATGATATTAACTTTTCTGATTCAAAATCAGATGCTTCTATGAGTTATGTTACTGACCTCCAACATGCTCAGGATCGTAACGAAGATTATCAAGATCTTTCTTTACAAGAAAGTTTTGATTTGCTCAAATCCTTTGTTAAAGAGAAAGTAAAGGAAGGAAAAAGTTAATGGAAGACTAGGAGATTTATCTCGTACGTTTCAGTTCATCACCAGATTGGAACATCTGGGAAGTTCCTTTTCATGTTAGGTTCAATGAAAAATCTAACGAGATCACATGTAATAATTATCTCAGGATTTTTAGAAAGAAGATTACGGCCCTTGAAAATTCTATTCTAATTGGGGAAGGGATTAGGCAGAGAAACAATTTTGTTGTCCATTCCTTGAAAGATTTTAAGAAGACTCTAAGACTTCTGAAGAAACAAGCTTCTTTAATGGCGATTTAAGGAAAATTTTATCTTAGAGCATTTCAGCAAGATGCATCTACAGTATCCGACAAATTAAATTGTGTCATTGCTTACACCAGCAGACCAAGCACTGTTCATGAATAGTAAAAACACTATTCACACTTTTTACTATTCACACTTTTTTATCATTTTGAAATCCGGGGCTGATGTCCTGCTCTTTCTCTTTTCTATTTATTGTTGGAGTTTCCAACTCCTTAGAACAGACTTTTTCGAGGCTTTCTCTCTCTCTCTTTTTAATTCCTCTCTTGTATAATTATCGTGTGAAATTTTAGTTGGTTTGAAGTTCTTGGTGTTCTTTAAGGTACCTTTGCTTTCATCCTCAGTCTTTTATTTATGGATGTCCTCAGTAATATCCTATGTGTGTTTCTAAAAGATCCAATAGGATACTATTGATATATTAAGTACGATCTTGTTTTACTATGGTATTAGAGCCATGTAAGTAATGTATGTTTTGTTCTTAAGTCGTGATTTAATACATTTCAATTGATGATGAATATTTTCAAAAATCATGATACTGTTAAAAATAGTATGACCCAGGAAATATGATGTTCCTGAGAATCTTGATTTATTAAATAGATGGACTATCCCAATTATTAAACCTAATATGGTTTATAAACTTGGTACTTTTGAAAAATTAGGGTTCAAACAAATTGTTAAAACCACTGAATCTTCTATACCTCTTCATGATTCTGAAATGGTTATTAAATTACTTAGTAAAAATGATATTTTACCTTTTAAAAGAACTCATAAATTCTTACATATTGGTTGTGTTCAAGTTGCCTTTAGGCCACTTACTTTGAACGGATTACCAGAAAGTTTCCTTGCTACCCTTAGAGATGGTAGAAATCTTAACGGGAAACAATCCCTTATGGAAATTATTGAGTCTAGCTAGCTTTAGGACCAGTCTATTTTGATGCCTATCCTAATTTATCCCTATCCTTATCAGATAGTAATATTCTTGAATCATTAACATTAAATGTTAAAACTCATGGTTATAATTACATACCTGGTACTGAAATTATGTGTATTTGCTATCGTATATATTATAAACCTTTATTTACACTTAATCCCATGTGTAAAAGAATTGAGAAAGATAATAATGAAACTATCTTAATTGAAACAAATTTTAGTAAATCGAACGTTACTACAAGGAGATCTATTAAATGGGAATAAATTATTTCCCTAAAAACTGGATTTTAGAACAATCTATTCCAAAGATCCCTATTATTAATAGCAACTTTCAACACATCACTCAAAGTAATGATGGAATCATTAATATTGGTTTTAATAATTTACGAAGACATTCGACTTCTTATTCCGGATCTAAATCCAGCCACTCCTTCATCTCTCCTTTAGATTATGAGGTAGATCTACTTCTTATTCCGGATCTAAATCCAGCCACTACTTCTGCTTATAGAGAAGATACATTTAAAAATAACAATTATGAAAGAATCATTATTAATGAAAACAACATCATTCATAAAGATGAGATTGATCCCGAAACAATTTCGAATTGTAATTTTAAGATTTAAATGGATTTTAAAACCTTTCTTGATTTCTCTAAGGGCTCTTCGATAAGAGCTCAGATTAATGATGAATTTAATAATCCCAAATGGGATGATTTTAGAATTTGGTATTTTAAATCCTTTTCAAAAACCGATTTAGATTACTTTGTTCACAGTTTTTTATAAATTCTGCACTCATCATAATGAAGTTACCTATTATGTTCCTTGGTTCATAAAAACCTTTTACATTAATCATGTTTTGGTTATTGAAAGAGATTTTAAAATTGTCTCTGGTGAAATATAGAAATCTGTCCACCCTCCTCATGTTCCTTTTCAAATTGAAAAAAATGGTAGAGTTTTTAATTTTCTTCCATTCTCTAAAATTATTGAAAATGATGTTCTACAAGTTACGGTTAAACATATCAATTTAATGATTGAGCAAAATAATTTTTGCAATCTTTATCTTTCGATTATAGGTGAGGAAATTATATCTTTACATGATAAAATTGACAAAATTTTAACCCAAACTAAGACTCAGACTAAGTCTGATTTACTTGATAAAAGTACCATTGTTTAGACTGCCTCTTCTATACAGTCTCCTGTTGAATTAAACAATTTCAAAATTGAACCTTCTGTTTCTGATTTTGAAAAAATCATTTCTAGTAAATTCAGTAAATTAAATATTTCTACTTTAAATAGTGATTTTGAAGAAAGTCATGGCACTAGCTCTACAAAATATGACAATACAGATAGTATTAATAAAATGAGATGGGCCGATAAGCCCAATCCATCTAAATTCTATTATAATAGACCAACTCCTATGGATGTTCTTCATGAAGAACAAGAAAACTTCTTCAATACTTCCTATTTGGGAAAAAGCATCTATGAATGGAATATTGATGGCTGTAGTGATAAACATATTTTTACTCAATGCCATCGTATGCTTATGTATAGTTCTGCTTGCAGAATTAGTGGTAACAATGAATTACAAACAGCCCAAGCTATTACTGTTGGTTTTACTGGCCAGCTTAAAGGTTGGTGGGATAATAACATAAATAATTTAAATAAACAAGATTTTTTTTCTTCTATTAAAATTGAAGATGGTGAAACTAAACCTAATGCGGTTTACTCTCTTGTTCTTACCATTCTCGAGCATTTTACTGGAAGATTTACTAATAAATCTGAAAACACCAAAACTCTTCTTTTAAATATGATGTGTAAAACCCTTACCGATTTTACATGGTACAAAGATACTTTTCTATCACGAATTTTTGATATTCCTGACTGTAATCAGGATATTTGGAAAAACAAGTTTGTTGATGGTCTTCCTTACTTGTTTGCTGAAAGGATCAAAAAGTCCTCAGAAAAGACTCATATCATATTGCATATGAGGCTTATACTTTTGGCCAAATCGTTAGTACTTGTATTCAAGAAGGATTAAGTCTTTGTAATGAAATCAAATTAAGAAATCAGATCCGTAAGGATAATCTGTTAGAAAGAAAACAGTAAGGTCATTTTTGTGACCAGTTTGGCCTAGACAATCCTGGCAAAAAAGATTCTCATAAGAATAAAAGAGAATTTAATCATAAACCTAATTATAAGAAAAGAAGAAGACATTATGATAATAAACAGATTAACCATTCTAAAGATAAGCAAGATAGCGACAAGGGAAGAAATCGCTATCATAGAAAGAAGTCCTATAAAAAGGATGGTAATTTTCTTAGCAAAATTGTTTGCAGAAAATGTGGTAGAACAGGTCATTATGCTAATCAATATTATGCTAAAGATAAGATTAAAAATCTTGATATTGATGATGATTTAAAAGAAACCCTTTATAAAATTGTCATGAATTCTGAGGATGATACAGATTCTAATAAATCTGGTTCCTCTAAAGAATCGAATTTTTCCGATGATATTTCTACTAAGAGTGATGAATGAAATAATTGTGCTCTGGGTAAACCCTGTCTTAATTGCATCAAAGATACAGATAATCCTGTTGAAGATGAATATTATAAACTCATGAGTCAGTTCCAAGACCTAAATATTAATGTGTTAACTAATAATAACATTCTTGACTTTCTTAAACAAATTAAGGATCCTAGTTTAAGAGATAAGGTCATTGATCAATTACAAGATTCAGGCCTCTCACCTAATAATACTAGCACAAGTCTCTCTAGTAAAATTGATAATAATTATTACAATATGGGAGAATTAGATAACCTTCTTAAGCTTAGGAATATTAAGAATAGTCCTATCACTATCAATGATTTGAGTCAAGAGATTTATAATCTAAAAAATGATATTAAGATTCTTAAAAAGAATAATTTTGAATTTTCGTCGCGTCTTTCTATTGTTGAGAAAGGCAAAGAGAAGGAAACTTTTACAGCTCAGTCTCAGTTTATTAAACCCGATGAGTTTGACAATTTAGATAAAAATCATTTATCTACCATTAATATTATTATTTCTCAAAAATGGTATACAAATATTTCTCTCCATATTAATAATTCTTACAAGGAAGACTTCATTGCTATGATTGATAGTGGAGCTGACCTAAGTGTTATTCAAATGGGAAAAATTCCCACCAAGTTTTTTGAAAAAACTACACATTCTCTTTTTCACGCAGGAGGCGGATCATTAAAAATTAACTATAAGCTTAAAAATGCTTATGTTTGTATCAAAGGTTGTTGTATTGCTAATGACTTTCTTATTGCTGAGGATATTACTAGTCAAATGATTATCGTCCTTCCATTTATTTATAAGATTTATCCTCTTACATTTATTGACGAAAGAGGGATTACATGTACTTATAATGGTAAGCCTATTTCTTTTAAGTTTATCACTAAACTTATTCATAAGGTTCTTAACTCTATCCAAGATCAAATTGATTTTAAAAATTGTCAGGTCAATTTTCTCAAAGAAGAATTTAACTCATTAACTATTGAAGATAGATTGAAAAATTCAAAACTTCAAGATAAAATTAAGCTTTTATATAATAAATTCTCTATTGACATTTGCAATGAATTCCCTTATGCTTTTTGGGATAGAAATAAACATATTGTTTCTCTTCCCTATGAAGAAGGATTTAAAGATAGTCAAATTCCTACTAAGTCTAGACCTTGCCAGATGAACTCAGAATATTTAGAGTTATGTAAAAAGGAAATATCGTCCTTATTACAGAAGAAACTTATTTCCCCTTCCAAGTCCCCTTGGTCTTGTACTGCCTTCTATGTTAATAACCATTCGGAGCAAGAACGAGGAGTTCCCAGATTAGTTATTAACTACAAACCTCTTAATAAAATTCTAAAATGGATTAGACACCCTATCCCTAATAAAAAGGATCTTCTTGACAGACTAGTCAATGCTCTTATATTTTCAAAATTTGATTTAAAATCAGGATTCTGGCAAATACAAACTAATCAAACTGACAGGTATAAAACTGCCTTCAATGTCCCTTTCGGTCATTACGAATGAAATGTCATGTCTTTTGTCCTTAAGAATGCTCCTTCTGAGTTTCAACAAATTATGAATGATATCTTCTATCCGTATAGCGATTTTATCATTGTTTATATTGATGATATTTTGGTTTTCTCTAAAGACATTGAGATGCATTTTAAACATCTTGATATGTTTAAAAACTTAATCATAAAAAATGGTTTAGTTATCTCAAAACCTAAAATGATTCTTTTTCAAACTAAGATAAAATTCTTAGGTCATACTATTGAAAAGGGAAACATCATTCCCATTCAAAGAAGTATTGAATTTGGAAATAAATTTCCTGATATTATTACAGATAAAACTCAGTTACAAAGATTTTTAGGAAGTCTTAATTATGTTTCTTCTTATATTATAAATCTTGCTAACAATTCTGCTATTTTATATGATAGGCTTAAGAAGAATCCTTCTCCTTGGAGTGATAATCACACTAAGGCTGTTATTAATATTAAGGAAAAAGTTAAAAACATCCCGTGTCTTATGCTTGCTAACCCTTTGTGGGAAAAACACGTTGAAACTGATGCCTCAGATTTGGGGTATGGGGGTATTTTAAAACAAATCAACCCTGATAATAAGATTGAATACATCATTCGATTTTATTCCGGTAAATGGAATAATGCTCAAAAAAATTATTCTACTACAACTAAAGAAATTCTTGCTATTGTTAAATGCGTCCTTAAATTTCAGGATGATTTATACAATCAAAAGTTTACCATTAAGACTGATTGTAAAGCAGCTACTTTTATGTTCTTTAATGATTTTGAACATAATGTCTCTAAACAAATGTTTGCCCGATGGCAATCTCATCTTGCTTACTTTGATTTTGACATTGTTTATAAACAAGGGAAAGATAATCATCTTCCAGACTTTTTAACTCGTGAATATATTTCTTCATGACAGAAATGAGCTATTCTGGAAGAAACCCTTTTTCCTCTCAAAGAGGAAGGGGACGCAGAGGTTTCCCTATTATTCAGCAAGGGAAGAAATCCCTTTACAACCAGAATATTTCCGGTGTTAGTTCTTCTTCAAAAGGAGACGAGGTCCAAAAGGAGTTCCAGGAATTCCTCAGACAAAGAGGAAAGAATATACCAATGGAGGACAATTCCTCAAAATCATAAGAGGTTCAGTTGCTCATAAAGAATACAAATTCTTTGACTCCCCCAAAAAAGAGTTAATTTTAGTCATTGAAAATGACGATGAGACGTTCAAAGAGTCCCCATGGATTCTTCTGGATAAGTATATCACGGCAAATTGTTGGAAGGTCGAGACTTACAAAACGAGAGGATTCTATGAGAATATCCTCACCAGCTTGGGAAGTGTTGATATTCAACACTATCCTCCTAAGAGTAAGGTGATTAACTACTCCAAGTTCATTATCAAGAAGATCATCTCCATCCAAGAATGGGGGACTTCTCCTTTTGCTGAGAAAAGCATTACTAATGAGGTTACTAGGTCAGCCTACCAGTAGAATTATTGGGATTACCTACATAGTTTTCATAAAACTCTTTTATATCAGAATCCTAAGCATTCTCACACATGCCTTATAAAAATTTGCGATAATATCAGTAGGAATCAAATTCCAAATTGGCTTTTCTCTTGGTGGGAAATTTTTGGTGCAATGGCAGACATTTTGCCTGAAGAGATTGAATCTCTCCTAGAAGAATACTCTATTAGTTTTTCTTCTTTTAAAACTCACAATACAGGTAGTAAAACTATTTGTATGTTTTTTGTTGATTCCGGAATTCCATGGGTTTGGAAATGGAAACCACAATTCGGGTTCACGACCAATAGTACGCCGTGTTTATGGAGAATTCATACTACTAGGTTTTGGAATAATCTAAATGTTATTACTCCTGGCTCCAATGAGTCACCTTTACAGGAAAATATTCGTAGGATTAAATCCAAAATGGAAGATCATACGAAGATCTCTGCTAAGAAGACTTCATATAGTCTTCCTTCGTTCTCTGAGTTCTCCAAGCAGTATTTTGACATTTTCTCTAAAGAAAAAATTATGGATCTTTATATGGACCACATTAAGAAGGACTTATTCAATGATATTGACTTTTCTGATTCAAAATTAGATGCTTCTATGAGTTCTGTTACTAACCTCCAAGATGCTCAGGATCCTAACGAAGATTATCAAGATCTTTCTTTACAAGAAAGTTTTGATTTGCTCAAATCCTCTCTTAAAGAGAAGGTAAAGGAAGGAAAAAGTTAATGGAAGACTGGGAGATTTATCTCGTACGCTTCAGTTCATCACCAGATTGGAACATCTCGAAATATCATTTTCATGTTAGGTTCGATGAAAAATGTAACGAGATCACAGGTAATAATTATCTCAGGATTCTTAGAAAGAAGATTACGGCCCTTGAAAATTCTATTCTAATTGGGGAAGGAATTAGGCAGAGAAACAATTTTGTTGTCCAGTCCTTACAAGATTTTAAGAAGACTCTATCTAAGACTTCTGAAGAAACAAGCTTCTTTAATGGCGATTTAAGGAAAATTTTATCTTAGAGCAATTCAGCAAGATGCATCTACAATATCCGACAAATTAAATTTCGTCATTGCTTACACCAGCAGACCAAGCACTGTTCATGAATAGTAAAAACACTATTCACCCTTTTTACTATTCACACTTTTTTATCTTTTTGAAATCCGTGGCTGATGTCCGGCTCTTTCTCTTTTCTATTTATTGTTGGAGTTTCCAACTCCTTAGAACAGACTTTTTCGAGACTTTCTATCTTTCTTTTTTAGTTCCTCTCTTGTATAATTATCGTGTGGAATTTTAGTTGGTTTGAAGTTCTTGGTGTTCTTTAAGGTACTTTTGCTTTCATCCTCAGTCTTTTATTTTTATGATCACTGCCTCAATGGCCGGCTAGGTTTCCTGTATTAAATCATGGCTTGACTCAACATTACTTTACTAACATGTGCATTTGTGAAATGTAAAATTTATTTTATTTAAGATATCAAAGGTAGAGTTTGGTTTGACCAGAAGGTATGAGGTTTCTAGTGATATTCATAAGTTAACCATGTCGGCTTGCCGATTCCAGGCGCAGGCGTTTTTGGGCGTTAAGCTTTTTTCAGGTCAACTTATGGACTATGGATGTCCTCAGTAATATCCTATATGTGTTTCTAAAAGATCCAACAGGATACTATTGATATATATATATATATATATATATATATATATATATATATATATATATATATATATATATCACATTATGTATTATCTAACACACATACACATAATAGAATTTAAGGGGTGCTACACTCACCCCCTGTTAAAGAAATCTGGTCCCCAGATTTACTTATCGTTAATATAATTACCTGTGTGGAAAAGCTCTAGGTAGTGATTTGGTATCTCTTCTTCTTGTTCCCATGTAGCCTCTTCTACATCGTGATTTCTCCACAATATCCACCAATGGAATCCTTCGATTTCGTAATTCTTGAAATTTTTGATTTAGAATACGTTCACAAATTTCAAAAGGTCCTACATAACGTGGACTAAGATTCCCTTCTTTTCCAATACGTTTGAATCCTTTTCTTGGCGACACTTTGAGAAATACCATATTGCCAACTTCAAACTCGATGTCCTTTCTACGCCTGTCGGCATAACTCTTTTGCCGATCTTGTGCGGCTTTCATTCGTTGTTTTTTTATATGCACTTTATCAATAGCATCTTGTATTAGTTCTGGCCTTAGCGCTCTTTCATGACCGTCTTTGGTTGCCCTCCATTCATCGAGTTCCCAATGTAAGGGAGATCGACATTTTCTGGCATAAAGCGCCTCATATGGTGCCATTTGTATGGTCGTCTGTTGTTGTATGAGAATTGGATTAACGGTAGATTCTTTTCCCAACTTCCTCCGTAATCCATCACACATGCTCTCAACATGTCTTCCAAAAATCCGATTGTTCTCTCGGATTGTCCGTCGGTTTGAGGATGTGAAGCAGTACTAAACTGAAGTTTCGTTCCCAAGTTTTCTTGTAACTGTTTCCATAACCTTGATGTAAACTTGGGATCTCTATCGGATACTATACTAGAAGGAATCCCGTGCAATCGACTGATTTCTTTCTTAAATAGCTCAGCCAAAGTTTCAACCCTATATATTGTGCCTACTGGCAGAAAATGAGCAGATTTCGTAAGTCTATCAACAATAACCCAAATACTATCATGACCTCCGCGCATTGTCGGAAAGCCTATTACAAAATCCATGGTGATCTGATCCCATTTCCAATCTGGTATGGGTAGTGGCTGTAGTTTTACAGCTGGATGTTGGTGTTCTGCTTTCACCAATTGACAAGTCATACACCTTTTGACAAAATCTGCTACATCTCGTTTCATTCCATGCCACCAGAAAAGCTTTTTCAAGTCTGAATACATTTTGTTTCCCCAGGGTGGACCGTATACCTTGACTTGTGAGCTTCCTCTAACAATTCACCCTTTAGCTTTTCAGGTACACATATTCGATCTTTAAAACGAAATATTCCCCTACTATCTAAAGTAAATTCAGAGTTTCCGTCCGTGGAAAATGATTTCATTTGCTTTTCTATCCACTGATCATTCTTCTGAGTTTCTCTGATTTTGTTATAAAGTGTTGGTTCAATAAACATTCCCGCAATCCGTGCGTGGGATTGCATACTAACGCAATCTCGTGCTATGATCATTTCGCACGAAGTTATAAGAATATTCGATTGTGCTACACTTGCCTTTCGACCCAAGGCATCAGCTACAACATTAGCCTTTACCGGGTGATATGTGATAGCACAATCATAATCTTCGAGAAACTCCATCAACCTTCTCTGTCTCATATTGAGATCTTTTTGAGTGAATAAATATTTTAAACTCTGGTGGTCGGTAAAAACCTCAAATCTCGTACCATAAAGGTAGTATATCCATTTAGCTAATGCAAATACAATGGCCCATAATTCCAAATCACGAGTGGGATAATTTATCTCATGGGGTTTTAATTTCCTAGATGCATAAGCGATAACCTTTCCATTTTGCATTAATACACTACCTAATCCTTCCTTCGATGCATTAGTATAAACTTTATACCCCATTGTTCCTTCTGGTAATGCTAACACAGGTGCTGTTGTCAACATCTTCTTCAATCCTTGAAAGCTGGCTTCACACTTTTCATTCCACTCGAATTTGTCCCCCTTTTGTGTTAATTTGGTTAGCGACGTTGTTATTTTTGAAAAATCCTTGACAAATCTTCTATAATAGCCCTCAAAACCTAAGAAACTTCGAACTTCAGAAGCATTTTCTGGCCTTTTCCAGTTTACTACTGTTTCGATTTTTTAGGGATCAACCTGAATCCCATCTTTAGACACCACATGACCTAAAAATGAGACTTGGCTTAGCCAAAATTCACACTTACTAAATTTTGCGTATAGTTTGTTTTCCTTCAGAGTCTCTAGCACGATCCTTAAATGTTGGGCATGCTCTATCTCAGATTTCGAGTACACCAGTATATCGTCTATGAAAATGACGACGAACTGGTCCAACCAAGGTCGGAATACCCGGTGCATCATATCCATAAATGCTGCCGGGGCGTTTGTCAGTCCAAAAGGCATGACAACAAACTCAAAATGTCCATACCTTGAGTTGAATGCCGTTTTTGGAATATCTTCTTCTCGAATTCTTAATTGGTAATACCCTTGCCTTAAATCCAATTTGGAATATACCCCTGAACCTTGTAAGGTATCAAATAATTCGTCAATGTGGGTTAGAGGGTATTTATTCTTAATTGTAACACTATTCAGTCCACGATAATCGATGCACATTCGGAGTGTTCCGTCCTTTTTCTTCACAAATAGTACAGGGGCTCCCCACGGTGACGCGCTTGGCAAAATGAAACCTCTATCCAACAATTCTTGCAATTGGTTCTTTAATTCCTTAAGCTCGATTGGAGCCATCCTGTACGGCGTCCTAGACACTAGTGCTGCTCCTGGAAGTGTTTCAATCAGAAATTCAATCTCTCTCTTGGGAGGCAATGAATCTAGTTCTTCTGGGAAGACTTCCGGAAAGTCTCGAACCACAGGTATTTCTTCCAATTTGCTTCTTTCCTGTGGTTTGTTGATTAAGTATGCCAGAAATCCTTCTCCTCCTCCTTTCATAATTTTTCTAGCCGCCGCAAATGATATGAAATATATAGCTGATTTATCTCATTTAGATGCTTCAATCTCCGATACTTTATTTGTACCAAGCTTAATTTTCTTTCCAAAGCAGTCTAATTGGGCATGATGCTTATACAACCAATCCATCCCTAAAATGAGATTATAACCTATGATTGGAAGTTGTATAAGAATCGCAAGGTACTCTTTACCTTCTAATTTGATAGAACAAGCTCTACATACTATATCAGTAAGTATGCTGGAGCCCATCGGAGTGCTTACCTCAAAATTATAAGGTAAATGTTCGCCTTCTAAAATTAAGTCATTCGCGAAAGAAGATTCGATGAATGAATGAGTTGCTCCGGGATCAAATAAATCTTTACCGCATTTACCAAGCAGACGGACATTACCTTCTACAACGGCTGTTGGCTCGACAGTCTCGTCCATCCCAGCAAGTGCGTAAGCGCGAGCAGGGATTTTGGGCTTACTCGGTTGTCCCACTGGAGCCTTCCCCTTTCGTCCTTGAGGAATGGGTAAGGATCCCTGCATCCTTTGGCAATCACGTGCAATGTGATCAGCACTTCCACAAATAATGCATAATCCCTTCTTCCTTCGACAATCATTTTCCTCATGATTAGAGAGTCCGCAAAATCCACACTTCCTTTGCATCGGTGGGTGAAGGGGAGCGCTGCTCCGGTTTAACACTGGATTACGATTTGCAAAACGTCCTTGACCCATTCTTGGGTATTTTGGACCTGAAAAGGAATTTCGACTTGGGTTTCCTCTGAAGCTGGTAAATTTAGTTCTCTTTGCTCGCTCTTCGACTTGAAACAATTCTCGCATTTCCGACTCGACTTGCATGGCCTTATTAATCGTCGCACTATAATTTGTTGCATCTGAAGAAATTATGGCCCAACGAAGTTCTAATTTTAGTCCTAAAAACTTGCGTACTTTGCGAGTTTCATCATTCATATAATGTGGAGCATAGCGAATTAGGTAGTTGAAACGAGCTTCATACTGAGACACCGTCATTGTGCCTTGAGTAAGGTTCATAAAGTCTCTTTCCCTAGCGTTTTTCACTACTTGTGGTATGAACTTTTCACTAAATTCCTGGACGAAGTTAGCCCAAGTTCGTGCAGTGTTGTTTTGAGCCCACATCTGACTCACTACACGCCACCAATGACATGCAGTTTCTTCTAGTTGGAAAATTGCATAGCTAACCTTCTGAGAGTCAGAGTAGTGTGTGACCTCAAAAATCTTTTCCAATTCATTAAGCCAATTTTCCGCCTTACGATCATCCGGCTCGCCTAGGAATTTTGGTGGTCGAAATCTTAGGAACCTTTCAAACCTTTTGGTCTTCTGTTGAAAGGGCAGGTTCGGAAAGTGGGACTCCCGTCTGCGGGGGTTGCTGACAGAATTGCATAAATTGTTTCCACATAGTTAGCATGGATTGTACTTTTGGAGTTGTTGCTTCTCGAGGAACCTGTGGCGTCTCTGTTGCCTCGTGAGTTGTAGTATTATTTGGGTCCATCATTGTTTCATCATCTTCAAGGATATGTGAAGAACTAGGGTGGTGATTTGGGGATGGTGCGAGTGAACAAGCTTGAGTGAGGTTTTCGGGGAGTTTTCCCAGAGAAGACATTCTGAGTCAAAATATACGTATAAATCCTTTATTAGGGCTAATGATCTTAATATCAATAATGAAGTATGTCAACTTATCTTATAGAAGTATGAGTGCTTAGCATAATTAAGAATAAATTTAATAGATAATAATATATATACTGAGATATAAGTTGGATTTACAAAGGTCAACAAGTTTAAAGTTGGATTTACAAAGGTCAACAAGTTTACTATACAACAGTCTCTACTATCTACTACTATATATGTCACATTGAACAAAAGAGCCTATATCGAGGCATGTGACTACGGCTATACATTTCAAAAGTTACTATTCACAAATCTATACCATATAGGTGTTCTTACTACGCAAAAAAGAGAACACCGTATGTATGTACTAGACAAAATAGCCGATCTTATAAGCAAAAATGAGACGGCTCATCAAAACATTCCGTGGCCTACTCAATCACCATCGGACTCGACAGAGGTGACATCGGATCTAGCCCAAGTTCGTGCAGTGTTGTTTTGAGCCCACATCTGACTCACTACACGCCACCAATGACGTGCAGTTTCTTCTAGTTGGAAAACTGCATAGCTAACCTTCTGAGAGTCAGAGTAGTGTGTGACCTCAAAAATCTTTTCCAATTCATTAAGCCAATTTTCCGCCTTACGATCATCCGGCTCGCCTAGGAATTTTGGTGGTCGAAATCTTAGGAACCTTTCAAACCTTTTGGTCTTCTGTTGAAAGGGCAGGTTCGGAAAGTGGGACTCCCGTCTGCGGGGGTTGCTGACAGAATTGCATAAATTGTTGCCACATAGTTAGCATGGATTGTACTTCTGGAGTTGTTGCTTCTCGAGGAACCTGTGGCGTCTCTGTTGCCTCGTGAGTTGTAGTATTATTTGGGTCCATCATTGTTTCATCATCTTCAAGGATATGTGAAGAACTAGGGTGGTGATTTGGGGATGGTGCGAGTGAACAAGCTTGAGTGAGGTTTTCGGGGAGTTTTCCCAGAGAAGACATTCTGAGTCAAAATATACGTATAAATCCTTTATTAGGGCTAATGATCTTAATATCAATAATGAAGTATGTCAACTTATCTTATAGAAGTATGAGTGCTTAGCATAATTAAGAATAAATTTAATAGATAATAATATATATACTGATTTATAAGTTGGATTTACAAAGGTCAACGAGTTTACTATACAACAGTCTCTACTATCTACTACTATCTATGTCACATTGAACAAAAGAGCCTATATCGAGGCATGTGACTACGGCTATACATTTCAAAAGTTACTATTCACAAATCTATACCATATAGGTGTTCTTACTACGCAAAAAAAAGAACACCGTATGTATGTACTAGACAAAATAGCCGATCTTATAAGCAAAAATGAGACGGCTCATCAAAACATTCCGTGGCCTACTCAATCACCATCGGACTCGACAGAGGTGACATCGGATCTAGGTTCATCATTGTCTGCATCAATCCCTAATAAGTGAGTTAAGTCGGGATCTACATCGAATTCATCTTCCCAATCGTCATTGAAGACTATGTCATTCATAACATCGTCTGCGTCATCTACCTCGACTTCTATTTCAGGCATAAAACCATCAGCGTCCTCGTTAACCAAAAGTAAATGTGGTTTCTCTTCCATGGCTTCCTCGGGCTCTACATCCATGTTTTGTTCAGCAGCCTCCCCGAAACCTTCGTCTATTCCAGCTGCCTGGACTGTCTGATCCTCCTCCGGGTCTTCTTCCGAATCTTCCTCCGGATCCTCCTCCGGGTCCTCCTCCGGATCCTCTTCAGAATCTTCCTCCGGATCCTCCTCCGGGTCTTCTTCCGGATCCTCTTCAGGATCATCCTCCGAATCCTCCTCCGGGTCTTCTTCCGGATCCTCCTCAGGATCTTCCTCATATAGCATGCGTGGAGGATTATTCACTACAATGTGAATATCATCATCTTGTATGCCTATATTTTCTCCCTCAGGCCCAACTTCCTATAGATTTGCGCCAGCATCCTGTGCCATATTTCCTTCAACCTCATTGGGGTCAGCTGGAGCCTCTGGGGCAAATCCAGAGGGTCCAACCCCTAGGTCGTTCGGGATTCCTAGAATATTATTGACCCTCGCCCTATTTATAAGGACTGAATCCTCACAAAAATGGGCAAAGTTACTCATTCGCTGGTGATAATCGTCTTGCACATTTTGTAAGTGATATGCCAACCATTGATTTTCATTTGTATGGTAAGCCATCAGGCTTTGGTATGCATCATTGCTTTCATTAATTAATTGCTGCAAATGATTAATATGATTGGCTTGGATCGCCATTTGTATATGTAGATGTTCCACTTGCTGCTGTAGATCAGCAATTATTTGATCAACTCCGTGATTATTATCTCCCAAGCCATTTTCATCAGCCATCCTGTAATCAATTTATCACTAATTATGTTAATCCGGACATTTATTAATTAATAATACTACCTAACGATAGCTAAGGATACTCGTGAATATATAATGAACAAGTAACGCATACCGTGGTTACATAGAATAGTGTACAACGCCATCTTCCAAAAGGCATCTAGATTTGCTAAGTTTGAAATGTCGGAGAGCCTAAACCCTAGGCTCTAATACCACATGTGACGCCCGCCTTTTATGTGAAGCGTTTGTCAAACTATAATTGAAAGAACATGTCTATTTTTTTTTCTTTTCTTACTAATCAATCTAGCATTCAGAAAAGTACGTGCAATTTATTTATCAACACCCTTACGTATAGCAAGGTACAGTACAAAAAGTCGCAACTGTTATATCAGTTGTTTCTATCTTAGAGTATTAGAAAACTAATAAGTGCAAACGCTGATATATATATATATATATATATATACACAGTACATGCAGCGATTATTGAGAACTTAATTCAAACCATTATTTTACAAATATAAACAAAGTACTTACTCAGACGGGAATTCCCCTGATTCATTCGAGCCTGCACCTGCGTCTGAGAATATGACAGAATAAAATAGAGGGATAAGTCATAGGAGACTTAGTGAGGTGAAATATAAGTTGTTCATGATTTGAGAGAAAGTATGATGATCCAACCAATTGGTGATATCGGAAAATAGAAGCGTTTAAAGATTATTCTTCGATTAGAAATTCAAGAATAATAGAATCATCAATCGATTTTCCGATCAATAGAGATAATAATACACCTACCTTGTGACTCCCGTAGCCGTTTACTACCTTATTCACCGAGCAGGGAATGACCCTGTAATGCAATGTGGCATGCCCGGGCTGTTAGAGTAGGTGACCAACAAGCCAACCTGTGGCTGTGATCTTTCGTATTTATTATTGTAATAAACGAACCTTTATTCGTATTAATGATAAAACACATTGGCATTCTATATCTTTGTCCCTTTGTCACAAGCATAGATGTAGTCCTTACAGTTATTACAAGTACTAGTAATTGATCGTTAGGATCATGAGATATTTACTGAAGTATTATAACTGTTAAACGTGTTCCTAGTCGAAGGGTTACGCCACTAATGAGGATATCGGACGAAGTATTAAGAAGCTGCGATCCGATCGTGGTGGAGAATACTTGAGCATCGAGTTCATTGACTATCTAAAAGAAAATGGGATACAGTCCCAATGGACTCCACCGGGAACTCCTCAACTTAATGGAGTATCCGAACGTCGGAATCGAACTTAATTATATATGGTTCGATCAATGATGGGGTTCACAAACTTACCGGCATACTTGTGGGGTCATGCACTCCGTACTGCCGCGTATTTGCTGAATAGAGTTAACACCAAAGCAGTTAAATCCACACCTTATGAACTTTGGCATTCCCGGAAACCCAATTAAAACATATTAGGATATGGGGTTGTCCCGCTTATGTGAAGCGATTAGTGGGAGATAAGTTGGATAGTAAATCCGACTTGTGCTATTTTGTGGGGTATCCCGAAGACTCGATGGGATACGAGTTCTACTATGTCAAAGAAGCAAAGACGTTTGTTTCGAGAAATGCCACCTTTTTGGAAAGGGAGTTTCTATCCGATAGAAAGGGCAGCATGATAGAACTTGAAGTAGTTCAAGAACCACAAAGTGAAGTTCAAACGCAAGAACAAGTAATCGAACCAATACAACAAACCACTGATATACCTCCTGAACCTACGGTACGTAGATCCGAAAGAGTTCGGAAAATGCCGGATAGGTTATTCCTCCTCGAAAATGATGAAGATCATGTTGATCTTGGACGAGATCCAAGAACATACAATGAGGCCGTATCGGATGCGGACATGGGACATTGGCTAACTGCCATGAAATCCGAAATGGACTCCATGTACTCCAACAAGGTATGGACCTTGGTAGATCCACCCAAAGGAATTGTTCCTATAGGCTGCAAGTGGATCTATAAGAAGAAAATTGGAGTTGATGGAAAGGTATCGACCTATAAAGCTAGATTGGTAGCAAAAGGATATACTCAAAGGCAAGGTGTTGACTATGAGGAAACCTTTTCGCCAGTCGCGATGCTGAAGTCCATTAGGATTTTGCTGGCCATAGCTGCGTGGTACGACTACGAGATATGGCAAATGGATGTGAAGACCGCCTTCCTTAATGGAGATATTGAGGAAGAAATTTACATGGCGCAGCCGGAAGGCTTCATATCTTCTGGAAGTGAGCAAAAGGTTTGCAAGCTCCAGCGATCCATTTATGGATTGAAGCAAGCATCCCGTAGTTGGAACATTAGGTTCGACTCAACTATCAAAGAGTTTGATTTTGAGAAGAATCCGGAGGAACCTTGTGTATACAAGAAGGTTAGTGGGAGGGCAGTAATATTTCTAGTGCTTTACGTTGATGACATTCTACTCATTGGGAATGACGTAGGAATGTTACAGCAAACGAAAGCATGGTTGTCCACACGTTTCTCAATGAAGGATTTGGGAGAAGCATCTTATGTATTGGGAATACGCATCTATAGAGATAGAGCAAGAAAGATGCTTGGCTTATCCCAAAGCCTGTACATAGACACCGTTATGAAACGGTTTAGCATGGAAGAATCCAAGAAGGGATTCTTGCCAATGTCCCATGGGGTTCGTCTCTCGAAATCTATGTGTCCCCAAACACCTAGTGAAATCGAGGAGATGAAAATGACGCCCTATGCTTCTGCCATAGGAAGCATAATGTATGGCATGCTATGTACGAGACCCGATATTGCGTATGCTGTGAGTGTCACAAGCAGATATCAGTCTAACCCCGGCCCGGCTCACTGGAAAGCCGTGAAAGATATCCTCAAGTACTTGCGAAGGACTAAGGATATATTTTTGGTCTATGGAGGTGCCGAGTTGAAATTAGAGGGTTTCACTGACTCTAGTTTTCAATCGGACGTGGACGACTCAAAGTCGAATTCTGGATTTATATTCACGCTGAATGGTGGTGCCGTGTGTTGGAAGAGTTCCAAGCAAAGCACGACGGCCGATTCCACTACCGAAGCGGAATACATTGCAGCGTCTGAAGCTGCAAAAGAAGGGACTTGGATAAGGAAGTTCATCCAAGAGTTGGGTGTCATTCCTGATGCTAGTGATCCAGTACCGTTGTACTGTGATAACACCGGAGCCGTGGCACAAGCTAAGGAGCCACGATCTCATCAGAAGTCGAAGCATATTCTGAGGAAGTATCACGTGATCCGAGAGATCATTGATAGAGGTGAAGTTAAGGTAGAACGAGTCACCTCGGAAGAGAACGTTGCAGACCCCTTCACGAAGCCTTTACCAAGATCGGTCCATGAGAAACATCGAGAGTCGATGGGATTGCGGTTTATGGGTAGTTGGCTTTAGGTCAAGTGGGAGATTGTTAGAGTAGGTGACCAACAAGCCAACCTGTGGCTGTGATCTTTCGTATTTATTATTGTAATAAACGAACCTTTATTCGTATTAATGATAAAACACATTGGCATTCTATATCTTTGTCCCTTTGTCACAAGCATAGATGTAGTCCTTACAGTTATTACAAGTACTAGTAATTGATCGTTAGGATCATGAGATATTTACTGAAGTATTATAACTGTTAAACGTGTTCCTAGTCGAAGGGTTACGCCACTAATGAGGATATCGGCCTTCCCCATTAAGACTAGCACTTAGTGTATGTGTACTGCATCTCATCAGTAAACGGTATTGTGATATCGGCATGCATAAGTGGGTGTTCGTAAGTTGACGAGTTCACTGAACTCCCTCACCCTAGCTAGAAATCTCTAAGTGGTTCCCAATAATCGAGTAGAGATATCTATGGTATAGTTGTACACCATTAGTCCTTATGACCTAGACATCACCGTGACTTCACTAGAGGACCAGCTGTATCGTGACCTGTCCCTGAGTTCCACCGAGGACCATCCCAAGGGCCAGTGTTCGTGCAATCCGAAATCTAGTGGGAGGTCTGTGCATTGTAGTCGGGGATTCGATCGCTAGAATAGTCTTGGATGTCCTGTGTGTTCTGAAAGTTTGTAATCATTCTAAGTCTCTAGCCAGAGCTGACTAGGTGATGATTAGAGAATTCGATTCTCTAAGTCATGCACGTAAGGATTACAACACTTGGAACGATCGCACCGTCATCGAACATATAAAGAGGTCTCGATGAACCAATGCCTCTAGTTCGATCGGGACATATGAATCGAAGGGACCGTACTGTACGTTAACTATATCTGAAGGTTCTTGCAGGCACTTCATTTGTATCTAGGGAATCATGACGTCGACGCGTAGTTGCTAGACGCCAATCTTGATTCGTTGGGTGATTAAGATGAAACGAGCTTCATCTTAATCGTAACTCTAAGGGACGAGTTTTGACCGCAAAGAGTTGTGGGCCCACGGCTAGCTTACACCTGAACCATCGAGGGTCACACTGCTCGTGCACATGAGATCTTTGAATAAACGGTCAGAGATAAAATAGTTTATCTTTGCATGATTGGAAGTCAATATGATTGAGTCCAACATTCGTAATTTGGAATTATGAATGAGAATAAGAAAAGGAAAAGAATAGGCGAACGTATTAGTGAACTTTCTAAATCGGGAAGTTTCCAAATTTAGAAAGTGCACTGAACTAGGGTTTCCACTTTTGGAAAGTTGGAAAATGAAAGATGGCACTCGTAATGACGAGGATATTATAATGATTCCGAAAATGTAATTGTTGCAATTTTCCGATCATTGAATTAAGAGAGACGAGCAATTAAAGGAACTAACGAACTTAAGCTGTTGGGCCCGGTCCAACTTAAGCCCGCTAGGGTTTTATGCAAGACACTATAAATACAAGATTTATAGGTCTTGCACAAACACACAAAAAACCCTAACCCTAAGCGGCCGTCCCCATCTCTCTCTCTCGGCCTCTCTTTCCGCGGCCACCACCGCGCCGCCGTCGCCTCTCCGTCGCCGGAATCGGCCGTCCATCGGCCGTTCCCTTTCGGTATTCTTTCCTCTTTTCGTTTCTTCCGTTTTATTCTAACTACTTCGTGTCTAGTGCCACGTTTTAGTAGATCGAAGTATACGAGGTGAAATCCGAGAGGAGGAAGACTGTAGATCGAAGAATCGAGGAGCAGCGCACAAGCCGAAGCCGCACGCTGCCCCACGCGCCGCCCCGAAGACCGCGCGTGTACCTCACGCGCCGCCGTGACCTCACGCGCCGCTGCTGCCGCTGCACCGCTGCTGCCCCGATTGTACGGATTGGTTTCCGTAGCAATCTCGACTTGCTAAACGCTCCTACCTCACGCGTCGAGAGGTAAACACACGAAACCCTAGTTTCGATTCATTTACGTTTAAACTATGAATTCATGTTTGCTATCATATGATTTTATGTGATTATGTGTAATCGTCTCAATCTTTGCAAGCATGATTATTGGTTTAAACGCGAGCATGTTAATTGTTTTAAATTCGGTTAAATTTATTTAGCATGTATGTTGTTTTAATTTCGCTGGAAGCGCAAAGGTACGCAATTAATTGATTTAATTTGTCGGGCATGTACTTGTGTGTTTTAAAGTCGTTTAAATCACATTAAATTTTTGTTTTCCGCTGCGTATGCGTGCCCGAAACCCAACAGTGGTATCAGAGCTCGTTGCGCAATTAATTGCGTTCGTTTAATATGCTATGATTTTATGCATGTTCGATTTATTAAAGTAGTGATTGTCGTATTATGTAATTGGGAGTTTTCGTAAGTTTAAAATATTTTTGAAATATTGTTTAGAATTTTTCCAGCTTTAAAATTGTTTAAAATTGGAAAATCGGATCTGAAATTGTTTTTAAAACGTCGGTTTTTTAATTGTTCGGATCGAACCGGTCGAACCGGCCGGTTCGATGGTTGTATGCGTTTAGTTGACCGAATCCAAGTGGATTCGGGTCGGTCAGACCGGTTCCCGGTCCGACTGACTCGGCCCACTGATTTGGGTCAGCTGGACCGGACAGAACCGGACCGCTTCGGTCCGAACCGGTCAGACCGGTTGGGCCGAACCGGTTCACTGAAAATTAAAAAAAAAAAAAAAAAAAAAAATTCAGATTTCTAAAATTAAACTTAAAACAAATTGATTTTAATTTTCGGAAAATTATTTTCAATTAATCACAATTAGATAATTGGATCGACAATCATCTATTTTAGTAAATAGGTGTTAGATTAATTAATTAATTTAAATTGTTAAATTGATTTCAATTAATAGAACACACGTATAATATTGATTATACTTCAACTTAATTAATAGTACCTCAACATTATTTGATTGATTTATGTTAGTTGAGGTTCTATAATTATTTTGAAAACCCCGATAATTAATTAATGTAATTAATTATATAATTAGGTCGTATGTTCCTCTTAGGACAATATGCGTTTCCATATACCTTTAGAGAACATAGATGTAGGAATCACATAGACCAATCCAAAACCTTCTGATGAGATAAAACATTTTAATAAAAATCCCTCATTCTTAATTTAATTAAGAATCATTTCAAGCTATAAAGAAAAACCCAATCTGTTGAGTTATTTCTTTCCTTCTGCCAACGGTTGGATTATGTGTAGCCCTTTACTATAGTGCAGTAAGCCGTGTTAGCGGGGAGTGCTATGGTAGAGTAAGCTGTAATTCAATTGACATAGTGATGAAGGTAGCCATAGAAAAGGGTTATGTTGAATTAACGTGGTCGGCTAGATTAACTAGGGACTGCATTAGTTTGGCATAATCGAGTTCTATGAGCATCTTTGATTGGTAGGTTAGACTTGACACACGACGATTTTGATATTCGCGAGATTAACTTAGGTCATTATCAAGTTGTGTACGGGTCTAAACCTATGTGGTACTGTTGGAGAGACTACCCACCGTCGGCCCGATACCGCCCAGCGGTCACCTCCAAACAGCCCCGGGCCCATTAATATCCATTGTCCTTGAGGCGTCCCAAAAGGACTTCATCGATCATATAAGAGGACCATATTATTCTGATTATTTTAGGATTTCAAAGACAAAAGAATTCCGAAGAAATGGGATCAAGTGAAAGGTTTCAAAGAGGTCTCGATGTTTCAAGATATGAAGTTTAGATAATTGAATAAAACTTGAAGGAAAACGATCGGCTTCAAAGAATTTCATACCGATCACTCAATAAGTACTATTCGAAGGAAATGGAAATCAAAGAGTTGAACACTCGATAAGATAGCATTTCTCAAATAATGTCAAGCTCAACATCATCCAATCAATTTCATCTTCTTCCCCCAATTTCTTCAGTTCATTTTCTGCAATTCCCAGCAAATTAGAGAAATAATGTCTTCTCACACCTCAAGCAACGCGACGAAGATAAATGAATGCAAGAAATATATGGATCTGAGGTATCCATTTAACCCATTTTGTTTCTGCAATTTAAAACCTTGTATAAGGGTGGTCGAAACTGCAACAAAACCATCAAAAGGAAGATTGTATTACAGTTTCGTCAATGCCGGTTTTTTCGTTGGTGTGACCCGTATCGAGCAACAGGGGAATCCATTGGGGTGACTGTACAATATCAAAGTTGGGAATATGCTGAGCAAGCTTTTCCAGATGATATCGAAGAGCTAGATGAAGTTATTTCTAAAGCTAGTGTCGCAGAGAAAAAAGAAAACCATCGGAATGATCAAATCATGTTGAAAATCTCATGGGTTGTATGCATAGAGCATTGTTCGCCATTGTTCTAGTGTTGTTAACGAAGATTTGGAACCTTTAATCAATTTAGTATGTTTTATTTAATGCAAGATGTAATGTAGTGTTGTTGTTTATCAATGTAATATTGACAATGTTATTTATTCAAGTATTATTGAGAATTTGAGATGTTATTTGTTAATTATTTGTTCAAGTTTGCAATGGTTAAATTTTCTAATTGCAGCAACAACCAATTCATACATCAACAATAACCAACAAGAGACATCTTAAAATAAACAATAACCTAAAATTCAACTACAAATAACCCATCCATAAAAAACATCAAAATATCTTAAACAAACAGCAATATTTTTCAGAAACAACCAACACCAATAAAGAACATCAGAATATTTCCAAATACATCAAAATAGGTCCAACAAAAATAATGTTCAATAGACAGCCAACATTGCATCAAGAAACCATCACAGCCTGTTACAATTGCATCAAAAACCACAAGGAAAACCATCAAGTCATCCAAAAACATGTTCAACTTTCAACTATATACATGTAAGTCAAACTTTCCAAATGCGCTTCTTCTTGGAAGCATCCCTAATATTATGAACGACTTCGAATATTTAAGGCTTCCTTTTGCGAACTGGAGGGTTACTTGAATTTGGAACATTTAGAGAAACATTAGTTGTTGCCGTTGGAGGAACAATTGCTTGTGAAGTTGGAGGTATCGTTGGTACAACAACAAGCACTTTTTGTGTTTGATTTGTTGCCCGCGTTTTTTTTTTTTTTTCTTACTTCTTCCTAGTAAACCCTCATTTCTTCTTCCCACATATACCTACAAGTGTAGCCTGTGAGTTAGAAAAATAAATGGGGCATAAAGAGAAGAAAAATAAAACAATTTTGATTGTTTCTAACCCTTCCTGGTGGAGCAGCAGGTGCAACAAAGCTAGATTGTTTTTGAATGGAAGAAGGTGCAAAATAGCTTGGTTGAGTAGAAGATGGTGCAACAGAGCTGGAAACATCAGACCTTGGTGTAGAAGAGCTTGTTTGAACAGATGTTGCTGCAACAGAGGATGATGGTCCTTGAGAATTTTGAACGTCCTCAGTTGCAAGGTTTACCTATCACATACAAATAAACCAACAAATAACTTATAATAATTCTTGAAATACTTTAAAAAAAATCAAGTAATTAGAAGGAATTTTTTTATAAAAGGTACAAGTACCTTATAAAGTTTAGACCTTGGATTTGTAGGATTTTTACACGATGTTTTATTATGGCCTAGTTGTAGGCAGTTCTTACAAGTATGTGTGAGACCCTTTCTGTAAGAAGTGGTGTGAAGTTCATCTGGACCTCTTCTTCTCATTTTCGTAGGTCTCCCAGCTTTCTTGTTGAACTTTGGGGCTGCAAGTGGCTCAAAAGAGGTCTTGATGTAGTCTTTTGGTCCAGGGACTGCATGTATCATATATGCATAAACCTTCAAGTATGTATCTTTTTTATACCACGAGTCCACATAGTCCTCAACTCTATACCTCATATCTGCAATGCAAGCACATGCATGATGACAGGGATACCCATTTAATTGAAACAATCCACATGTGCATGTTCTGGTAACTAGGTCCACTACATATCTGTCATTATGAATATCCACTTCAAATTCTTCTTGTCCATGCCATCTTGGAAAACAATTTTTTGCAAGTTGTTGAGACTTGTTGATCTTCTTCAAGATATTAGGACGGATAGACCCTTCATACTTCTCCATTCTAGCCTTTTTTGTTTGAATTTGGCTTGTCAATTTACTTCTTATCCACTCAAACATGCCAATAATAGGCTTATCTCTAGCCTTAAGGATGTAGCTATTGAAGGATTCACAAAGATTGTTTAATAACACATCTGTCTTGCAGCTTCTTGAGAAATAAGATTTTGGCCCAATGACATGGAGGAATTTCTCTTAGATATTCTGCTGCAGCTTTATCAAACCTACCAATCTCCACCATAACTGCTTCAAACTCATTCTTGTTGCATGTGGAAGCAGCTCTCCATAACGTTGTTTTCAGCTCTAAAGTTGGCCATTTTTTCTTGAAGTTCTGGTAGATGTGCCTCACACAAAACCTGTGATCACAACCAGGGGCAACATCTTTAATAGCTGCAAGAAGACTTTTTTGCTTGTCTGAAATGAAGGTCCATTTGTTTTCTTCAACACCTCCAATTTCTTCTAGCAACTCACCCACAAACCATGTCCAAGATTCTCTGTTCTCAACTGGAACCACAACTAGGGAAATTGGAAAAAGGTTATCATTCCCATCCCTTCCAACAGCACAAATGAGCTGCCCTCCACGTGGTGTTTTCAAGAAACAATCATCTAATCCAATTAGTGGCCCGCATCCTGCTTGAAATTCCAACCTCATTGGGGGAAGGCTAAAATACATCATCTCAAATCCTGTTGGAGGATCTGAATAAATAATCTTTCTCAGCAATAACTTAGCACCAGGATTTTTAGCTCTAACAGTTTCACAGTAGTCCCACAGGCGACTGTATTCTTGAGCATCCTGTCCCCTTATTTTGTTGAGTGCATCTTTTTTCGCCCTCAAAGTCTTCCAATAGCCAACTTCTACACCTACCTTTCTCATCACCGAGTTTCCAAGCTTGCTTATTTCAACATATGGATAGTCTTTAATGGAGTCTCCCATTCACCTTCCAATATATTTTGCACTGGCATGCTTGTTAATTCTTTTCCTTGAACAAGTGTGTTCTCCAGTTAGTTTTTTGATCTGCAATAAATAAATTAAAAAATACTTAGTTAAAAAACAATACATAATAGATAAGTACATAAATATTACAAAGACAAAAAAATGCAGAAACCAAGAAACCATAATATAAAATAGAATAGTACACAAAAAAATATAATATTTAAATACCTGAAATATTGGACCACCTTGTACAGCAGATGCATGGATTCTTCAACTACATCCTTTTTCTTTGCATTCTGCAGTTACCCTTTTCCTTTCATTTTTCAAAAAATCAATTTCATACCCATTTCTCACTAACCAATCTGTGAGAGCCTCTCTAAATGCATCAACATTGAAAATTTCATTAACTCTTCCAAATTTGTATTCTTCATACTCTGTCCTTCACTGAATATAGAGCATTTGGTTTTAGTTGAGTCATCTAGATTATCAATAGTATCATCATCTTCTGGCTCACTGTACCATCGGGTCGTAGATGGTTGCACTGAACATTTCTGCAACCTTCTATCTGGTCTTTTTGATTCTTGCCCATTCTTTTCAACTTTTTGATCAAGTCTTGCTTACCGAACTGTCTATCCAAAAAAATGTCATCATCTGAAGACCCTTCAATGTCTTCTAACTCTTCACTTGGATCATCAGAATGTACATCAACATCATTTGGACAATCTTCAGGCTCAATGTAGTCACCATCATCTGAATCATCATCCTCAGAAAACATCACATCATCATTCCTGGTCTCTTCATTTCCCGGTTCTTCAGTTGGTTGTTGTTCATTTCTTGGTACTTCAGCAAACAAATCTTCAGGTGCTGGTTCTTCAGTGGTTAGGAATTCAGCAAAAATCTTTTCAAGTGTTGGTTCTTTAGGCTGTAGCTCTTCAATTGTTGGTTCTTTAGGCTGTACTTCTTCAGCTGTTGGTTCTTCATGATGTAGTTCTTCACTTGTTGGTTCTTGAGGCTGTACTTCTTCAGCTGTTGGTTCTTCAGGCTGTACTTCTTCAGTTGTTGGTTCTTCAGGTTGTAGTCCTTCAATTGTTGGTTCTTCATGCAGAGGTTCTTCATTTGTTGGTTCTTCAAGCTAAGGTTGTTCATTTGTTGGTTCTTCGGGCTGAGGTTGTGCAGTTATTGAGTCTTCATCAACTATATCTTCATCAACATTCCGCAAATAAAGAATTTCTACTTTCTTTTCAATTATATTCCCATCCTTATCAATTGCAACGATTAGCTCTATGTGTACATCTTCAGTGTAAAGTGTCAACTGGTCCAGTTAATCATGAACATTCACCAACCATGCCATACTTACATCATCTATAATGTACTTGAGCCCATGTTCAAGTGATTGCCCAGGGTACAAGAAGTAGAAGTTGACATTCACTTTTTTTACCTCCACATACTTTGTACACATCATACAGTAATTGCATGTTCAAGTAGTCCAAGCAAATCTTTACGGCCACTACCTTTCTCCCTCCGACATAACACAGTTCAGGATTATATACGAAAACCCCATCCAACCATATAGATACTTCACACAACAGGTTCATCTGCATAAATAATAAAGCTTTAAGTTAAAACTCTGCAATAGTAAAAAAAAAAAGAAAAAAAAAAACCCTAAAAATCCCAATAGTAAAAAACCTAAATGACGAAAATCATAAACAAAAACCTTAATAAAAAATTTTAAAAACTGAAACCTCAAAAAAATAAGACCCCACATGTTCCTTGGGGATATAAACAAGATATAGCCTATATAAAACAATAATATCAAAATATGGACCACTAATCCACAATCCCCAAACGATCCAGACAATATCTGGACAGCAACCCACATTCTCGAAAAAAAATACATAAAGTTACTCCAACCTACAACTCCCCCAAAAAAACGAAAACCTCATAAACATAAACCCTACTATTTTAATACAAATGTCTGGACTACAACCCACAACTCCCCAAAAACTTTCTACCTCTTTAATCGAACTTTAACAGCCGTCTTCACGTCTTTCTTCGAGAATCTTTAAATAGAAGGCATTTGGGAGATTATTTCGATCGATATTGAGTTTGGGAGTTTAGGGTTATTTACTCTCTTCGATTTGGGATTGAATTTGGGAGAGGAGCATATAGATATTTTTTTGTTTTGGGAACATGTAACATGGGTTTTAAGTTCTGGGTATTTTTTATTTTTTTATATTAGGGGTAATAAAGTTATTTTACTTTAGTCAACAGCCAAATGATGAATAGGTGGTGGTATGCTATGCCAAACACAATACAGGGGACTATGTGCTAATATTTATAACATAGAGGAGTTTTCGCCAATTAGAAATAACACAGGAATCAATACTATTAGCTCATGAATGTTGTGTTAGAACTTACACTATTTCACACACACTGCTTTCACACGGTATACAATCATTAGAGATCAATTGCATGTCATCATTAATTCATTATACAAATTAAATTAAACATTATTCTTAATTTCAAATAAATCACATAGCTCAATCCACTTCACATGCATGATTTGAAATTCATGGAACTTAGATCACATAATTATTTAATTACTTATATCAAAGTGCATTACTCACATATATTAATTTTAATAATAAATTAAATAAATCATTCTACAACACTTTCATGAAACTTTCAAAATAATTTAAAGGACAAATTATGACCACCCCTAAGATATGCTTAAATTACGAAAAAAAACCCCTCTTATTTGGACAATTACAACCACCCAGCGGTTGGCCGTAATTTACCCCCTAATTTAAACGGTATTTCTATGAAAATTGGTTTTGAAAGTCAAACTACATAGTCAGGAAACGCGTTAGACTGTACATGTTGGAATTAAATTTCATTTTGCATTACAATATTAATATTATGATGCATCAAGCATATTTATATATAAAGTGGTAATTCCTTGATTTATCACTAGATTTCCATTTTCGGTACACAAATAGAGAGAGAGGGAGATCTAGAGAGAGAGGTGTGTGAAATAATAAAATGGCGGACGCAGCAGTAGAATTCCTGCTGGAAAACCTGACGCAGCTACTACTCCACCACGCGCATTTGATAATCGACGCAAAGGACAAGGTCGAGAAGCTAGAGACGGATCTCCGATTCTTCAAAGCATTTCTAAGAGACTCAACGAAGAAGAGGAAGAAGGACGACAGGCTTCGCGATCTCGTCCGATCCATACGCGACGTCGTTTACGAGGCTGAGGACATCATCGACGCCTTCGTTACTCAGGCCGCCGTCGCCAAGTCCAGATCTTACTTCGGCAAAGCTTTTTCCTCTCCGGCGAAGCTCCTCGACATCGCCGGACAGGTCGAATCCATATGCGGCAAGATCAGAGATTTCAAAGGCGGCAAGGACAACTTCGACTTCGCCATCCTCGACATCGGAGACGACGGGCCTGAAACTGCTTTGGAGGTCAGTTTTTTTTTTTTTTTTTTTTTTTTAAATTATGAATCTGTGTCCACTGTCCACTTAATTTGATTTATGTGAATTTATTTTGCCAAATTTGGGATCTTGGAAATTGAATGATTATAATAAACGTTCATCTTTGGTAAATGGTAAGACGACTTGAGAGTTGACCTCCCCTTGGGTCAAGCTAAAATTCGGATCCATTAAATTACAACCGACCCGACCCATAATTGATTCAGTTTCTTTCTCTGATTTTCTTTTTATATAGTTGAAGCAACTCCGACCCATTATTATCAAATTCTAAATTGATGCCCTGGATTGCATTTTGATATCTCTACAAAACTAGTGTATTTCAACCACAAATATCAAAATAATAATTATCAAACAAATTTATCATTTATTTACATATTATTTATTTTGTAATTTATTTAAATAAACAATATTGTTGAGGATATATATTTTATTTTTCCACATGCTCCTATCCTAAAGGAATATTTGATAGTTATTTATCTAGGATCTATTTTCACTTCCGGATGGATAATTAGCGAAACAAACCCTATTTTAATAACTCCATTGAGGATATAGGTTATAAATTTCGGGAGTAAACGGAGGTTAAGAAGTTTGATATTGAATTTGTTCTTATTTTAACTCTTTTAAGAGAAATAAGAACTTAACCTATAAGATTTTAATATTTTAATTAAAACTAGTAATTACCCCGTGCCAGCGATGCACGGGCCATTAGACTATATTAGAAGATATAATATATTGTTCCGCAAGGGATAACTTAACGATTTGAGCAAGTGAGCCTATGTCAATTGATCCAGAGTTAAATTTCTTTGACAACGGTCGCTAGGTCGTGTTTGTCACACGTTTGCAAACTATTATGCAAGAGTATAGAGTTACCTAATGCATTATATGGTTAACTGCGTATTCCTTCATTAAAAAAATATATGATACATTTATAAATATAGATAAATCATTTGTATTTCTAAAAATTAAAGTTTCAAAATGTAAATATTTATTAATTTTTATATTAAATATTCCAGAAAACGATACAACTTTTATAGACTAATAATCTTATATATATATATATATATATATATATATTATGTTTAAGTAATATAATGATCTATATGTAGCTATAAATAATTTTGTATATCAACCTTGTTTTCTAGTGTTTTTTTTACTCTAGTCACTATAGTTGTAGCAAAATAAATACTTTAAAATTTTCCAGTAATATAAACTTTTATATATCCATTTTGAAATGCTATAAATATATGATTTATTCATGTTATAGAAAAACCTATACTGTTGCCCTATAAACCCCAATCAACAATTGATCTGTAACTATTGTTTATTGTATGTGAATAATGTCATATTGTTAATTATAACTATAGGCTCATCTAAATGTTGTTACATTTATACTTCATAAATTTTATCAATTCTCTCCAGTATTCCTCATGCTACTTTTTATTGCCCTAAAAACAGGTTCCTATTGTAAGAAAAGACAATATTGTGGGTCTCGAAGACGAGGCCGAAAAATTGATAGGATATTTGAATGACAAAACCGAGCAGCTCGATGTCATCTCAATCATTGGCATGCCCGGCCTAGGCAAGACCACACTAGCCGCAAAGATCTTCGACGATCCAGCATTGCAATTCGAATTCCCGACCCGAATATGGGTTTACGTTTCGCAAGAATTCACAAGCAAGAACGTCTTTCTCGCCATCCTCAAAAAGATGATCACGAAGCTCAGCGACGAAATGTACGCCAAAAGCGACGTCGAGTTGGCCCAAGAAGTTGCTTCTCGTCTCGAGGGAGGCAAGTTCTTGATCGTCATGGATGATGTGTGGACCGCTCAAGATTGGGACAAACTCAAAATCGCCTTCCCGAGCAACGCCAGGATGGGTAAAGTCCTGATCACGAGCCGTCAACAAGAAGTTGCTCTTGCCGCTAACCGCAAAAGACCTCCCCACAAAATGCGTCACTTGGACGAGGCGGAGAGTTGGTTGCTTTTCCAGTGGGAGGTTTTTGGTAAACCCGAGTGCCCTTCTGTGTTGGAAGTTTCCGGAAAACTGATCGTCGAGGGCTGTCACAGGCTGCCACTTGCAATAGTGGTCATAGGAGGTATTCTTGCCACAAAGTTTGCCGCATCGGATGACTTGAGTGTACGAAGAGATGCATGGGAGAAAGTGTCGCAAAGCGTGAGTGTTTACCTTAAAGACGAAGACCCGTTGAAACGCATGGAAGCTATCATAGCATTGAGTTACGACAAATTGCCTTATCACTTGAAAGAGTGCTTTCTCTATTTGGGCATGTTCCCTGAAGATTTTGAGATCCCGGTGTGGAACTTGACCCGCATGTGGATTGCCGAGGGGTTGATTCAACCAAAGGACGGTGTTATTAGCATCGAGGAAATCGCGGAGAACTATTTGGACGAACTTATTAATAGGAACTTGGTTAGAATTGATAAGAGAAAGGCCAACGGTAAAGTCAAAACGTGCCGTATACATGATTTGCTGCGCGATTTCTGCAAAACCATAGCCGGAAACGAAAGGGAGAATTTCCTCCAAGAAATCAAGAATTACGGTGGCGTTTTTCAACCTCTGGCTTCCGATATAAGCAAATATCGTCGTCTTTGCATTCATTCCAATGTCGTCAATTTCCTCTCTAAGCGACCTAAAGGTTCTCTTGTCCGTTCGTTTGTTTGTTTCTCCAAGGAGGAATTCGATTTGCAGAACGATACCATTTCAGCAATTCCTGCTGCTTTCAAACTGCTTCGAGTTCTAGAAGTCAAGCCCATCAGATTCCCGAAAATTCCCGGTGACCTATACCACTTGGTTCATTTGAGGTACATCACCCTTTCCTTAAATTCAGCGTCCAACACCAAACCGACGGTTCTTCCCGCAGCTTTCTCCAAACTCTGGAACATACAAACTCTTATAATCGACACTGCGTCGCGCACCCTTGATATAAGAGCGGATATCTTGAATATGATTCAGCTACGGCATTTAAAGACGAACGCATCCGCCACTTTGATCAAGCCCGGTAAAGCTAGTAAGGAAGGCGACATGCTTCAGACGCTCGGTACGATTTCTACCGAAAGTTGCACGGAAGCGCTCATCGTGAAGGCCCGCAATTTGAAGAAATTGGGCGTTCGCGGGAATCTAGCGTTGCTTATGGATCCCAAGAGTGGATCGTTCGATAGTTTGAGGAAATTGGGAAGCCTTGAAAATCTGAAGTTGATAAACGACGCGTTTCCTCATCCAAGCAAACTCGGTGATCTCCCTCCATCTTACAGGTTTCCTAAGAAGTTGAGGAGTCTTACATTGTCGAGTACTCTGCTCGATTGGACCGATATGTCTATCCTAGGATCGCTCGAAAACCTCCTAGTGCTCAAACTAAAAGACAAAGCGTTCATGGGGAGGAGCTGGGAGGCGGCCGATGCGGGGTTTCGCCGTCTTGAAGTGTTGCACATTGGGCACACAAATTTAGCCGTTTGGGTAGCGTTGGGACATCATTTCCCGAGACTTAGATGTCTTAAGTTGCGAAACTGTGAGAATCTAGAAGGAGTTCCGATCGGGTTGGCCGATATACCTACATTCCAAGAGTTGGACTTGTTCCGAACCGAAAAGGCAGCTGCCTCTGCAAAGAAAATTCGTAAGAATCGAACCACGAACGGCCTCACGGAATTCAAGCTCTTCATTTTTCCTCCTTCGCAGAATGACCTTTGATCTTGTTGGACTATGTTATCACATAAGGTTTGACCTAAAATTGTTTGATATTAGATGTTTGTTCCTCGGTAACTATTGTAATGAATCTTGTTTTTTGTTGTGACGTGCTCTACACATATTGATGTTATGAATTTATATTCAAGTGTTGTTAAGTGTATATTTTTACACTTAATTATATTTTTTAATTGGAGCTTTTGGTGTATTTTATTGATAATGGGTGTTTAAAGTATTGATCTATTGTGTTTTAGGCACAAATTAAAGAATTGAATAAATATAGGGTCAAAACTGCAATTTAGGAAAAAATGTGGGCGAAAAACTGAAAAATTCAAAAGTTTGAAGGACAAGAGCCCAGACGGCCGTAAGAGAAATACACTTGGATTTCGGACGGCTATCCGAATATGTTCCTTGGAAGAACAACGTCTCTGGAATTGAGACGGTTGTCTGGAATTTGAACTGAAAGTTCAGACGGTTGTCTGAGAAGGCGTAGAGCAGTAAGAGAATTCTAATTGCACAAGGAAATTGCATCTTTCTCCAACTTTCCCGCCCTATAAAAGACCAATTCAAGCACAACAATGAAAGTGATCTTTTTACGCAATTTCAAGAACGAGAAGCAATAACGAACAATTCGAAGACTCCAATCATAGTTTTATCATCTATGATTTATTTTAATTTCGTTTTTATTATAATCATGAGTAGCTAATTCTTTTATTTCTAGGATTTTATTTCGAACCCTATATGTGATTTATGAACCCTTTTCCATGATTTTATGCAAGTTTTAGTTCCGAAGTATTTCTTCTACTTGTTTTATTAAGTGCATGAAACTGACGACTTTATGTGCTTTTTTGTTATTGTTAATTAATTGCATGAATCGAAAGATCAGGTTAATAATTAGAACTGTGGTAGGAGAGTCTTTGTGGTATTAACATATGAATATAGTTAATCTCTTAGGTAGCTATTATTGAGATTTGTGCTTCATGCTGTGTTCTAGAATTAATTGCGTAGGAATACAACAATTGAATCTAGAGCATTAGAATCGTAATACACGCAGAAGCGGGTTATGATTAATTTAGCATCTAAGGTTAGTAATCCGATTTAATATCTTGCATAATTGAAGGAATTGGGGAATTAATAATCACATAGGGGGAAGAATAAAATCCTAGGCTTACTTTCTCGGATTAATCTTCGTGTTTAATTGCTTTCGTACATTTTATTGTTTAATTTGTTTTAATTTAATTTTAAATTAGTAATTATCTTTCGACTGTGTAGGGTGTGCTTGATAATAATTAGTAAAATTTAGCGTCTAGAATTAAATAATTAAATATTCTATGTGGGATCGATACTCGGACTTTTAGTCCATTATATTACTTGTACGATACGTGCACTTGCGTGTAGGTATTCCAACCAACAAGTTTTTTAAGTTGTTGCCGGGGAATATTTTAATTATTTATTTCATTCTAGCTCTAAATTTGAACTATTTTCACGATATGAAATGCTATTTGCGGTCACAAAATTGCTATTCGCGGTTTCTAACAAAACCCCCAAAAACTTTTAAAAATATCTAAAAACCCCCCAAAACTGCAAATAGCAGAAAAAAAAAAAAAGAAATTGAAAATTCGAAATCAAGCTTGAAGAAGGGTTGCGCTTCGATTTTTTTGATGTAATTTCGACTTTTTTATGTGTAATATGCATTGGGTAGGTCGATTACGGAACCAATTTCATGTTAAAAAGCCCTACAAATCCATTTGAAGGTTTTTTTTTTCGCAAAAAAATGTTCGAACGCCCAAGATGGGCGCCCAAAGCGTGTACGAACGCCCGTTCCGGGCGTTCGTACACGCCTTGGACGCCGCCCATTTTGGGCATTCGAACATTTAAAAAAAAAAACAAAAAAAAAATTGCACTCGACACCCAACTCGGGCGCCCAAATGCAGTTTGCACGCCCAACTTGGGCGTGCACTGCATGAATGGATGTCCAAGTTGGGCTTTTACGCGTTTTGGGGTGGTTTTTGGACTTTTTTGGGAAGTTTTGGGATTTTAGTGAAATAAAGTGTTTTTTTGGGGGGTTTTATTATAAACCGCAAAAAGCAATTTTTATGTGTAATATGCATTGGGTAGGTCGATTACGGAACCAATTTCATGTTAAAAAACAATTCCCTTTCACGATTCACCCAATTTTAATTTTAATTTTCTTTTTATTTTTATTTTAGGTACCGTTTTATGCGCATGAGACTCAATCTCGACAAAGAGCCATTTGATCCTGAAATCGAACGTACTTTTCGAGCAGTTAGGAGACTTTAACGCGAAAATAATATAATGGAGGACGACGAACGCATAGACGCAGATGGTTATTTACTCAATCTCGTCGTGGCCTGAACTCCTAAAACTTTTCATGAAAGTTTACAGCTCGCCGGAGAAGGACGAACGAATACGACGGGAAATTCACAATTTCGTCCAAGATCAAGGGGAAGCATTATTCAGGGCATGGGAAAGATTCAAAACTCTCTTAAGGCAGTGTCCAACTCACGGAGTGGAGCAATGGCGACAAATCCACATCTTCTACCAAGGAATTAACGAGAATGCGAGACCCGTTTTAGATGCATCAACCGGAGGTAATTTTTTGAGTCAATCTATACCTGATGCATTCATTATGTTGGATCAAATTGCGCAGAACAGGTTTGCCAAATCCAGCGAAAGGACGATTAGTGGAGCCAAGAAGGCTCCCGGAGTTTTGGAATTAGATGCAATTACGGCTGTTCAAGCTCAAATGAAACAAATTGCTCAACATAATCAGCTCCTTTTACAGCACATCAAGGCAAACAAACCACATCAAGTCCAAGCCATGGATTCTCCATGCTGTGAAATTTGCAGTGGAAATCACTACACGCTCCAATGCCAACAAGATGTGGAATCACTCAACTACGTCAAAAATGCGCCTCGTCAATTCCAAAATCAAGGGTGGAGATC
This sequence comes from Erythranthe guttata, assembly GCF_000504015.1. The sequence goes on along the minus strand of NW_012194797.1, from coordinate 695,585 downwards.
ACAAGGGCCATACAGAGGAAATCAACAAGGCCAATGGTACCAAAGACCTCAAGGTCAATTTCAAAATATAGCCCCTCCTCAACAAAGCTATCAAGGCAACAATCCACGGCCCAAAATTCACACACTAATGAGGTGTTGGCCCAAGTTTTGACCTCCAATCAAGCGTCAATACGAAATTTCGAAACTCAATAGTAACAACTAGAATCGAATCAAGAGAGCCGTCCGGCCGGAGCATTTCCATGGAATATGGAAGACCCTCAAAAGCAGAAGTTTGAGACTTGCCAAGCTATTGATATAAAGGTCGAGGAAAAAGAAGAAATTCAAAGAAATGCACAAGTCACTGTAGCCGAATGGGTAGAACCGATACCATAGTGTTGGTGGTAATACCTACAAGCAAGTGCACGTATCGTACAAGTAATATAATGGACAATTAAGTCTGAATATCGATCCCACAGAGAATATTTAATTATTTAATCCTAGACGCTAAATCCTAGCAATTATTATCAAGCCCACCCTACACAGTCGAAAGATGAATAATAAACTAAATTAACTAAACTAAATTAAGCAAATTAAAAAGTCAAAAGCAAGAAAGCCAAGTAAAATCGAAGATTTAAACAAAGAAAGCAAGCCTAGGATTTTATTGTCTCCCCTATGTGATTATTACTACCCTAATTCCTTCAATTATGCAGGTTATTAACTCGGATTATTAACCTGAGATGATAAATTAATCATAACCCGCTTCCGCGTGTATTACGATTCTAATACTCTAGATTCAATTACAGTATTCCTACGCAATTAATTCTAGAACACAACATTAAGCATAAATCTCAATAATGGCTACCTAAGTGATTAACTATATTCCTATGTTACTACCACAAAATGTTCTTCTACCACAGTTCTACTTATTAACCCGATCTTCCGATCCATGCGATTACCAATTACATAAAAGCACATAAAGTAATCAAATTCGTGCACTTAATAAAACAAGTAGAATAAATAATCCAGAATCAAAACTTGCATAGAATTGGGTTCATAATTCCCACATATGGTTCAAAATAAAATCCTAAATAAATAAATTAGCTACTCGTGATTAAAGTTAAAACAAAATAATAATTCATGAAAAGATAAACTATGCTTGTAATCTTCGAATTCTTCGTCTTCGTTATTGCTTCGTTGCTCTTGAAATTGCGTAAGAGATTGATCAGAGAGTAACCGGAATACTCGTGGAAGCGCATGCCGTCGCCAGTGGACCGAAGAACGACGTGTAGATTGCGAGTTCCAAGAAGAAGAACGTTATTGCGGCAGAGAAAGCTTCTCTCGTATGATCCACCGTCGCCATTGCGTCGGTGAACGGGATGAATTATGAAAAGGGTGAACGAAATCAGCGGCGCAACGGTAGGGGAAGAAGACTGAAGTTATCTCGATTTAAAATAGAAACCCTCGTTTGCTGAAGACCAAAAACGTGTTTGTAAACGATAGGTTGTCCCCCATATGTGATTATTACTCCCCCAATTCCTTCAATTATGCAAGTTATTAACTCGAATTATTAACCTGAGATGATAAATTAATCATAACCCGCTTCCGCGTGTATTACGATTCTAATACTCTAGATTCAATTACTGTATTCCTACGCAATTATTTCCAGAACACAACACTAAGCATAAATCTCAATAATGGCTACCTAAGTGATTAACTATATTCCTATGTTAATACCACAAATGTTCTTCTACCACAGTTCTACTTATTAACCCGATCTTCCGATCCATGCGATTACCAATTACATAAAAGCACATAAAGTAATCAAGTTCATGCACTTAATAAAACAAGTAGAATAAATAATCCGGAATTAAAACTTGCATAAAATCATAGAATTGGGTTCATAATTCCCACATATGGTTCAAAATAAAATCCTAAAAATAAATAAATTAGCTACTCGTGATTAAAGTTAAAACAAAATAATAATTCATGAAAAGATAAACTATGCTTGTAATCTTCGAATTCTTCGTCTTCGTTATTGCTTCGTTGCTCTTGAAATTGCGTAAAAGATTGAGAGAGTAACCGGAATTGTCGTGGAAGCGCATGGCGTCGCCAGTGGACCGAAGAACGACGTGTAGATTGCGAGTTCAAGGAAGAAGAACGTTATTGCGGCAGTGAAAGCTTCTCTCGTATGATCCACGGTCGCCATTGCGTCGGTGAACGGGATGAATTATGAAAAGGGTGAACGAAATCAGCGGCGCAACGGTAGGGGAAGAAGACTGAAGGTATCTCGACTAAAAATAGAAACCCTCGTTTGTTGAAGACAAAAAACATGTTTGTAAACGAAAGGTTGTCCCACCTATGTGATTATTACTCCCCCAATTCCTTTAAGTATGCAAGTTATTAACTCGGATTATTAACCTGAGATGATAAATTAATCATAACCCGCTTCCGCGTGTATTACGATTCTAATACTCTAGATTCAATTACTGTATTACTACACAATTAATTCTAGAACACAACACTAAGCATAAATCTCAATAATGGCTACCTAAGTGATTAACTATATTCCTATGTTAATACCACAAATGTTCTTCTACCACAGTTCTATTTATTAACCTTATCTTCCGATCCATGTGATTACCAATTACATAAAAGAACATAAAGTAATCAAGTTCATGCACTGAATAAAACGAGTAGAATAAATAATCCGAAATTAAAACTTGCATAAAATCATAGAATTGGGTTCATAATTCCCACATATGGTTCAAAATAAAATCATAAAATTAAATAAATTAGCTACTCGTGATTCAAGTTAAAATAAAATAATAATTCATGAAAAGATAAACTATGCTTGTAATCTTCGAATTCTTCGTCTTCGTTATTGCTTCGTTGCTCTTGAAATTGTGTAAAAGATTGAGAGAGTAACCGGAATACTCGTGGAAGCGCATGGCGTCGCCAGTGGACCGAAGAACGACGTGTAGATTGCGAGTTCCAGGAAGAAGAACGTTATTGCGGCAGTGAAAGCTTCTCTCGTATGATCCACGGTCGCCATTGCGTCGGTGAACGGGATGAATTATGAAAATGGTGAACGAAATCAGCGGCGCAACGGTAGGGGAAGAAGACTGAAGGTATCTCGACTAAAAATAGAAACCCTCGTTTGCTGAAGACAAAAAACGTGTTTGTAAATGAAAGGTTGTCCCCCCTATGTGATTATTACCCCCCCAGTTCCTTCAATTATGCAAGTTATTAACTCGAATTATTAACCTGAGATGATAAATTAATCATAACCCGCTTCCGCGTGTAGTACGATTCTAATACTCTAGATACAATAACTGTATTCCTACGCAATTAATTCTAGAACACAACACTAAGAATAAATCTCAATAATGGCTACCTAAGTGATTAATTATATTCCTATGTTAATACCACAAATGTTCTTCTACCACAGTTCTACTTATTAACCTGATCTTTCGATCCATGCGATTACCAATTACATAAAAGCACATAAAGTAATCAAGTTCAAGCACTTAATAAAACAAGTAGAATAAATAATCCGGAATTAAAACTTGCATAAAATCATAGAATTGGGTTCATAATTCCCACATATGGTTCAAAATAAAATCATAAAAATAAATAAATTAGCTACTCGTGATTAAAGTTAAAACCAAATAATAATTCATGAAAAAATAAACTATGCTTGTAATCTTCGAATTCTTCGTCTTCGTTATTGCTTCGTTGCTCTTGAAATTGCGTAAAAGATTGAGAGAGTAACCGGAATTGTCGTGGAAGCGCATGGCGTCGCCAGTGGACCGAAGAACGACGTGTAGATTGCGAGTTCAAGGAAGAAGAACGTTATTGCGGCAGTGAAAGCTTCTCTCGTATGATCCACGGTCGCCATTGCGTCGGTGAACGGGATGAATTATGAAAAGGGTGAACGAAATCAGCGGCGCAACGGTAGGGGAAGAAGACTGAAGGTATCTCGACTAAAAATAGAAACCCTCGTTTGTTGAAGACAAAAAACATGTTTGTAAACGAAAGGTTGTCCCACCTATGTGATTATTACTCCCCCAATTCCTTTAAGTATGCAAGTTATTAACTCGGATTATTAACCTGAGATGATAAATTAATCATAACCCGCTTCCGCGTGTATTACGATTCTAATACTCTAGATTCAATTACTGTATTACTACACAATTAATTCTAGAACACAACACTAAGCATAAATCTCAATAATGGCTACCTAAGTGATTAACTATATTCCTATGTTAATACCACAAATGTTCTTCTACCACAGTTCTATTTATTAACCTTATCTTCCGATCCATGTGATTACCAATTACATAAAAGAACATAAAGTAATCAAGTTCATGCACTGAATAAAACGAGTAGAATAAATAATCCGAAATTAAAACTTGCATAAAATCATAGAATTGGGTTCATAATTCCCACATATGGTTCAAAATAAAATCATAAAATTAAATAAATTAGCTACTCGTGATTCAAGTTAAAATAAAATAATAATTCATGAAAAGATAAACTATGCTTGTAATCTTCGAATTCTTCGTCTTCGTTATTGCTTCGTTGCTCTTGAAATTGTGTAAAAGATTGAGAGAGTAACCGGAATACTCGTGGAAGCGCATGGCGTCGCCAGTGGACCGAAGAACGACGTGTAGATTGCGAGTTCCAGGAAGAAGAACGTTATTGCGGCAGTGAAAGCTTCTCTCGTATGATCCACGGTCGCCATTGCGTCGGTGAACGGGATGAATTATGAAAATGGTGAACGAAATCAGCGGCGCAACGGTAGGGGAAGAAGACTGAAGGTATCTCGACTAAAAATAGAAACCCTCGTTTGCTGAAGACAAAAAACGTGTTTGTAAATGAAAGGTTGTCCCCCCTATGTGATTATTACCCCCCCAGTTCCTTCAATTATGCAAGTTATTAACTCGAATTATTAACCTGAGATGATAAATTAATCATAACCCGCTTCCGCGTGTAGTACGATTCTAATACTCTAGATACAATAACTGTATTCCTACGCAATTAATTCTAGAACACAACACTAAGAATAAATCTCAATAATGGCTACCTAAGTGATTAATTATATTCCTATGTTAATACCACAAATGTTCTTCTACCACAGTTCTACTTATTAACCTGATCTTTCGATCCATGCGATTACCAATTACATAAAAGCACATAAAGTAATCAAGTTCAAGCACTTAATAAAACAAGTAGAATAAATAATCCGGAATTAAAACTTGCATAAAATCATAGAATTGGGTTCATAATTCCCACATATGGTTCAAAATAAAATCATAAAAATAAATAAATTAGCTACTCGTGATTAAAGTTAAAACCAAATAATAATTCATGTAAAGATAAACTATGCTTGTAATCTTCGAATTCTTCGTCTTCGTTATTGCTTCGTTGCTCTTGAAATTGCGTAAAAGATTGAGAGAGTAATCGGAATACTCGTGAAAGCGCGTGGCGTCGCTAGTGGACCGAAGAACGACGTGTAAATTGCGAGTTCCAGGAAGAAGAAAGTTATTGCGGCAGTGAAAGCTTCTCTCGTATGATCCACGGTCGCCATTGCGTCGGTGAACGGGATGAATTATGAAAAGGGTGAACGAAATCAGCGGCGCAACGGTAGGGGAAGAAGACTGAAGGTATCTCGACTAAAAATAGAAACCCTCGTTTGCTGAAGACAAAAAACGTGTTTGTAAACGAAAGGTTGTCCGCCTTATGTGATTATTACTCTCCCAATTCCTTCAATTATGCAAGTTATTAACTCGGATTATTAACCTGAGATGATAAATTAATCATAACCCGCTTCCGCGTGTATTACGATTCTAATACTCTAGATTCAATTACTGTATTCCTACGCAATTAAATCTAGAACACAACACTAAGCATAAATTTCAATAATGGCTACCTAAGTGATTAACTATATTCCTATGTTAATACCACAAATGTTCTTCTACCACAGTTCTACTTATTAACCTGATCTTCCGATCCATGCGATTACCAATTACATAAAAGCACATAAAGTAATCAAATTCATGCACTTAATAAAACAAGTAGAATAAATAATCCGGAATTAAAACTTGCATAAAATCATAGAATATAATTGGGTTCATAATTCTCACATATGGTTCAAAATAAAATCATAAAAATAAATAAATTAGCTACTCGTGATTAAAGTTAAAACAAAATAATATTTCATGAAAAGATAAACTATGCTTGTAATCTTCGAATTCTTTGTCTTCGTTATTGCTTCGTTGCTCGTGAAATTGCGTAAAAGATTGATGTCCCATTGTGTGCTTGACTTGGTCTTATATATGGTGGAAAACTTGGAGAAGAAGGTAGTTTCCTTGTGCAATTAGAATACCTTTACTGCGCTTCTACGTCTTCTCGGACAGCCGTCTGGATTTTCAGCCATAACTCCAGACGACCGTCTCAATTCCAGAGACTGCCTCTGTTTCTCGAACGGCCGTCTGAGATTTAAGTGTATTTCTCAGACGGTCGCCTGGGCTATAATTCTTCAATTATGGCTATAATTCGTTTGGGCTATAATTAACTAAACTAAATTAATCAAATTAAAAAGTCAAAAGCAAGAAAGCAAGTACAATCGAAGATTTAACCACAAAAAGCAAGCCTAGGATTTTATGCCCCCCCTATGTGATTATTACTCCCTCAATTCCTTCAATTATGCAAGTTATTAACTCGTATTATTAACCTGAGATGCTAAATTGATCATAACCCGCTTCCGCGTGTATTAAAATTCTAATACTCTAGATTCAATTACTGCATTCCTACGCAATTAATTAATTCTAGAAGACAACAGTAAGCATAAATCTCAATAATGGCTACCTAAGAGATTAACTATATTCTTATGTTAATACCACAAAAGTCTCTTCTACCACAGTTTTAATTATTAACCCGATCTTCCGATTCATGTGATTACCAATAACATAAAAACACATAAAATGATCAAGTTCATGCACTTAATTAAACAAGTAGAAGAAATAATCTGGAATTAAAACTTGCATAAAATCATAAAATTGAGTTCATAAATCCCACATAGGGTTCAAAGTAAAATCCTAGAAATAAATAAATCAGCTACTCATGATTAAAGTTAAAACAAAATAGTAATTCATGAAAAGATAAACTATGCTTGTAATCTTCGAATTCTTCGTCTTCGTTATTGCTTCGTTGCTCCTGAAATTACGTAAAATATTGATGCCCAATTGTGTGCTTGACTTGGTCTTATATATGGTGGAAAACTTGGGGAAAAAAGTAGTTTCCTTGTGCAATTAGAATACCTTTACTGCGATTCTACGTCTTCTCGGACGACCGTCTGGATTTTTAGCTATAATTCCATACAACCGTCTCAATTCCAGAGATTGCCTCTGTTTCTCGGACGACCGTCTGAGATTTAAGTTTATTTCTTAGACGGCCGTCTGGGCTATAATTTTTCAGATTTTTGACTTCTTCACTTTTCGCCCATATTTTCTCCAAAATTGCAGTTTTCACCCCATACTTATCCAATTCTTCAATTTTTACCTAAAATACAATTAATCAACACTTTAAGCACCAATAATCATTAAAACACACCAAAAGCTCCAATTAAAAGGTACAATTAAGTGTAAAAATATACACGTAACACACTCCAAAACTTGAACTTTTGTGTGTCCTCAAGCAAAATCTATTCATAAGCAAATAACTCAACTACTACATCTCGTTACATAGATTAATGATCAACTTCATGTTTTCAGAACTTGTAATTATAATGACAAGTCTTAGGCATTCGCAAGCTCAAAATTCAAAAGCACTTAGTCACTTACCATTGCCAAAAATCACAAATCATGCAATTGCTTCAAGCATCCAATATTTGTAAATTAAATATAGAAAAAAATTACACTTACATGCATATGTTTGAGTCCAAATACTCACCAAATTGTTCTACTCTACTAATATCGAACATTAAGCTATTGGGATCATTGGGGCTTTTTGGCTTTCAATTGTTAGGCTCTTTGGTACGAGGTCGGAAATATGAGTATATGTGGCTATTTTTCTTGAATTGAGGTGCTTGAATTGAGGTGATTACGCGAAAATTTGAAAGATAGGCGTTTGAAACAATGAATTCATATCGCTTAAATAATGTTTTTCCCAGCCTCGACTCGGGAACAACATGCTAAATTAATAATTCGCTAAATTTATAAGATAATACACATTCAAAAATTTTAAAAAGCCGCATATAATATAAATATGAATTAATAATGCAGAAAATTAATTCTTAAATTACCTAGTACAACACATATTTTATAGATCAATGAGGACTTATTAAAATATAATTTAATTGCCGCTTGTTTCTTGTTGAAGTTCACATCACCATCATTCTCGTCACTCACTTTCTTAACATGGTTAGAATTTCTGGTATAGTTTTCTCCTAACTCAATATAAAATTGTTCAATATCATTCATGATTTAAGAACACCCGTTCGAGAAACGGGTTCTATAGTACATAGAATAATATATACGTAATTTTTTTTAAACGTACTTTATTGAAAATAATAATAAAAATAATTTCATAAATTAATAAGTTATTTATTATTGTATAAACTAATAATTATTAATTTATCATTAATATTTCGCTAAATTAATAGGATTTTGATGATCCCAACTGTATTAATTTATAGAGGTTTAACTATATATGTCATGACCGTCGAATTTCGAGGAGGGAATTGACATAGAATAAAAGGAATCATGATTGAAAATGAGTTAAATGCTATATTTATTTTGGGGCAATTTGCTATAGGTCCTCCTCTAAGAGATTATATGTGTTAAAATCCATCTAATAAACTCTAATTTCCAGCAGATTTTATTATTTGTAATTTGTCAAAAATACCCTTATCAATATATGGTAAAATAAATCCTCAAAATCAAATCCCCTAATTTTCTCCCTATGTTATACAGCAAATCCGAAAATTAGGACTGCAAATCTCTTGATATTGATTCTTCCCTATTTTTTCAAAACCAAAATCTCCACAAATTTTGAAGCCTTCCATAGGTTTGGGTGTCTGAGCGTTTGCAATTTACAAGGTCGTTTGCAGTTTACCTTCATTCCCTTTTCCTTCGTTCGATTTGTTGTTTACCAATTTGCCGTTCGGTAAGAACTCAGGATGTAAAAAATGCACCACCGCTACGAACGTCGCGCCACTGCCGCAACCGCCCGCTTATGTCTCTGTAAAATGCAAATAGCAAACTAATAATTAAAACTTGCATTATTGAATTTAAAACAACAAACTACCTATGAATTCACCAAATACAAACAATCAATCAAACAAGTAAAAAATCAGCGTCATCTAATTACAAAAAATAAAATGAAAATATGATATGCAATATCTAAATGCAAATAATAAAAATAAAAATACAGAACAAAAATATCATACATATCATAAAAATGCAAAAAATAACAATAAAATTATAAAAAATATTCTATCAATGAAAAAATTGCAATTTGCCGTTTGCAACAAATCTACTGTTATCGATTGCAATTTGCAGTTTGTAACAACAATTTGATTTTGCAGTTTCATTATTTTGTTTTTTGCTATCATACATATCATAAAAATGCAAAAAATAACAATAAAATTATAAAAAATATTCTATCAATGCAAAAATTGCAATTTGCAGTTTGCAACAAAATCTACTATTATCGATTGCAATTTGCAGTTTGTAACAACAATTTGATTTTGCAGTTTCATTATTTTGTTTTTTGCTATTTATTAAACCAAAATCAATTAGAAATACAAACAAACATTATAAACTCACTACAGATAAATAGAAAACGAGAAAAAAAAACTCACCTTGTGCAAGCAATGAGCGATTTATGTTTGTTGTCCGCTTTTAACTCTTTCACCGAAAAATCATCTAATAATGTAAAGCTTCAATTTTTTTTTTCCTTCCCTACAACATAATCCAAAAGAATTCGAATTCCAAAGAAGAAAAAATCGAACAGATGTAATCGAGAAAGGGTATAGAGAAAGAAAGAAGTTGATCGGAAAAAAAAAATCGAAAAGTGTTGATCGAAAAGAAAAAAAAATCAGAAAAAAAAAGCCAGAGACACGAGATGGAGAGGAAGAGAAATATGAGAGATTATATAGGAAGAAAGATACGTAAGATTGGAGAGAGAGTGTATGAGATTTGTTTTCTTATTAATTGAGTGTGTTTATGTCCATATACTAATTGTTTTATTTTATTTATATTATTTTTTTGTGATAAATGACCTATGCCTATATTCATCTAGCAACTAGGATCTCTACTAGGGGTGTGCGCGGGCCATAAACCCGCGGGTTCTATCAAAACCCGCCCTCGTCCCGTCAAACAACGGTTCTTGATTTTGAAGAACCGAACTTGTGGGTTTTTAACGGGTTTATGATAGGCGGGTCCATGGCGGGTTTGTAGTAGGACCCAACCTTTACGGGTTGAAATCCGTTATCGTCTAAACTATTTTTTTTTTATATATAATTTATAAGTTTTACGGGAGAATAATTAGAAACTAAAATGAATAACCTAAAATTTTAAATTGAAACCAAACATAAATAATGTAAATGTCAAGTGTAAATAAAAATTAGGGTAAATTAGTGGTGGAGACAACAAAGAGCTATGGGTGATTTAAGAAATGTTCGGGAATGTTCGGGGAGCCATGTCACCACATAGCTCTTTGTTGTCTTCACCACTTTCTGAAACCAATAGTCCGTTAGAACCCTATCGGAATAACGTATCCAATTCATTATCCCATTAGAGTTTCTGACTACGTTTCAGGGGGCTAAGTGTAATTATCGATACCACAGGGACCTTACAGTTATTTAAGCATACCTCAGGGGGGTGTGTGCAATTTACCCTAAAAATTAATATAAAACTAAAAATAACTAGGGTTAATATGCTAGAGGTCCCTAGTTGGAAACATAATTAGATATGGAATACAAGCCTAATATTTTTTTCTTAACTAAATCCTTTTTACCAAAATAAATATGGCCTACATCCTTTACCTTTTTTTTATCCCAAATTTGCCCTCAACTTAAATCCATAAATTCTACACGTTTCTCCCAGATCTATTTTTCTTATTTTCTTCCCTCTTCTCTCTCGTTCTTCCCCTCTCCTGTTCTCCCTCTCTCGCTCGTTCTCCACCTCTCACGTTCTCCCTCTCTCACGTTCTCCCTTTCTCTTCTTTCTCAACATCTCTCACGTTCTCCCTCTCTCGTCTCTCTTTCTGTCGATCTCCCTCTCCATCACTTCTCACGCGATGGCTATGGCGCAACTATGGCGGTGGCGTTGGAGGCGGCGTTAAGGGGAGGGTTATGGAGACAAGAGGCGACAACGGCTATAGAGGGGGTGCGTATATAGAGGCGGTGCGTATTCGGTGGGGGTTGTTATGGCGGCGGCCATGGAGATCGCGGGTATGGTGGATATAGTTATGGAGGCGGTTACAGGTGGTGGTGGTGGTCGCAATTATGAAGGGGGCTGGTGGTGGCGGCTATGTTGACGGTTTTGCAAATCTAGGTTTTTATTTTTAGCGGCTATGACTATGGTGGTTGTAGATCTAGGGTTTTATTTTTGGATGACTATGGATTTTCGTGGGTGTCTATGGTTGTCTATATGACTTGTTGGCGGCTAGGGTTCAAAGATGGAGTTAGGATTTTCGTGGTGGAGCGGATCTAGGGTTTGGTGGGGGAAATTCAAGTTTTTTCGATTTAGATGTCTACAGATGCCTATGAGTGTCTATGGGTGTCTATAGGGTGTCAAGATGTCTATGGTCTACTATGGATTTCTACGGTTTCTACAGGTTTCTGTAGATGTATACGACAATTTTTTTAGTTTTTTTTTAAAATCATAATTTTCAATTTATCTAGAAAAGAAGGGGAATAAAAATAGATTTTATATACTGAATAAATACGAAAAATGAAAAAAAAAAAAAGAAAAAAAACCCATAATTTTTAATTTTATGTAGAAAAGGGGGAAAATAGATTTTTATATAATGAAAAAATATGGAAAAAAAATGTGTTTCACAAAATTAAAAAAACAATAGATGCAAAATAAAAAAATGTTAAATAATACCATAATTCATCATAGTATATTTATAATTTGCTGTAATTTTGAATTTGTAAGTAGATGGGCATTTTTGGAATAAATTTAATAAAGGATGTGAAACAAATTTTAATTAGACATGTCATTTAGTTCTAATACGGTTTGTCACCAGGGACTTATATCTTAAGACCCCAAATAACTAATTCATAACTTAAAAGACAAAATTTAAATAAAATAAATATAGCATTTTCAAGCATAACCAACGCTATACAGCTCCATTCAACACCATTTTCTTCCTTTTTTTCTGCCGTGTGTTGACCGTTGTATATATATGCTTTTTTTTCTACATTTTCTTAGAGATTTTCATAATCTTTATAGCTATTACTTCTACAATTATAGTTTAGTTGATTTATGTATTTGATACACTAGAGATACTTCATTTATTCATTAATATTATTAATTTATTATACTATATAATGTAAACAAAACGACGTAGTTTTCTATGGCGGGGCGGGACGGGTTTCACGGGTATTAAAAAAAATTGAACCCATCTAAGACCCAAACCCACGGTTCTTCACCATTTTAGGACTCAATCCTATGGATGGATCTATCCGTCCGGTCCCAACGGGACGGTTTTTCACGGGTTTGACGGGTGTAGCGGGTTGATGGGTCTGACTTGCTCACCCCTAATCTCTACCAATATAAGTCCAGAATAAGGGGTGTCTAGCCAATTTCCCCATTTATTTTTAGGGATTATTTGTCAAAAGTCGCACATTACACAAGTCTAATTACAACAGGTCCAATTTTTTAGAACTTTTTGAGATAAATCCATTTCAACATTAAATAATAATAAATAATAAATTATCACTATTATACCCTTAATTAAAAGTAACGTATGTTTTATGATTGGAAATAAAAAAAATTAAAAATATTTGTAATATCTTTTCCTATTTTATGGTAACAACACATCCTCATATAGCCCCTTAATTACAGAGAAATCGTTTCAACGTAATCTGGGTCATCACAGCCCCGCGACGGAGATTCAATTTCTGATCAGGGTCATCAGAGCCCCTCTTTATGCCTCTTCCAATCTGGAGCGGCCGCACCACCGCCAACGACAAAATCCAAATAATGTTAGATTTATATTAATTCAATCGGAATGGTATTTTTGTTCTAATGTTATGTTTAATTAATATTATTATTGTGCAACAGAGTGTTGAGAGAATATATTGAACTCTATCAACATTATGTGGCGGCGTCAGAATTCATATGTAATGGATTTTTTGTAAATGGGATTTTTTTTTTATTTCGTGTCGACCTAATACTCACCTATATGAACCTATTTACCATTTAGGGGAAAAAATTACCTCTAGATTCGTATTGTTTGGTCTATTTTAACAATTGTTTAAATTTCAACTGATTTTTTTATTTCAAAGTTGATTTAGTGAGTTGAAAAGAATTTCGAAAAAAAAAAGGTGAATGTGTGTAGGAAAGTGCATGTAAGTTGTGTTTAATGCCGTGAAATTAGAATGAAACATGTCATGTCAAAAAATAAAAATAAAAACGAAAAGTTTTTCCATGGTGAATTTTAATACGAAATTTTCTAAAAAGGTTTTAATACGAAAACAATGTATTTATTTCCGCGAAAAACGCTTAGAAACCGAAGCAAATTATCCTCGCCTTTTGACTTGTCTTGAATTACAAATGCACACGGAAGCGCTAAATCTATTTCTGCATTTTCAACACACGCGCATAAACTATACTGATCTAGTTGCTAAGGTATAAATATTGTGCTTTTGCCTTTTTACGCTCATTATTTGAGCACCGCACATCACTAGTATACTAGTAACAAATTCTTTCTAATTTGGTCAAAACAATATTCAATTTCTATACCAATTGACGGCCTTCTTCGCCTGCAATTTCAAGATAAGCCACCATCTATAAAGAAAAAGAAGAGACTAAAATTTAGACAGAGAGAGAGAGAGAGAAAGGAATATAATATTAGTTCATATAAGCACATCAACAGCCCATGAACCAAACAGCCCACGAGTCGAAAAGCGAATCCATCAAGAAAGTTGGAGGGCAACGAAAGCCTTATAGAAAACTTTCTCCAAACAATTACATATACACTGTACGCACATCATTTATTTTAAGGTAAATGCAAATAGGCCCATGACAAGTCACAGGAATATTTAATTAAAAAAATATTGAACTTTTTTTCTCTTGCAAATAAATTCAGTTCATTTAAAGTTATTTGGTAATAAGGAAACCTCTTTTATATATACCAAAATTACCCTCAATCCTTTGAAACTCTAATTCAACCCCAATTTTATGATTTTCACCCGAATTTAGCCAAATTTTACCAATTAACCAATTTTGACCGCCACCGCTGGAGACCGTCGGTCATCCGCTGTCGATTTTTTTTTTTTTAGAAATTTTATAAAAAAAATAAAAACTCATTAATATTAATGTTCAAGACAGTAATATTATGGGACAGTAATACTGCTTTGACATTCAATGTTACTGTCTCAGACAATAATTTTGTTGTTACCACAATAATTTAGAGAGAAAAGAAAGTTTTCAAAAAAAAAATCAACACCTCCGAAGACCGGCGGTCAACGGTGGTTGACTGGTTGGAAAAAAACTATTTTTTCAAAATAATACGAAAATGGGGGTCAATGTAATATATATGTTCAAATCTGGGATCAATGTGCAATATTGATAAAGTTATAGTATAATGAATGAAATTGATGAAAGTATGAGGGGTATTTTAGACAAAAGACATGCATAGTTTATTTGCGAAACTGTTTTGCTGAACCTATGTGCATTTAAGTCCCATGTCATGGACATATTTACCATTGACCCCTTATTTTACGCTACACCTGATAAATTTTATCGAGTAATAATAATATCCAGCCATTACATCAATACACATTTTTACACACATTCATCGATAATTTTATTTATGCCGCACCTTATGAATTTTGTTAGATAATATCCGGTCATACACGTGTATATACTCAATATTGGGTAAACCTACACCCTCGTATAATAACTTGCAAACCGTACGAGGAACGTGACCTAGCGAATGTTGACAAAGAGATTCGAACTTGAGTCAATTGACACAAGCTCACTCTCTCTCCACCGCTAGGCCATCCTTGCAAGACAAATTGCATTCAAATGTTTGAATTGGGGCATTCCAAAAATAGAACTTTGCCACCTATATTTGTTTTTTTATATATGATTGTGTGTATGCATCGGCCAGACTAAACGCACACACCAACACCTAGAACCAAATTTCCTTTCTCCAACATTTATACAAAGCCACACACCAACTCATTATTTCACACACACACACACACACACACCTCAAAACAAACAAGAAAAAAACAAAGCAAGAGAAATATATAATTACTACTCCCACCCCCACACACTTTGCTTTGGGGAGTGCAAGTGCAAGCTTGCTTTGCAACTATCAAAGCTGCAGCCCACTCTGCAAAACTGTGCTTGCCCCCTCCAAACAAAATATAAAACTTATACCATTCTCATCTTCTTTTATTTCTCCTCTGTGCACAACAAAATACTCAGTACCCCATAAACCATAAATAAAAAAAAAAAAAAACCACTTGGTTTTATTTCTTCATTGTTTTCACACCGAATACTCATCTCTTCCACGTTTGTTCCGTCGAAAACTAGCGAGAGTGCGATGATAAGCCTAGGTGATTTTTACCACGTTATGACGGCGGTGGTGCCGCTCTACGTGGCGATGATACTAGCTTACGGCTCCGTTAAGTGGTGGAAGATCTTCACGCCCGACCAGTGCTCCGGCATCAACCGCTTCGTCGCCTTATTCGCCGTCCCTCTCCTCTCCTTCCACTTCATCGCCAGCAATAACCCCTATGCTATGAACCTGAGGTTCATCGCAGCGGATACACTACAAAAACTCATCGTACTCGCGGTTCTCGCCGTGTGGGCTAATTTCAGCAAAAGGGGCTGCCTCGAGTGGACAATTACCCTTTTCTCCCTGTCGACCCTGCCCAACACACTCGTTATGGGGATCCCTCTGCTGAAGGGCATGTACGGCGACTTCTCCGGGAACCTGATGGTGCAGATCGTCGTGCTCCAGTGTATTATCTGGTACACTTTGATGCTGTTCATGTTCGAGTACAGGGGAGCGAGGATGCTGATCTCCGAGCAGTTTCCCGGCACGGCGGGGTCGATCGTATCGATCCACGTGGACTCCGACGTCATGTCGCTGGACGGGCGGCAGCCGCTCGAGACGGCGGCCGAGGTCAAGGAGGACGGGAAGCTCCACGTCACCGTGCGGAGATCGAACGCTTCGCGGTCGGATATCTACTCGAGGAGGTCGGTGGGCTTTTCGTCGAACACCCCGCGTGCGTCGAATTTGACGAACGCGGAGATTTACTCCCTGCAGTCGTCGAGGAATCCAACTCCGAGAGGGTCGAGTTTCAACCACACCGACTTCTACTCCATGATGCAGGGCGGTGGGACTGGGAGGGCATCGAACTTCGGCGCAAATGACGTTTATGCCCTCCCGAATTCTAGGGGCCCCACCCCGAGGCCGTCGAATTTTGAGGAGGAAAGTGGAAACAATATTAATGGAAGCAAAGCAACGTTCTACCATGGCGGCGGTAATAATAATAGTAATAGTAATAGTAGTAGTAACGCGCATTATCCAGCGCCGAACCCAGGTATGTTTTCTCCGGCGGGTTCGAAAACAAATGCGGCGGCGAAGAAGCCATTAAATGAAGGTGGGAAAGATCTACACATGTTTGTATGGAGCTCGAGCGCTTCTCCAGTTTCGGATGTTTTTGGAGGTTCGTTAGACCACCATGGCAGAGAAGTTAGGGTTCCTGTTTCACCTACTAAAGGTGGGTTCAATCTTTTTTTTTTTTTTTTTAATATATAATTACACCACTGTTTTTTAATATAATTACTGAGCTTTGGGATTTTGGTAATAGGGGAAGGGCAAAGAGAGCAAGAAGACAATAATTACATGGAGAGAGAAGAGTTGAGGTTTGGGAAGAGAGAGAATGAAGGTGAGAAAATGGGAGGTGGAGATGAGAACAAAGTGAAATTAATGCCACCAACAAGTGTGATGACGAGGCTGATTTTGATCATGGTTTGGAGGAAACTCATCAGAAATCCCAACACTTACTCCAGCTTGATTGGCCTTACTTGGTCTCTTGTTTCTTTCAGGTACTATATTCATTTCCACTTATTAACTGTCAAAAAAAATGTGTTGTTCCAAGAGTTTATGGTACAATTTTTAGCATGGTGCAACAACCCCTAATTAATGGTGATTAGTTTGCTAAAACAAATTGAGTAAAAGGGATTTTTTTTTTAATTTGCTGATAAAAGTAATTTGAGGGGTTTGAATTTCATGAATTCTAAAAAAAAAAAAACAAGAATTTTGAGGAAGTTAGATGTTACACCTGATTATTTACACCATGTGGATTTAAATTTTAGATAAGCACACATACACATAGGTGTGTGTGATTATGTGTAGATATATGGTTCAAATTCATCCGGTGTAATTAAATATCTTCTAATTTCTCATAATTTTGTGGGATTAGTTAAGGTTTTATTTTATTTTTTGATTTAAACATCAGTATTGATAATTGTTTTATATTATTCTATTTTTTGTAGGTGGCATGTTGAAATGCCGGCCATTATAGCAAAGTCCATCTCCATATTGTCGGATGCAGGTCTTGGCATGGCCATGTTCAGTCTTGGTGAGTACTTAATCGTGTCAATATTATAATTAATTAATTTAATCTCCAACTTAATTAAATAACTAATGATTTGTTTGAGAAAAAAAAAAAAGATAAGCAAAAGCATGCTCAAAAGCAAAAGTTGTGCTCATGATAACAACATGTCTCTGCCTCTTCTTTATTATATTTCTCCTGTGAAACTGCATGCCTTCTTTCCCCTTTCTCTCACTACAATCAGACAATAGTTTAAAGAAAAATACACACACAGTAAAACACCATCAAGAACACACAGTGGTGGGGGTGGTGATGATGTAGATGTATGTCTGCTTTGTTTTTGTTTTTGTTTTTTTGTTTTGTTTTTCCTGAGACACCGTACTATGAGAAAAAAGTGTAGTTTAAAGAAATACACACACAGTAAAACACCACCAGGAAAACACAGTACTGGTGGTGGGAGTGATGATGGCAGGTGTCAGGTTTGTGTTTGTTGTTTTTTCTTTTTTCAAAATGCATGCCATTTTCTCTTTTTCTCTTTTCTCTTTTGCACACACAGTAAAACACCATGAGGAACACACACACACACACACACACAGAGAATGATTATATATAAAAATAAATGCATGCAGGTCTATTCATGGCATTGCAACCGAGGATAATAGCATGTGGGAATAGTGTGGCAGGATTTGCAATGGCTGTTAGATTCCTTACAGGGCCAGCTGTCATGGCTGCTGCTTCCATTGCTGTTGGCCTTCGTGGTGTTCTCTTGCGAGTCGCCATCGTTCAGGTACTACGTCATCACCTTTTTTTCTTTTTTACAATTCTTATCATAATTATATTAAAAAAAAAAATTTAATTTAATGCTACTAATTAAAAAGCTTAGTTATTTAGAGCTTCTTGAATGCAAAGGTTCTTTCATTTTATCCAAATAATTCATGGAAAATACCATTTTACGACAACTTTACTTAATAATGTGCCCAACTCTTATAATTATTTTCAAGGGTAAATTACAAAAAACACCCCTACCTATCCGTAATAACCAAAAACCCCCCTCTAATTAACTGTTGATCGAGTTTTTTAACAAAAAAATGTGTACAAATTGTGTACAGTCTATTATATCTTCTGTTAAATAGGTGAGAAATAAAAGAAAATATCTTAAATTGTGTAAAGTTTATTCCCTGGAATAAAAAAAATACATCACTGTAAGGGGTTGGTGAAAGACTGAAACAAATTACCTTAGGGGTTTTTGATAATTACGAATAAGTGGGTGTTTTTTGTTATTTAGCCTAAGTTTAGGGGTTCGTAATTTACCCCATTTTCAATGTATATTTGCCTTATTCTATACATACTAGTTACTAGGCTTGTTAGCTTCACAATTAGATAAGAGTTGTTTGCACGCGTACATATGTACATGCTTGTGTTTGTGTGCAAAATTAAATTAATATGTATAGATACTAGCTTGGTATATTCTTATAATTTATGCATGGTCCCCCATTTTAGAATGGAGTGAAGGTGGTGAAACTCACTTTTTGAAGAGAATCTAACTAAAATACTCCAACACATGACACTCAACACGTGAATCTAACTCTTTCTCGATTAATTATCAAAAAAAAAAAAACTCTTTCTCAATTATTTAATTAAAAAAAAAAAAACCCACAGTGATGCAAAATACATACAATAGAAAAGAAATGTCATTCTTTTATTTTACATTCTAAAAGGGGATGTTCGATAAGTTCAAATGCAACAGGAAAACGTGACAGTGGAAGGAAATCATTTTAAGAAATAATAAATGTGTTTTTCTCTATTTGCCCCTTAATTTTTTGACTTTATTATTTATAATATTGACAAACAAAATATGCAGGCTGCTCTGCCTCAAGGAATTGTCCCCTTTGTTTTTGCTAAGGAGTATAATGTACACCCCGATATACTCAGCACCGGGTGAGTGTGCATATCTGTTGGTGATGTATATTGTTTTTCTCATACGTAAGACTATATTTCGTTTCTCGTAATGTCATTAACATCTTTATCACGTGTCCATATAGGGTCATATTCGGGATGCTAATCGCTTTGCCAATAACGTTAGTCTACTACATTTTGTTGGGGCTATGAAACCGGGATTGAACGAGCGATTCGTAAAAGAAATGATGCTAAAAAAAGCTTCATTCGGAAAGCTAAGAACGTTTGGCATCGAAATGAATTTGGACAAGAAGTCCTTGAGATCCAAACCAAGTGAGGAAAGAAGTGAATTGTGTTTCCTAGTAAAAGATATGAAATCATGTTTCTAATTGTTTTTTTTATTTTCAAAGAATTAGTACTCACACCAAGGAATAGAGGTAAGAAAATAGGGGGATGGTGCCCTTTAATTTCCTTTTGATGCAAATATTCTATTTCTATCCTTAGAAGCAAAAAAGTTATAGCCAATGCTTTAGAGTGCTAGAATCTAGAATCTTGGGGGATATTTTGTAATGTGATTAGTCAAAGGAATCTTATCATTCTTGACCACTTTATTGACAATCCCATGACATTTTAGTAATATTGATGGAAAATTTTGTCAATTTTCGACATCAATTTGTGGGAAGAAATTTTTTTTCGAAAAGTTGGTGTCGAAAATTGACAAAAATTTCAACTTGTATTAGTCCAAAATAGACGATGGATTTTAAGAAAAAAAAAATGAAAATCCACTTCTAAGCTAAAAAAACATGGATATATACATCAATGGATTCTCCTTCCATGTAAACTACCATTTTGTTGTTTTGTGACTCCATTATGTAAGTTTTATGAGGTTTCAATTTCTTTGAATTTTGAGGGTTTGTGAAGAAGGAAGGTGTTTTTGAAGAAGGAGAGAGTGTGACGGTTTTATGTGTGTGGTAAAAAAGGAAAAATGATATTTTTTTATATTTGTGTGGTATTGATTTTTATTAAGGGTATTAATGCTATTACCTATTTAATAGCTATTTAATATCTTTTTTTATTGGGGTGGTATCAAATTGAGAAAGAAATGGTATTTATTTTAGCGCCAAAAATTTAAAGTCCAAGAATCCTCAAATATTTCAAATTACTCTTATGAAAAGTCCCAAAGTTGTTCAAATTGTAGGAAATCAAATTTGACTCCCGGAGACTCGAAGTCATTTTTCCAGATCTCGAACATAATTTCAAAAAAAATTTCACGAATAATCTCGTGTCCTTTTATGTTACCTCAGTTATTACATGTATATTTGTTAACTATGCAAGATACAAAGTGGAAAACGGGTGAGGCGGCTCACTTGGTCTGGAATGACCCAACCACGCCGGTATTGAGCTACGACAGCTCGCGGCTGGCAGCGACTGTTGGTCGTCATTTGCTCGTTCAGCGTCTTGTCTCCCCTCATCTTGATTAATTGGAAATGAAAATTCAACATGTTACTAATATTCTATCTATATATGAATATCTTACCTAGAACTAATCTAAACAATCCAAAAACATAAAAGAAAATGTTGGCACACAATCTTCCATTAATATCTCGTAATGGAAAAAACGACAAATAAGTCCCACTCACGAGGTAGTAGGATCCAATCACATAAAACGTGTTATGCCAAATTTCCCTTGAGATGACGTTTTTATTACGACAAATATGTTTTCGTCTCTCTAATTGCGATGTTTTTTTTATTAATCGTCACAACCGAATCGTTAAGAAAAATACTTTAAGATATTTGTGCTTGAAATATGTATCGTCGCAAGTAGTCATTGCAACTACGAGGAAGAATATTTTCGTTTATTTATAGCGACAAAATTTTTAATATAAGTCCCATGCCAAACCATATTTTGAAATTATTCTATTGAATAAACATTGCGCGTGAGGATTCTCCAAGAAACGTCGTAATAAAATGGCCGTGTGGTAATTTTTATTTATAATTCATTGCGAACGTTTTTCCACAATCTTTTTAATGGTTGTTCGCAACCTTGTCTTGAGGAATTGACGCATATTGATTGGAGTTGTTTCAACGTTTTTAATAAACATAGCAAATTTGAAAGTAAAAACCCTAACGCCTCACTTCCGCCGTAACATGTTTCTCTAATTACACCTCCTCCTTTCACAATTAACATAATATTTGATAGCAGCTCAATTTGTCCCAAAACTCAAACAAAATAAAACCCTACACAAAGCCCAAACCCATTTTGCCTTACGCATTACATTTGATGAAGCCTACCACCAGTCCCACATGGATATATATAGATGACGGATGTGACTAAAGCCCACTTGTGATTAGTGACCTGTGCAGTGTGCTACCTACTGTGCTCGCGTGGTTCTCTCCATTGAACTGCCTAGACTGCAGTCTACAAAGTTAATAACAACATAATAAAAAATTATGTAATTAATGCAGTATTGAAATTTTAAAATGACAGATAATATGGAATACAGTTTTCTCAAAAATAAAATGCAATTGGGCAAGCACTCGTATGCAACCGAGCCATTAATTAAACAGCATAAATATTTATATCACACCGTGGGGGTGCGGGGTGGGGGGTGGGGGTGAATAGAGACAAATAAAAGCAAGCAAATATCTGCACGCAAAACGTGAGTGTTGTCGTTATCAAAAAGGTGCAAGCGTTTGTGTAATGAAGGAAGAGGATTCGTATGTATAAATGTCTCCCACTAACTCGTGTCGGGTCGGCCATTTTCAGGACAATACTTTGTGCCCCTTTTCTTCTCTCCCTATCTTTGCCTCCTTTCTCGCTCTCTACCAATTCCCCACACACACACACCCAATTATCGTTTAATTACAATTAGTCCATTACACTTTTTTTTTTTTTTTTTTTTTTTTTTTTTTTTTTCCTTTTTTTTTTTTGAGAGAAATTACAATTACACTCACTCCCTTCACAATAATGTAATTACCAAAGTGCTTTTTTTTTTTTCTTCTTTTTTTTTTCTTCCCTTTTTGACCCTACTTATACCATTAACTATTTAAAAAGAAACCCACACACTATGTACAAAATTAATATGAATATCCGGAAGTATGTACTTTTTATTACAATAGAAATTACTATTAGTGTTTGTTATATCCTTTCATTTAAAGCTTACTAGATCATATTTAAAATTATAACGAATCAACTTGCGTATTGATACGGACCAAAATATCAATATGGGCTTCCTAGCTTTTAAATGGGCCTTAGAGCTCAAAACAGCCCTCGTAAGGCCCAATGAACCGACCCAAGTCATACTTACCCGATCTAAGCAAGGTTTTATTTTGCTCGGGATTCGGTCGAGAAAACTTGTCATTTGGGAGCTCGGATTATCGAGACCGAGCAGAGTATATGAGTTACAAACATGCGACGGGGCTAGGAAAGGGATTTTAGGGGAATTCACTTCGTTGAGTCTTAAACCCAAAAGCCGAAGACCCTAAAACAAGCTATTGCGGACACTGCCAAAACTATTGCGGGATTCTTTCTTCCAATTTAATTTTATTTCTTTAGTTGCAACTTTTTCCTTTCCTTTTGATTTTTTTTCCTTCATGGACACATAATACTCTATTTTTCCTATAAAACACAAAGTTCATCAATTAAAACACAAATATAATTAAATCTAAAGAAAAGATCCACAAAAAGTAAACATATTGAGTGTAGTTTTTACACTCAACATATCCTCAAACTTGAACTTTTACGTGTCCTCAAGCAAGGACTAATGACTTGCAAAACAACAAATTCAACTAATGCTTCTCATCATATAAATTAATGGCCAAATTTCACGTATTGAGAACTTGCAACTATCATAACCTTTCTGAAAAATATACAAGCTCGCAACTCAAAGAAACTTAATTGCTTACCATTGCAAAAATTCACAAATTATGTTATTGCTTCAAGCATCCAATATTTGTATTTCTTCTACATAATCTTTCCCCACCATTTTTTTTTCTTTTTCGAGAAGAATAGGATCTCACCGAAGTATCACAAATAAAATGATGTGTCAATAGCCATTAATCCACACGTACCCGTTTTTGTGATTTGCCACTTTAATTAAAAAAAGTTACACGGGTACACCCAAACCCACTTTTTTGACGCATATAACCACCTAAGGATGCACATAATGTAAGGGTTGTTTGGTCTTTTCAACTCAAAAAAATCGTGGGTACTTTTTTTTTTATTTATTTTTATTTTTTATTATTTCTATTTATCGACATAAGCACGATGTTGATTTTGTTGGCTAATTATTTACACATTAATGTCGAGTTTTAGGTACAAAATTCTAGACATGGCCACGGGGCGGGTCGGGTCCGGGTCCGACTTTTAGAGGACCCGAAACCGACCCGCGTGGAGGCGGGTCCACCCGTGTCCATCCGGGTCCAGGTCGGGTTTGGGTCCACGCGGTTTTTCCATTATTTATTTATTTTTTTTTACAAGAAAGAAAAAAACTTATATTGAAAATTGAAAAAACATGAGATTAACTTTAAATTCAAAATAAAAAAATAATTGAATTTAAACACTAAACAATTTTAGAAAAAAATGAAACGATTAAGACTTTGAGACATAAACTAAATAAAATGAAAGTTGTGAAGATTGAATTATGGGTATTTATAAGTGAAAGTAATAATTTTATGGGTATTCATTATTATTATGGATATTCATTATTATTAAATAAGTTTAATTAAATTATTAATAAATATAATATAATAAAAAATAAAAAAAAATTGAAAGGACTTGAGCTTAATTCATTTAAATCTTACGATTCGATTCTAATATTTGAATAAAATGTAAATGTAAAAAAAATGATTGAACCATAGGTCATATGATTTAATTCTTACGATTTTTTTTACAAATTATACCAATTATTAAAAGAAAAATCACTTCATAATATTTTGATTATACTCGTTATATATAGTTTTATTTTTAAAGTAAAAAAATAATTAGAATGAGATATAATCTATTTTTGTTAAAATAAACATCATCTATATTTTTAAATAATTATCTTATGATAAAATAATCAATAATTTTAATAAGTTCTTGTCAACAATTGAGGTTAATCAATTTAAATTAATTGAAATGAGTTATAACCTATTTTTTTAAATAAACATATTATTTTATTTTTCATTCGAATTTTTCACACTATCGATTTTAATAACATAAGTGAGTTTGTATTAAGTCAACGCGTTTGTTTATATATTGAATTGATTCAATACTTTATATTTTTCAATAGTGGAGATTATATTGATATAGTAATTAATAATAGATATTTTGAAGTATTAAACCGGGATTCTATATATATTTTTAAAATTTTCTTATATTTCATTTGTTAATAATTTAATTAAAATTATTTAATAATAATTAATATGAAAATTAATAATTTATTTAACATATTTATCATTTTACACTAGAGTTTTATATTATATATATTTATTGTCTACATTTAACCAAATATGTTTGTTGCCTTAGTTGTTGGAGTTGACAAACTATGCCCATTTACCTGGGTTTGAATTCCCCAATGTCCAATTTTTTGACAAAAAAAACCCAAAATCCTACCCATGTAAATGCATAACTCATTAAGTTCCTCCACCGTAGAATCTTTCATTTTAATGTTTTCTGACTCATTAAAATGTAAATGCATAACTCATTAAGTTTCTCACAGCCAGACATGGACCCCACCACCTGATGGGATTATTAAAGTTAACTTTGATGTCTCTTTGCCGCCGAACAGAGATTTCTATGTGGTCGCTGCAGTCGGTAGAGATCATGGTGGACGATGCAAATGGTGGTCGGTACAGAGCTTCAAAGGCAGACCGCGATCTATTGACGGGGAAGCACACGCGGCAATGCATGCAATCAAAATGGCACATAATCAAACATGGAGTTCTGTGGTGTTTGAAGGTGATTGTCTAGAGGTTATAAACACTTTTAAGGATGGAGATGAGTCACTAGCATCATATAGAGCGTTTGTTGAAGATAGCTTACGTATTATCTGTTCATTTTCCTTATGTGATTTTCATTTTGTCAAAAGAGAGGGCAATTATTTAGCCCATACTTTAGCTAGTCAAGGTTTATTTATTTGTTCTGAAGGAGATTCTCTCCCTTCAAACATTGCATATTTTGCCCAATAAATTATTCTAGTTTATCTCAAAAAAAAAAAAAAAAAAAAGTAGGCCATAATAATCGTGTCATGAATACACCACTATTAATGATAATTATATATACAAGAGAATATCACATATAATAATATATAATCCATCATTACAAATTATAAATAAACATAAAAAAAACATAAAAAAAGTAATTACCAAAGGAAAGAAAGGTAAGGATAATAATAATAATAATAATAATAATAATAATAATAATAATAATAATAATAATAATAATAATAATAATAATAATAATAATAATAATAATAATAATAATAATAATAATAATGATTATGGTAATTATTCCGATCTCATCGTCAGTGAAACAGTGACGTTGAAGAATTTAGCATCTTCGTCGGAGATGCGTTGGGAAAGGATTTTGGCGTAGATTTGGAACAACGGGTCGATTACATGTTGACCGAAATGGTTAACGAGTAGGGGTTCGGCGACGGATCTCATGCATTGGGTCAGATAATCACCAGCGTCATTGTTATTGGGCTCAGGCCCACAGGAGGCCCATGGAATTTCTGAGGACTCGAGTCGGCTGATGGTGAAGGACCCTTCCTTTTCAACCTCTTTTTTCACTTCTTCAGCTGATGGTGTGTATTGGGGTATGTTGAATGACTCTAACTTTTCCTTTTCAACTACTCCCTGCAATATGCATAATTCATGTATACAATACAACCTTCGCATTGGCGAGTTCAAAAATTTATTATAAGATGAGCATATATAATTAGGACGAGAAAAAAATTAGGAATTTTTTGCATATGTTAAATTTTGAGTAGGCTAAATAATAATATTAGTATAATATAATGGAAGAATTAGGCTATGTTGTTACCATTTTCAAATTGTTTTCATTATTTTGCCAAAATAAGATTTTCTTTCTAAAATAATTTCAAACTTTTATTCAAAAGCAATTCAAATATTTCTCTCTAACAAACATGATTTGACTGAAATACAAAATAAAATCAATTTATATTTCAAATTATTCTTATAAAATATATTTTTCCAACATCTTTTAGACATGATTTTACTGGCTACAGTACAAATTATCCAAAATAAACAAACATCTTTATTTTATTTTTAATTTTTTCTTCTAAAACATCTTTCTCCAAAATAAAATGAAAACCGAAGCCCAAAAACTTACCAAACATAGCCTTAATAAATTGAGGTGGCTTGAGTCAACCCTAGCCATATATATATATATATATATATATATATATATATATAATTATTAATATCAAACAAACCCTAGCTAGCTAGTCAAATTATATATAATACCTACCTCAGATACCATTTGCTGTAGTGAGAGGGCCAACAACTCCCAAGGCCCAGTTTGGTTGGGCTGATCCGGGTGGATAGTTCCTCTAATCCACCCGGATCTCAGCTTTGGTTGAGCCCAACTGGGTTCTGGATTGTACTTGGGCCCGGGTCCAGATCAAGGATTTGCTGGATCTCCCATCAGGCCAAAGGAGGTGAGATTGGGTAATCTCATCCTGCTCTCAGCCCAAACAAGTAAAGTATATTACCTTTATGCCCTGAATATTTATTTCTAATTACAAGACTACCCCATATATATATGAATTACCCCAAAAATTATTGTGTTAGCCCTAGAATTTTACCGAGATACAATACACGCCGTTCTTCGTTCTGCTTTTCTCCACTGGGGTAGTTTTATCACCGAGGTAATTTTCCGATAATCAACTCTTCTAGGTTCTCTAACACGCTTCTTTCTTCGTTTTTTAGGCCCCTCTAAACCGGTTGAAGAATAATCAACTCATCACAGATTGATTTCTTATTTTTCATACTTCACTAGTTTTTTCTTTTTTTATTTGGTTTTTTCCGATAATCAACTCATCACAGATTGATATCACAGATTTCTTCAAATGCATCCGAGTATTGTTGAAGAATTTTGGGTTCATATGGGTTTTGATTTTTTTTATTTTTCTAATTATCCGTTTCTCATCTCGTAATTAAATTTATTTGTTTCCGTTTTGCAGGTGATTTTCGATTTTGGTTTCGTAATAGTTCGTAGTTTGGCCGGGCTGATTCTGTTCTGGCCAAACGATTCCGGTGTTGCAGCTGGTTGACGGTTGGCAGTCGATTATTCCGGTTCTGCTACACGACGATTTAAGGTGAGTTCTCCAATGGGTTTAAGCTCCTCTTTAGATTACAGATTAAGGATTGAGAAAGGTAGCATTTATATGGAAAAATACATTTTATCTTTTGTTTTGGGAAAAAATAGTACATTACCTCATCCATTTTTATATTTTATCTTTTGTTTTGGGAAAAATATATTTTATCTTTTCTTTAGATTACAGATTAAGGATTAAGCATTTTTTATGTTGTTTACTAAATAGGATCACAATTGTTAATGGCGAACACGAGTGAGAACCAAGTAATAGTTTTCGCGGTGTATGAATTAGTCGAACAAATGCAAGTACTGTTAACAATGCTTAGTAGGCTCATCCGTTTGCTTCTACGTCGCCGCCGGGTCAATAATATTGTCGGTTCATCGTATAGTATGAGGGGTAAGATACCTGCTCAAGTCCGAAATTTGACTTACATAATTGGAACTAGTGACAATATATGTCGAAAAAATTTGCGAATGAATATGGATACATTTAGCCGCTTATGCTACCTTCTTCAAAATCTGGGTGGTTTAGGACCCACTAGGCATGTATCCGTAACCGAACAAGTAGCATTATTCCTTCACGTTCTTTCTCACCATGAAAAAAATGTAATCATCCAAACCAATTACCGAAGATCGGGATGGACAATCAGTAAGTACTTTTCGAGGGTCCTAAATGCTGTCCTCAAATTACATAATATTATGCTCGTTCAACCCGTACCGGTAGACGAAGATTGCGAGCATCAGCGTTGGAATTATTTTCAGGTACATAAACTAAAAATAATTAAAAAAAAAATTGTATACTAAATATTTTAAAACCTTACACAAATATAATTAGTCACCAGTCCGGCAATGTGTTAACTATGCACATACCTTAATCTAATTTCCATTTTGTAGGGTTGTTTAGGTGCCCTAGACGGAACTTATGTACACGTACGTGTTCCACTAACTGAAAAACCACGGTATAGGAACCGGAAGGGTAATGTTTCTGTAAATGTCCTTGCCGTGTGCGACGTGAACCTGAATTTTGTGTACTTACTGACCGGATGGGAAGGTTCGGCTGCCGATAGTAGGATCCTAAGAGATGCTGTAACCCGACCTAACGGTTTAAGTGTTCCAATCGGTACGCGTTTCATCAAAGTATTATAATATTTTTGAAAATATTCCTATAAAATATAAATTTAAAATTAAATTTTGTTTTAACATAATTCAAAACATTACAGGGCACTACTATTTAGTCGATAACGGATACACAAACGGCCCTGGTTTCCTTGCGCCTTATCGGGGTACTAGATACCACCTAATTGATTTTGGTGTTGGTACAAACACACCTCAAGATTTTAGGGAGTATTTTAATTTAAAACACTCTAAGGCGCGAAATGCAATTGA
This sequence comes from Erythranthe guttata, assembly GCF_000504015.1. The sequence goes on along the minus strand of NW_012194797.1, from coordinate 666,186 downwards.
ACGAGCCTTCGGAATCTTGAAGTCAAGGTGGGGGATATTACGGAGCGCGTCGTATTACCCGATCAAAATCCAAAATCGGATCATTATGGCTTGTTGTTTATTACACAATTTTATTCGCACCACTAATGATTTCGACCCGGAAGAAAATGTAGTTGCACAAGAAATTATTCGGAAAAATCCGGATCGTAGTTATGCGGTCATCCAAAGCGTTGAGCCCTCGGACGAATGGACTGCGTGGCGTGACACCCTAGCAATGAATATGTACAACAATTGGTTACGCGAGCGAGGAATGTGATACTTTAAGTAAACAATTGTTTGTTACAATTTTATGAATTTTTTTTTTGAACATTAGTCTGGTTAATGTGTTATGTTCCCTGAATTCAAAATAGCGAAGTATGAAAAATATTTCATACTGTATACCTTTTTTTATATTTCTATTAATCATTAATGCAATTTGTTTGTTACGTTTGTTTAAATTCGTTATGCCTTTTTTCCGTGCAATTCTCTAATCGTAAACATAATCAGGGACAAAATGTCTACATCACTTTCACAAAGAAGTTCGGGGTCTCGCAAACCGCGAACCAACATTACGAGGCGATGTTGGTCTCCAATGGAAGAACAACACCTAATTACCTCACTAAAAGACATCGTTTCGCGTGGGTGGAAATCCGACAACGGGTTCCGGACCGGTTACTTAGGTGTGTTGGAACAACACATGGCTCAAAAATTCCCCGGGACCGACATTAAGGCGGATCCTATGATTTTATCAAAGCTTCACGTTTGGAAAAAAAATTATGGCTCGCTTTCCCAAATGCTTTCAAGGTCGGGATTTTGTTGGAATGAGTCGGCGAACACCATTGATGTAATCGACGATCAAGTGTGGAACGATTATGTTAAGGTATTCTTCTATCGGTTACTATACATTAATAATTGAAACCCATAATGCGAACCAATTTAATGCACCTCTACCATCTTCATTTACTTTTGTAGTTCGATTCAAATGCCCGGTTGATGCGCTATAAATCATGGCCATATTTCAAAGATTGGACAATCATCTTTGGAAAAGATCGGGCTACGGGGGAAAGTGCCGAGACTCTCGCCGATGCGATCAATGATATATCGAAACAAGATAAAGAAGCGGGCGACGATTCAATGGGTGGAGACCACATACCGCAACCTGCCATGCACTCCAACGAGAATGACTCGGAGAACATGTCCTCATTGCACGGTGAAGGTTACATGTCAAACATGCAAGGTGAAGGGACTTCAACCTCACATCAAAGTAGGGGTAAAAAGAAAGGCAACAAGCGTTCCCGAAACGATGACCTCGATGGTCGTATCGTGGATATGATGGTGGATATGACTAGGACTTTTGCGGAGACTAAAACATGAGTGAGAAAAACTCACCGATACGAATGTACTTGGTCTTTAAGATCCCCAATTTCTTACGAATGTACTTGTATGCCTAGTCTTTAAGATCCCCAATTTCTTACAAATGTACTTGAGTGAGAAAAACTCACCGTGCTTTTTTTGGATCACGGTTTGTGCCATGATGAGTGATGAGTTGTTGTCATTTCCAACAACGAAGTTGCCGACCCGTGCCTCGTACGCCAAAACTTGTATGAATGTGCCATCGATCTTTTGATCCCAGTTTAACTCGTACAAAAAGTCTTCTTGACGGAAAATTATTGACTTCTTAGGAGCCATTTTTTTCGATTTTCTTAGGAATATTAATGCTATGGTGGAAATGGTTATGGTAAATTCCTTTCGGATGTTCCTTAAATAGAGTAGTAACTACATGAATAAGAGACCCTTTATCACCATGAAAACATAAGCAATAATTGAAAGTATGGAGGTGAATATCTTATCGGATCCATTTTTGACATAATATTCTCTCATGTCATTGATGTGGTTGATTGACACATGAGGGAAGTAATGTGGTTGATTGATATATGAGGGAAGATGGAAGAGGATATAGTTGCAGCAAATGGAAGAGGATATAGTTGCAGCAAACACATTCTTCTTGTTTCTTTTGAATACAAAAATGTATAGAGTAATTTAATATACTACAACTTTGATATTGTAAATAATGCATAAATTGTTTTAAAAGAATTTACACAATTCTTCATTTACTCCTCTCCTGCAAGCTCGATAGAGGGTAAAGTGCTGCAAATGTATTATCCATAAGTTATGAATGAAGGCAAGATTGTATGTAATTTAATATAATATAATATTGATATTGTAAATAATGCAAAAAGTGTTTTAAGAGAATTTACACTGTGTTTGCTTCACTCCTCTCCTGCAATCTCGATAGAGGGGAAAGTATTGCAATTATATTTTACAAAGAATGGGTGCAGCAGAGAAATATTTTGCGCAATGTCAGGTGTATAATATAATAATAAAAAGGGGTTGCAAGCGGTGGAAATGTAATTATCCAAAAATGTGAGGGCTGATTTTATAATTACAGTAAAATGGGAGGAAAGAATCGGTTGTTTAAATATTGTCATGCGTATAATATAATAATAAAAAGGTCTTGCAAGGGGTGGAAATGTAATCATCAAAAAATGTTAGGGCTGATTTTGTAATTAAAAGAAAATGGGAGGAAAGGATTGGTGCTGCAAAGAAATATTTTACAAATTGTCAGGTGTATAATATAAATAAATATAAAGGGGTTACAAGGGGTTGAAATGTAATTATCCAAAATGTTGGGGCTGATTTCATAGTTACAGTAAAATGGGAGGAAAGAATGGGTGGTGTAAACAATATTTTTAACATTGTCGGGTGTATAATATAATAATAAAAAGGGCTTGCAAGGGATGAATATGTAATTATACGAAAATGTTAGGGCTGATTTTGTAATTAAAAGTGAATGGGAGGAAAAAAATGGGTGCAACAAGCAATATTGTAAAAATTACTGGGGTAATATAATAATAAAAAGGGATTATGAGGGGTGGAAATGTAATTATCCGAAAATGTTAGGGTTGATTTTATAATTACAGGAAAATGAGAGAAAATAATGAGTGCAGTTGGCAATAATTTAAAATTTTCAGATGTATAAACTAATAATAAAAATACCTTCCAAGGGGTGGTAATGTAATTAACCACATTATCCCACCCAATCCTCCCAACCATTCCTGAGATTGGCTCATCCGGATTGAATCCTACAGATCCATATCCAACCAACCAAACCTGATATACAATCCATACTTCACTAATCCATACAGTGTCATTTTTCAATTAAGCCCCAATCTCATCCCATCCCGTCCCTCCAACCAAAAGGGGCCCAAATGTAGCAGCACTCCTTGCTAGAAGCATCTTCACTCTTCCTTCCCAAAATAGTTAACACCATTCTACCACCACTCACCACTTCCTCCGATCGACATCTCAGAAAAGTCGAAAAATCTATTCGAAATTGTTCATAGTATGCCTTTATCACCTGTGCTGGGCTTTTACTTGACATATATATGTTTTCATTGTTCATTTCCAGCCCTTCAGGGACCTGATCCATGATCATGCATATGATACATACAAATATATATATATATATATATATATATATATATATGTTCCCCTAAACTTAGGCTAAATAACGAAAAACACCATCAGCTATCCGTAATAATCAAAGTCCCCATCTGATTAACCGTTGATCGAGTTTTTTATCCGTAATAGATTATACAATCTACTATACCTTTCTGTTAAAAAATAGGTGAGAAATAAAAGAAAATATCTGCAACTGTGTAAAGTCTATTCTCTCGAATTAAAAAAAAAACTATGAAAAGTCACATTGTAAGGGGTTGGTATAAGACGGGAACAAACCTCAGGGGTTTTTTTGTAATTACGAATAGGTGGGGGGCGTTTTTCATTATTTAGCCTAAGTTCAGGGGTTTTTTCATAATTTAACATATATATATATATATAATATATATATATATATATATATATATATATATATATATATATATATATATATATATATATATATATATATATATATATATATATATACGTACCTTGGAGAGCCACATGAGGCTGTAAGAAGAATGGACAAAATGAAGAGTTTTTGCAGCAAAAAGTCTGCTGTAAAAAGAACCTGGAACCCCTGACACAAAACAGTACTGATTAGGACATCCCACTTCGTGCAGCACCGGTAATAACTCGGCCTCGAAACTCGGCAGTGATGACTGGAAAATAGAGTTGAAATCATTTCCCGGAAGGTCATTCAGTTGTATCTGAAACTCCGGCAACGAATGGCCGTGCTTCCGGCATATCTTCTCGACAGTCTTCACAATTTCCGTCGCCACAAACAAAGCGTTTGGACCAGACGAGCAGCCCAACTCTGCTACACATAGTTTACCACCATTAATGCTGGTGATGCTGCTGTTGTATAATTCAGTTATTGCTTCTTCTCTTATTGGTTTTGTCATGGATATCACCTTTCTCTGCATGCATTTTTATTCAACCTTCATAGTTATTACATTAATACTATTCTTGGAATATTACTTCAATATTGTCTATCTATATATATATGTTATAATCATATATCTGAGCTAATAATATACATTTGTACATAAATAATATATGACTTGTTACCACTTAGAATGATATTCATCAATAAATATGCAGCAAATTCAAGTAGTAGTGATGAAATATGTTGGGGGGCGAACAAAAAACCGCCCGACCCGAACCGATCCGCTCGAAACCAGCATGATTTAGTTTTTATTTTTCTATTGACAGTTTGATAAATGAGGGATCCGCCAATTACCCGCTAATTACCCGATCGTCACCCGCCAAACCCGATCCATGCAGTTTATACTTCTAAATAACTAGGTGAAGTTTGTTAATTTTTTAAATCGCCTAGGGTGACCGGGTCGGGTTTTCTTTTTTGGACAAACTAAACCCACCCCGCCCGTAGGTGTTTACCCTTATAATATGTAGCAAATATTGTACTAGTTTGTTATGTTAACTGATATAATTAGTTAATAAATGATTCAAATTTAATAAGATTAAATAGTACGTATTTGGTATAGTAAATACTAAATATTTATACCTGAACTAGAGAGTTGTTAGCATAACTAGTCTCTCTCAGACCTCCATTCATACGAAGTACTCCCACTAGTTCCATTGCAACTCAATCTCTCTCTCTCTCTCTCTCTCTCTCTCTCTCTCTCTCTCTCTCTCTCTCTCTCTCTAGCTATCTCTCTCTAGCTATCTCTCTCTCTCTCTCTCTATCTCTCTCTCTCTCCTTTCTTTATATTTATATATATAATATAGTTGTGTGTTTAATTTGAATAAATGCAAGGACAGTATAGCCTATTTATAGAGGTTGTTCTCCACGAAAAGTTAAGGTGGCGTAGACCCAGTATGTTATAATTGCAGGCGGGGCCCCGAATTTATTTGAGATAATATTTATTATTAACGATGGGTTAAATGTTTACAGTGATTTTGTCCCCAGAACTTAGGACTGTTTTGCATTATTTGTCCCGCAATAAAAAAAAAGTCAACTTTATTATTTGTAGCACCAAGTGTCGAATTTGTCTACTTCGAGCAAAGAAATGACCGGAATCCACAACACGTGCTTCACAGGTGATTTAAGCCGGGGTATTTTCTCCCCTTCTTTTGCTTTGTCAATTTCATCCATTTTCTCCCATTTTTTGTAAGCTAATTTTACTTGATGATTTTATTTAACCCGATCAATTTGTTTTGCATTAGAGCACGTACATTTGTCACTCTTGGTATTAATCTTGTTAGTGCAAAGTACTTATTTTGGCATAATGTTTTCAATTTCATTCATTAAAAAAGAAAAATGTTTTCAGTTTAGCCTTCAACCCACCTCTTTCATGTGTGGCAATTAAATGATAAACAACGAATGAAATCTATATTTGTTGATTAATGAGAAACTCTATATTATGTTGATAATCAAATAGCGATCATCCTCATTATCCCTCTAAATTTGTAATGGGATCGGAGGTGAGAAGAAAGAGTGAAATCGGAGGTGGTGAGACGAAAAAGAATATAAGAAGAAATATAGTGAGAATTAGGGCAAATTTAGCCGAGTTCTGTTGGGAAAATTGGTTAAAAATTGAGTCATGAACAATTTTTTTTATCAATGTTATTGTACGGTCTAATTAAGTATATAAATGAATTTTGGATTAGAACCAATTTTGTGGTGAATGAAAAATTACTAGTCCAAATATAAGGAAAGTGGGATTTTGAGTTATCCCACATTGGAAAAGTAGAGCAGTACTGAGCTGTATATATATCAAAAACATTAGGTCATGGGCTTTTAACCCATTGGGCCCTTATTACTTGAAGCCCATCTCGATTGGTCTGACTGGTCTGAATTGGTGCGGCCGAACCAATGCAAACCATTCGGCTCAACTCGAAATGGTGCAACCACTCCCAATTGGCTCAACTCGAAATGGTGCAACCATTCAAACAAAAGGTACATTTGAAATGGTGCAACCATTCAAACAAAAGGTACCTTTTTGCTCCAAAGGACACTACTTTTCGAACCTTATAAATAGACCCTAACTTTCCCACAATTCCTCACTTCAATCCAAAAAATAAGCCTACTGCATATTAAGCCTACCCTTCACAGATTCTCTCGAAAAGTTCTACACAAAGTACAGTTCGTCGTACTTGGGATTTGGAGTGCTCCTATTCCAAGCCTTGCCGTTGTATCTTGGGAGACGATTTCCATTTAATCCGTTAGCACCGTTGTGGGGGAATTTCGTCTTAATTAAGGACAGAGTCAACTCGCCTCGGCAAATTTACGTTCATTGCAGATAATCTTTTTGTATTTTCACTAATTAATTTGTTCAACCAATTTACTAAATTCACTACCCGTTTTATGTATCGGGAACAACAATCTTAAGACGTAATCTTCGTGATTTAGTAAATTGTGTTTTCTGCACACGTTGGTAAACGAGATGGAGAAGAAAATAGAAAGTTCATTTTCGGACAGAACATGAAGTCCACATTCCTGCCCATTTTCGAAGGTGTTAAAGTCTGCATATGGCAAATTAACATTTCACAAAAGTTGTAGATAATCAAGTTAGCTTTCCAGAACATGTTGGATCGTCACAATCGGAGATCGTACGAAGAAGTTATGATGAAAACACAAAAGGGTGGCAGAACTGCCGATGCACCTTTTCATGAAAAAATACAACCGTTCGTGACCAATGCAACTCGTCGCATATTAACGCCTCACCAATGTCCAATGCACGAAATTTTGGTGAAAGAAGACTGAATCGAAGATCAATAATGAGGTTTTATATTATTTCGATTCACGAATATTATTTAATATTTTTTTTCTGGTTCCATTGTAGGTGCAAATTTACAGCACACCTATTCCGACTTCAAGGCTTATTTTGATCATGATCCAGTCCGAATCTCAGAAAACGTAAAAGATAAAAGTTGTAGAAAATTTTGTTGGCTATTCGGATCATATTGAATCAACAAAATCGGACTTCAGACGGTAGAGATATGATTAAATCATTCAGCACTGCCATAATATTGCCACGATTTGGTGCTACCCACAAAGTTTGAATTGACGAACATATAATTTATCGGGTACGTTTTTTAAGATATCTATTTGTGCAATAAATTGATAATGATATATGATATATTGGTGTATTATTGCATGATAGTTTAATTTTAATATGAGAAAGAATGGTAAACTATATACAATAAACTATATACAATATATTTGCTTAATGAATATTCATTATGTTTGTGTATCTACATTAATGATAGAAATATTTTTATCCTGAATGCAATAAAGTGATATGGTATGTGTTAATTATTTGAATAAGTTTATCATAAACCGCATAACGTTTCTCATGAAAATGCAATATTTATTTTCATAAATTGCATATAGTTTAGATACGGGATTAACTTTCTCCCAATTTTCATTTGATGTGGAACCGTCCAATTGATTAATTTTCGAATATGTTATATGAAATTTGTGAGTACGTGATCTTGTGATTGTCTATGAACGATTAGACTTGTCTCGTATATTAAGTATAAGTTACTTAGTAAAGAGGAATATTTCTATACATATTATTATTTGTGTAAGCCATACTAATTCCTTAGAATTGTGCTATTGCATGGACATGCATTGATTATGTGCGATAGAATTTATATCAATTTATTATGTTGGACATGAATTAATTTATGCCATGGAATATAAACTTGATGTTGTTATGTATTCATGTGTATGTTGATAAAGTATGCTTGATCTATTGTTTCTTTCTATAATCAACTAGTATGAACGTCGTGCTCACATATTATGTTTATTATAATATTGATGTACATATGTTTTATATATATGAATCATACTACGGTTTAATTAAAAGCATGATTTGAAATTAATTAAAATAGAAAGAAAGAGAAGCTCAATTCATGAGAGCACATGAGTAGTTCTTGTCTCAAGAACATAAAAGAAGATCGAGTCGTTGGGTTCGATTTGATTTGATATCACATTTGCAATATAATGATCTACAATGTGAATGGATGAGATCGGATTTTGATTGTTCAAAGATCCGAAATAGTTGTTAACGACAATGGATGTTTTGTTGAAATAAAATTCGAGCAGTTTAATTAAGAGCTCGTTTTGTAGAATTAAATCGTTGGATTTGACTGAATTTTGAACAGCATGTTTAGGACATGCAATCCTAAATTATGAATGATTAAGATTAGAATTTATATATTCTAACTTTAATGTTGAATAGTGGAGATCAACCACCATTTGAAGAGATTAATATTCTCTTGTTTATTGACAAGATTTAAGTATCTTGACGAATTTTCTCTTTTGAGGAAAAGGAAGAAATCTTACTATCTCATTTGTTGACAAAATTAAGTACCTTGAGAAGATTTCTCTTTTTGTGATTTCTTGAAATACAATTTCTTTTGTAATTAAATCATATTGGTGATCCAATATATTTCTCTAACTAAAGAAGAAATGTATTTTGTTACATTGTGTATCCTTATTGATAAATAAAAATAAGGATTTCAAAGCATTTAAATGCTATCTGAATGAAAGTTGGAAAATGCAACTTTGACAAATGAATTAAAAAATGAGTATTGAAACTCTTGAAAATTTTATGGATATCATAATGATAAATTCTAGAATACATACTCTAGAATTTGTGGGGAAAATTAGAAATGTGGGGGTCTTTAGGCCCTAACCAGTAATCACATTAATATTTAGAAATGTGGGGGTGTAAGGCCTAGTATAATTAAGGGGATAAATAATGATTGTGCACAAGATAGTCACTCTTGATGCAAATTGATTATATTGTGTTTTCTTGTAAAATAAGAAAATAAATAAGTTCGTAATAAAAGAACTTATAAATGTGTAAGTGGTAAATCATCAAAGTGATGAACAACCAAGTTAACATATGTGTGAGTGGCAAATCATCAAAGTGATGAACAACCAAGTTAATATATGTGTGAGTGGTAAATCATCAAAGTGATGAACAATCAAGATACAACAAGATGGCAAAGAAAATCAATACGTTTGATTTTGATTGATTTTATTAACTTATGAGTGATAAAATGAACGATGGACAATTGTCTTCTTTCAAGTATTAAACCATTAAGGTTTAGATGGACTATTCAAAAGAAGAATTAAAATGTTGGTCCAATTAAGCTGAATTAAATAGCTATGGAAAATCTTGATTATTTATAACAAGATATTGAAACTCGTTAAGTGATTCTAAAGTAATATTTGACAAAATTGTGTTATCAAATAGTTCTCGTAATAACGAGTGTGACCAGTGTGTTTATATTAAAAGCACATGGAAGTGTATGTCCATAGACGACATTATAATCATGAGATAATGATCATGATATTATTTTGAACGTTGAGAAAATATTGAAAATAAAAATAAAATTATGTTTGATGTCAAAAGACGAGGGTTTAGACGATGTAATCTTATAGATTAAAGTCACTAAAACAAAGATAGTCTTATTGAAAGTCTCATGTTGAGACACCACTAGAAAATTGATCTAGTTGTCTAAAAAACCAAGTGTTTACCTTGCCAAAAATAATGATGAACAATGGTTCAAGTACAAATATTTTTGGATAGTTTGGCAGCATAATGAATTGCAAACTAGTAAATATGTAATTCCAAAATAAATAATCATTCAATGATATTATAAGGGTTCTTAGGTAATCTAAGTATCGCCTTTAAATAGATTACATTAAAGAAAATATTTTATTGTATTAGGAAAGTACATTGGATATTTGAGTCCACTAAGATTATGTATCTTGGAAATCCTCAAACAAAATTGAATAGCTCGATTCATGGACGAATTCGAATGTATAACTTGAGATAAGGTTAGAAAAGAAGTTGAATAAATTTCATAAAATTATTGGAGGATGTTCCGTGTTGGACTTAGTCGGTGTCTACAATTATGAATAAATTGTGATAACCAATCGGTTACGTTAAGGGCACAAACGACATGTATAATGGCAAGTATCGATACACTCTCACACATAAGACCATTAGGCAATTGATCTCAAAAGAAATAATATTGATTATGAAAATCAATGGTTAATAGCGGATCCGCGACTAAAAGTCAACTAAAGAGATCAAACATATTGCCTATCTAGGGGAATGGGATTAAAACCCATAAATTAAGGACAATCTTGGTGGTAACCCAACCATGCTGACTGGAGATCCCAAGAACTGGTTCAAAAGGGACAACTAAGCTAAGAAAGTTCAATCGAGCACTAAGGAACTCATTCCTAACTCATTCCCGCGTAAGATAATAGTGCTACCTGCAGAAAGGGTAAAGGATAAGCAAACGCTTTTAATGATTCCAAAACCTTATAATAAAAGGTGAGGTATTGGCAGGATACCTTTAATAGGAGATCACCTATGTAAGTGTATGAAGTGAGGGCCGCTTCAAAGGAATTGACAAACACTTATGAATCCAAGATGTGTGTCCATGGCCAAAACGGACACAATCATGAGAACTAAGGAAATGTGAGAATAGTATTGTGTGGGTTGCATTGTCTTGGTTTACACGAACGGCTGACAGTTCAAGACATCGCGTTCACTACTCAGCCTAGTAAATCCGATGTAACTCCACTACGGAAGGTTCAAAGCTATATGCTACCTATCCCGATGCAATACTATTCGTGGGAACTCTAGAGAGAATCGACGCCCTCGTTTTCATTCATGTGGGGGATTGTTGGGAAAATTGGTTAAAAATTGAGTCATGAACAATTTTTATCAATGTTATTGTACGGTCTAATTGAGTATATAAATGAATTTTGGATTAGAACCAATTTTGTGGTGAATGAAAAATTACTAGTCCAAATATAAGGAAAGTGGGATTTTGAGTTATCCCACATTGGAAAAGTAGAGAAGTACTGAGCTGTATATATATCAAAAACATCAGGTCATGGGCTTTTAACCCATTGGGCCCTTATTACTCGAAGCCCATCTCGATTGGTCTGACTGGTCTGAATTGGTGCGGCCGAACCAATGCAAACCATTCGGCTCAACTCGAAATGGTGCAACCACTCCCAATTGGCTCAACTCGAAATGGTGCAACCATTCAAACAAAAGGTACCTTTGAAATGGTGCAACCATTCAAACAAAGGTACCTTTTTGCTCCAAAGGACACTACTTTTCGAACCTTATAAATAGACCCTAACTTTCCCACAATTCCTCACTTCAATCCAAAAAATAAGCCTACTGCATATTAAGCCTACCCTTCACAGATTCTCTCGAAAAGTTCTACACAAAGTACAGTTCGTCGTACTTGGGATTTGGAGTGCTCCTATTCCAAGCCTTGCCGTTGTATCTTGGGAGACGATTTCCATTTAATCCGTTAGCACCGTTGCGGGGGAATTTCGTCTTAAGGACAGAGTCAACTCGCCTCGGCAAATTTACGTTCATTGCAGATAATCTTTTTGTATTTTCACTAATTAATTTGTTCAACCAATTTACTAAATTCACTACCCGTTTTATGTATCGGGAACAACAAGTTCTAAAAAGGCGAGAGAATGGAGGGAACAGAAAAAGCAAACCAGGAGAAAATGAGTGTAGAAGGAAATGACCAATCATGTGGTAAGCACGTGTTTTGGATTCCGGTCATGTTTTGCCAAAAATGGACAAATTCGACAACGGTGCTACAAATTATGAAATTGAGGTATGTCTGTGCAACTTCGTTTTGTTTGTGGGTCAAAGTGCAAAAAAACCCGAAGTTCGGGAGCAAAATACTCTTGAACAGTAATTATTTTTAAGGGTATCTAAAAGATAAAATAGTCCATTACACGTAAATATTATATTTTGTAAGTTTTAATTCAAATTTGAGGATTATTAGTGAGAAATCCCATACTTTTAAGGGGCTATTAGTGACAACCCCCTCTAACATTATTTTAATGAGGATGGATCCAAACCCTTTTCATTTATTAGTGAGAGAACCATCATTTTTTTCTTATTCTCAAATTTACCCTCCCACTATTCACTACCCATTATCCACTAGTTTGATGTATTTTTTATTTTTATATTTTAATTTTGATTTTTTATTTTATTTATTTCTTCTTTAAAAAATAATAATTTTGTTAATTTTTTTTAATCTTTTTAATATTTTTCTTTAAATATTCATTTTCTATATTATTTTAGTTTTCAGTTAAAACAACTATATGTCAATAAAACAACTATTATTAAAAACAATTGTTATTAAAGCACTTGGTATTAAAACAATGATACATCAGTTTCACAATTTATTAAATTAATTATTTATTATATTATTTTCATTGTAAGATTAATTAATTATTTAATCAAAAACATCTACAACAACTATTTATTAAATTCAAACCAACTAAAAAGTAATGAAAACAACAATATTGTTATGCGAAAAAAACTATATTGCTATACGAAAACTACTATATTAAATCAACTACAAATTATTGAAATTACCAAAAACAAAAGCAAAAACCACACCAAAATTCCAACAAAATCGACTCTTATTGAAACTAACTATAACGGTAACAAAAACAACTATATCGTTTTGAGAAACACGAACACAATTTCAACAAACGAGCCTCCTAAACAATATCTCCTCCTCGAGGTCAATCTATTTCATTAGAGTGATGGTGGAAGCAGTCTTGCGACGAGGATTGCCGGAATGCTTCAAAAAACTGAAGAACAAAACAAAAAGAAAAAAAATACCAGCAGATCTGCTCATCCCTCGGAAAGGAAGGGGGGAGAACGGAAAGGCCGCTGCCCATCCTAGATTTGGCGGCGTCGCCTTGTCGTTGTCGAGATATATATGGTGCCGGCTTCGTCCTCTCCTTGCCCCCGCCTTCGCCGCCGCCAGATTCCCAATTCGAGAAAGAAGAGGAGGGGGTCTTCCTCGTCGTTGTTGAAATGTAGCGCCGCCTTCGTCGCCTTCACCGCCGCCGCCATCGCAGCTGATACCACTGAATTTCAGTTCCAGAAAAGAAGAGAAAATGTGATGGGAATTACAAGATGACAGTTTGTTACGGACAATGTGACTAGGGTTTGTAAATATAAGATTTGGTAAATAGGGATAATATAGGTATAACACTTAATAATTGTATTAATATTAATTTAATTAAATAATTAAGGGGTTCTCACTAATAATGAAAAGGAGGTTATATCCACCGTGATATAAGTAAATGAATTGGGGGGTTTTCACTAATTATCTCTACTTTTAATTATATTAAGATGGATCAATCATATTTTAGTTTATTAGTGAAACCCCCCTTACGTATTAATTCAAAGGGTAAATAGCATTAAGCCACCTAAACATTTTAAATTTTTGCGGATCACCACCTGAACAAATTTGCTTTTTTGCAGGAGTTCACCTGCAATTAATGAAGTGTGCCACTGTGCCATTTTTTGCCCGTTTTCAGGTCAAAATGACCGGTTCTGAACCCGCACACGTTGCACATACGAAATCCAAGGTATTGTTACTTTTTCCATTTAAAAACCCTAATTGCTTCAATTTTCCATTTATTAGGGTTTCTGAAATGGAAAAGACAACAATACCCTTGGATTTCGCATGTGCAACGTTCGCGGGTTCAGAACCAGTCATTTTGACCTGAAACCGCGCAAAAAATGGCAAAGTGGCACAATTAATTGAGTATAGGTGAACTCGTGCAAAAAAAGATTGTTCAGGTAGTGATCCGCAAAAACGTAAAATGTAAAATGTTTAGGTGGTTTAATGTTATTTACCATTTATTCTACTATATATCAAAGTTCAAAGAGAGAAAGAGTAGGTGAAAAACACACCAGAATTTGCTCTTATGTTTTTTTGTAAGCTCGTTAGATTTACTTTGAGTGAGGAAAACACGAGAGCAGTCAAATGTGTGAGGTGGGGGGTTTTGGGTGTGAGCACTACAAGAAAAAGGTGTTTTAACAACTCTTGATGTGTGTTGTGAAAGGGTTAAGACAAAACGCAACCGAACGTTGTTGACCAACATGTTGTTAAATCCTCGGCACATTTGACAACGTACATACGCTGTAAAACAAGTAAATGTCCGTTGTATAAAATCGACAACAATGTATCATGCATTTTGTCATAGGTAATTAACAACATGCACATGCGGGTAGTTATAAGCTTTATGACAACAAGTCAAAGCGTGTTGTCATACACAACAACAACATTTAAATGCATCATGTCGAAAGATATATAACGATGCACATCACATATTGTTATAGTGTGATTACAAATATTTTATTAATTCATTAATAATATGCTATTCATGTTGTTGTGCAAATTGTATTTATTTTCGGCCTGCTGAACAATAATGCTATTTGTTCACAAATTTCACCATCCATTTACATTTCAAAATCAATTCTTTTCCCTTAAAAAAAATCGAAATGTCAAATAAAGAAAGTAATTCAACACTAAATCGTCAAATTCACAATACCATACATGGTCTAATTGAATAAAAGTCAATCTACTCAAAGTACAGTATGATAGATAAGACTAAAATAATTAATTATTTACATTTAATTACTTGTAGCAGTCTTATAATAACATAGTGTAAACTCACATTCTATTCAAGTTAAAGTTCATTTAATCTTCGATTTCCCTTGTCTTCAGTTTCTTTCGCAACAATGGAGATATTCCAAATCTGTCTAACACCAATGACAAAAAAGGATAGCAATTAAAATGAAATAATATGTGTATGTACCAAAATAACACCTCTTAAAAGTTAAGTTGTCAATGAATAATACCTTCACTTATCATTGTGACAAAACTTCTTGGCCACCCAATTGTACTCAATAAAACATGCAAACAAGAAAGTTTAAATATATTTAAAATGACATGAAATGAGATCACTTTCATACTCACTATATATATATATATATATATATATATATATATATATATATATATATATATATATATATATATATATATATATATATATATATATATATATATAGAGATATATATATATATATATATATATATATATATAT